>ML133462.1:241273-649817 GCA_003864495.1 Nemopilema nomurai | reverse complement strand
CATTCAGGCTTTATAATTTAAATGAGGAATTAAAAAAAATCCATTCTTTATTGGATCCATGGTAATTAATGAAATTTGATTTGCCCATTTAGTACGTTCTTTAAAAATTATTAACTTTACATTGTTAGACTTTATTTAAAAAATTTTCATTTATCTAGGCATCAGAATCCGGTGTTGTATATGTTGGTCATATTCCCCATGGGTTCTTTGAGGATGAAATGAGAAAGTACTTTTCACAGTTTGGTACCATAAAGAGACTGAGGTTGTCAAGGAGTAGAAAGGTGAGAAATTATTTGGATGATAAAAGATTAGTCAAAGTTGCAAGCAAGAAACTTTTAATAAAAACTCAGCAAGAACTGTGATGCAGCAAGTGAATGGGTGTTTCCAAAATTTGTAGGGAGTTGTAGTATTTCTAATAAGGAAATGTTGTTAATTTGATAGGAAGATAAAAAATAACATTAAGGACTAGGTAGAAGGTCAAGATCTCTTTATAGGTAACATTCAAGAACCTATATTTTTAAATTTGAGATGTTTTATGAAAGTTTGAAAGCAGTCGTGGAAATGTTACCTATTTATGGGGGTATTTTTCACTAGACAGTATTCAGTCACTTAATTTCGTAGCATTAGGTCTTTAAAACTTGATGAAGTAAAATCATTTTAACTTCCCTTGTTGGTCTGTTTTCTCAATGCCTAAATTGTTACCATTTTAGACTTTAGATGTTTTGTTTTTTCGTGTTGATGATAAATCACATAAATCCATTACATGGCAAACTTCAGCTAGACTTTTATTCTCAATTATAGACTGGTTCTTCTAAAGGATATGCCTTTGTTGAGTTTGAATATGAAGATGTGGCAAAAGTAGCTGTAGAAGCAATGAATGATTATATGATGTTTGGGAGACTGATCAAATGTGTGTGGTAATCGTTTTATTTTATGATTAGTGTCTTCATGCTCTAGACCTATATGTAAGATGTTAAACCATACTTATTCATATTCATCTCCCAATCATAATATTCTCCCAAACTTTCAGGTAAGCCTTTCCTTTTAATGCAAGTGATCACTTGCAAAAGAGAAGTTCTGCAAATGCTGGATCATTCACTAGGCTATATCTTACAGGAAGGCCTACTTTCTAATGAACATGTCCATTTTCTTGTTTGAAAATGTCAGTCATTTTCTTAAAGGTTCATTTGAATGAGAAATTTCATGACATTGTTAAGATAATCAGTTACTGATCAGTTACTCTAGCTATCTTACTGAAATTCTTCTGCTTTGGAATATCATGAGCAAATTTGTTCATATAATAGATTACTCAATGATAACATGATTTGTTTGTTGATATGCCCTGGTTTTTTCCAATTTCAATTAGTTCAAGCTTTCCCTTTTATTTTTTCCAGGTGAAATTGTCCCAAAGGAAAGGCTACATCCTCGAATTTGGACAGGTGCAAACAGAAAATTCAAAAAGATTAACTGGACAGAAAAAAGCAGAGTCAAGCACAATAAGGTAAATGATCTTGAGGAAAAGCTGAGTAAGAGAAAAAGCTCGCAATTTTGTTTCTTATGATTGCTCTGCCATAATTTATTTCTGTATATACTTTCTAGCCTAAAACTTCAGCTTTACGAGGAAAGTTGGTAAAAAAGTTGATAAACAAAGAAACTGCTAAAAGAAAGAAACTGGAGGAGCTTGGTATTGATTACAAATTTCCTGGCTATGTAAGTAAAATTTTGAAGTTTCATTGAGATATTTGAGAACATTAACTATAATAGTTCCAATGTTTATGGAACAAGTATTAATGTTATTCTTTGTACATAAGAGAAACACAAATAATAGGACAAGCAATCGCAGTGACATTGAAGTTTTCTTCAAAGTTTTCTTCAAAGATTACACGTTATATCTCACCCTAATGTCATCAGTCATCCTAAGTACAGTTTTTAACAAGCACTTAAGTTGTGTTTATTGACGGATTTGTATTTTTTGTCTCTTGCTTGTAATCATTACTTGAATTTATTTACACCTCTTTATAGTCATCACAAAGTCATGGGCACCAACAACACAAAAAGTTTACAGATGACTAGCCACAAAGAGTTTATGAAGATGCCATTTGAAGAACCATGGATTGGTTTAGTTTCCTATTTTTAAGTAACTTTGGAATTGCAAACTTGTAAAAAGAGTCAGTTATTCCTCCTCATACTATAAAAAAGTCTTGGTTTTTCTTTGACAAAGTTTATTTTCTATATGAAAACTTTTCTCTTGAAATGCCTTTGTCTGTATTCACAACTGAACTTATTAACTGCATGTGTATTGAATTAAGTTGTTTGGGAACAAATTTCATTTAACATAGTATGCAACTCTGGAAAATAGACCAATACGCACAAAAATAATGAAGACTTTGCAAATAACCAAAAACGAGCATTCTCCGCAACAACTACTAGACGCGATGCACACATGGTAAGTGTAGTTAATTTTTCAAGCATGAAACTTGGCATGGAAACTTGGAGCCAAGTATAGAAAACCAATATTTACTTGAGCCAAAACCCTTTGTCAACTGACAAACAAAAGCATTGACTTTAAATCCTCCTTGCCAGCTATTTTCCAAAATAGTTGTTAAAAGACAGAGGAAATAAAGAGAAAATCAGATATAATCTGTCTATTATAGATGTGTCTGCATATGTATGAAGAGTATTGTATATATGTAAGTTGTTTTTGTACATGCATATCATGTTTTAAAACAAAAATTCAAATCATATAAATCTCGTTTAAATTAACAAAATACTCTAATATTCAAGCATGATTGAACCAATTTATATTTGAAAATACATTTATCAATTTGTGTTAATCAAAGTGTAACTGTTTGCTCAGTGCCTCAAACGATTGTGCACATTTTAGCCTTGTAGATTTGAATGACCAGTAAAAATCTATCAGAGATCTTAAATATTTACAAAAGCTGTAATAAATATGACATATTGTTGCATATATAACAAGAATATAACAAAAGAAGACTGCCCTGAATCTGCCATTTGAACTAAACTAATGAACATCTTTTGGAGTACAATCTTCCCTGATTTTTTTAAGGTTGCTACAAAATTAGCGTTGCTTTTCCGTACTTAGAAAACAGGCTCAAATTGCAGTAAGAATTATTTGTCGTCGGGAATGTTTCAAATGTTTGAAATTGACAACGAAAAGGTTAGCAGGAAGGCCTCATAAACGACTTATCTAAAGAGTATTTTTAAATTAGGACAAACTTTAAAAAAAAGTTTCCTGACCTGCAGGATTCATTTACTAGAAATAAAACTACATTTTAGAAATTAGCATTAAAGTTATTATTTATCTTTGAATCCTTAAGTTGAGTGACATCTCAGGTCAGTAGTTAAAAAATGGTATAAGGGGCCTAATGAAAAAATGGACGGGACAGTTTACTGTTTGGGAAACAGAATAATCTTCAAAGGGTAGGTTTACGAAATTGTTTAGCCACAGTTGCCTAGCACATTTCAAAATAGTGTAAAATGGGTCACATATTCCTGCTAGCCATTTGGAAGATGAAATTGGACTGTGTGGACTACAAAATTCGGAATAAAAATGGTGATGTCAAACGGCAAATCGAAAACCAGTAACAGCCAAACTAAAGTTCTGGCTTCCAACAGTACAATCCTCTATATCAACAAATATATGAATGTATGTAAGTGGGCTGATACTGGAAGTGTAACATATACACAATGAACCAAATATTAACATTAAGGTGCACTAAACGTAATTACAAAACATCGAAACACCCTACCAAAGTATTAAAAACTCCATCAAATCAGAGCCTAACAACAAAGATGTGTGGGTAAGCACCCCAAATATATGCTGTCTTTTTTCGTTAGGTTCTGTCATGTACCTGCCTTTTTTTGGCACAAAAACCTGTTTAACTTTAGGCATAGAGGCAAAATTTTGGACCTAAATATGACTGATATTTAATGGTAAAGTCGAAGGAAACAAGAGGGAAATTGACTGAGACCCCAGAAATGAGATAACAGATTATTCCCTTTGAATAGGCTTGCACCCCTTTGAGTAGTTCTGCAAGCGTCTGCCACTAAACACTGTAGGAACTACTGGATTGGAATTGCTCTTGAAATATGAAAGACAATGAAGTATTTCATTTATTCCTCAGTCAATGATTGTTATCTTTATTGGTATTGGAAAATACGGGAGTCTGGGGGATAATATGACAGTTGTCTTGTACTTTCAAATTCAATTTTTGACAGAACGTTGAGCTTTAATTGACAGCTACATGACTAGACTTTAAAAACATTGTTAATTCGAAGTTCTATCATACTCAAACGAATATACAACCTTTAATCGTGACCATGTTATAGGCTCCGTTATTATCAAAGCTGCTGTCAAAGGTGACTCGACATCAAACAGTTTACCAGGGCTTTTGATAATGGTATTACTTACAGCTGCCGCTCTTTCACTTGGCAAAGCATCTTGTAAAGATGCCGGTTCGTCACCACTACTTTTTACCAGATGAGTTACCTAAATCAACAAAAAGCCTCGGTTAAAAACAAGACTTGAAACAGATGAAAAAATTTCTAAGTAAAAGGGGTCACAGTACCAAAGTCCTAGCTTTGGAAAAGATTAATCTGCTAATGTAGTTGAAGTACAAAATGGAGAAGACTGGCAATGCGAAAATTGACGTTCATAGAGATAAAAAGACAGAGCAAAATTAGTCTGAAAAGCAAAGAGTAAATTTAAATACACAGCCTTGACAGGCACGAGAAAAGTTTGACAAAGCAAACCGCTGCCTACATGGCTGTCAATTCACGATAAATAATACTAGAAGCAGGAGTGAATCTGTTTGTAAGCAGTGTGTACTGGTTTGCTAAAAACATTGCACTTTAAAGGGGGTGACAGCCCATGTTTAACCGTCAGGAAAGTCACTATGTGAGTAAACCAGAAATCAAGAGTCACGTCATGAAACTTTGGGGGGGGGGCGCTTGTGGGAGAGAAGGAATGAGCTATGTAAGTATGGGGACATGGAAAATTAGATATTTCAACTATATTTACACCATCTTTCTGTAGCAAAAACAGGAAAAGAAAGGTAAACTCCTCCCATGGCGATAAGGGTAAGGCGGGATGTACTCTTCAGAAGACCACCGGTCAAGGTTCGAGATTCATCAAAAGCAAATAGATAAGATACACCGTGTGTCTTTGAGAACAATAAACCCACCTGGGATCTGCCGATTTTCTTCAGCCCATTAATTCTTCTACATGACGGGCAACTGTATCTCTTGTCTCTTAATAGGTCGATTAGTTCAACCGGTACATGGTCACAGGCAGTATGAACGACACTACAAAAAGAGATTTGAATTTGCTCATAAACAGGGTCTTTACATTAGCTGTGAAGCTATAGAAAATTGAATACGATTTCTCCTTCCCTGCCTTGTCTATACCCCCTGAGCCCCCCCCCCCTCTCTCTTCCATCTCAGTTCATTACATTTATGCCTCTCCTCTCCCTTGCCTAAGAGGATTTTTATAGTAAATATTACAGCCCAAACCTGAACAAAATTCAGGATATGTCTCGTGGAGCTATGGCAAAAAAACAATACAAGACGCCAAGTTAAGATAGTCAATCCACTGATCTAGATTTCGTTGCTATTGTGTTGGGCAAACATTCGCATCTAACTTGGACTAGTAAGGCAATTGTGTTGACATGTTTACTTACCTGCTGCAATACCGGCAAACTAAAGACTCTTCTTGCTTCATCCTGGTTATATCTTGCTCGCATACGGTGCATTTCGGCGTGCGGGATTCGCCTTCAAGGTTGTCTTTAGAATGCTGACTAATTGCGGAGGGTGACACCGAGTTCAGTTCCCGCGAAGAATTTGATGGGTTGGGTGAAGATTCGGGTGAGCCGGGGACACCATGGTTGCTTACTAAAGACCTTCCCTCCACGTCCTGTTCCTCCGTGAGCTCCACCCTGCAGCTCTAGAAGGGACAATGTGATAGATGTGAACCATGTGATACTCTTGGGTACCACCTAAAACCAAAGCAAGCTGTCTAAAACAGTACCAGGGTAGATCGATGGGTACTCGCGATACACAATGTCACACAGATCGTCGCCATTGCATTTCAGTCTAAAGCCCCCTCCAATTGCACCTATACATGCACGCACGACCTACTACGTCATTCCACGGTCTTACTACTGGATATAGCTTCGAGAAGCCATGCAAGAGAAATGGTAAATCAATCGGTAGTTTCAAACCAAACTGGATGCGTAGAATACTTGACGCAAACCGGCGAGCTGATCTACTCTTTGTTGAGACTTTCATTGTTGTTCATAAACACAAGTTGTTCATGGCATACCTTGCAGATCCAGCCAGGGTCGAAATTGGTGCCATTATAACCTTCGGTGGAGATACACTGCATGTGGTAATTCTTCATGCACCTCGAACAGGATTTTATTGCATCTTCTGGGTCGGTTTTCCTATAAGCAAAACAGTGGAGGATTGTGGCATACCATCGCGTACAGATGAGGTTTAAGAATTCGATAAAAATAAATTAACAAGATAAGGCCTTAGACTGCATCTTACCTGCAAATCTGGCACAATGAGCAGGTTTCGCATCTCCAGGTCAGCCTTTTCATTGGGCTAACTATCATATCTTTTGATAAGCAGCTTGTGTGAATGTGGTGTTGGCATAACGTACAAAGGATTAGGGACGAAATATCTCCCGATGTCTCACAAACTTTACAACATGCTGCAAACAAAGATAATGTCTGGGCGTCAGATAAAATAATCAGCGCAGATATGAGATGAAATTAGACTATTTGTAAATACAGTTTGATCTTATGATTGCATAATAAAACCACAGGTAGATTCGTGAACACTAAGATACGTGATTAAATCTCTAAAGAAAGCTAGTTTCCTATAATTTAGCAAATTATTTTGAAAGAAAGGGTTAAATGGCATGAGACTGCTTACTGAACTCTAACGATCGACAATTGAAGCTCAAATAAGTTGTAATTTCACTGAAGCATCAAAATTAAAATATGAAAAGTTCTATGGTTAAAAGCTTAAAAATTCCACAGGCGACTCTGGGACCTTTCATTATTGTGAACATCATTCGTTCGCAAAATCGGAACAGGATGACGCAAAATACTATTAGTGGCAAGAGATTTGGGGCCTACCTTTATCTCTAGAGAGTTCGAGGTGCCTTTGGCAGTATAACGACATCCCCGGAAGATCCTACAACGCAAGACGAAGTACTTTGCAACATCACAAAATAGCGACTTTCGCATAATGGAACCATCGACAGAAGGGTGAAGAATTTCAAAATATTGATATTGACAAAGATGAATTAGTAAAAAGAAAAATTGCCACATATTTCTGCTAAGATTGTCCATCCCCTTTACTTTATGATAATGACAAATTTTTAATATTCATGATGAGCATCTCTGCCCGATAAACCACCGCAGTTGTGAATGGAGGGGGCAAGTAAAGATAACCTAGCAACCAAATACATCAGCCACTATCAGCAGTTGCAGAAACACAGGGGAATAATAAAGACAGAGGAGCAGATGAACTAGGTCTCAAAGTTTTGTTGATGTGCAGTAACGCTTCTTGCGGGCATCAAACCATTATCTAGACATACACCGGCGAATTCTTAGCCACCCATGTCTAATTAACGTGTTACTATCAACAACAACAACAGAGCGGAAAGACGCATGTCAATGTATCACACCGGGTTATTTTGTTTAATAAGTCTGCTCTCCGTGTCTGACCGTTTTAAAGGCATTAACTACAGACAATTTTGGGGAAACTTAATTATGTGCTTACGAATGATGTTCTTTCTTTGGAAACAGGGTTATTGACAAAGCTATTAAGGTACGGAA
Organism: Nemopilema nomurai; assembly: GCA_003864495.1. NCBI lineage: Eukaryota > Metazoa > Cnidaria > Scyphozoa > Rhizostomeae > Rhizostomatidae > Nemopilema > Nemopilema nomurai. The sequence continues at coordinate 641,946 of ML133462.1, read as the reverse complement.
GAATAACATCCTAGCGCTTAGATAACACATAATAGCGGAAAATGGGCGATTAGGTTGCAGTTACAGCAATAACAACAACGGATCACTATTCTTTATACAGAAACACTATCTCATTAAGGTAAACACACAGTGCCGGCAGTACATTGAAGCGCTCTAGATTTCTGTGAATGTTGATTGTGTTCCTATCTCCTGGGACGAACAATGCTACTTAGCGCGATTATCCCAAGTGTCATGCTGTCACATGTAAAGGCGTAGGATATATCATTTAACGTCTGCATCTTGGGGGTATGGGATGTAATGGATTTTCTTAAACAGTACCTTGGCAATTTTATAACGCCAAATACGTCCTTTGGAGACTCTAAAGTTTGCTTAACATTAACGTGTCATTTGTGATCTGGGAACTAATATGTTGGATACCCTCTAAAAGGTACTAAACGCTACGAAACATTCCTCGCCACAGCCTAGTCCAAGAGAATGTTTACAACCTTGTGTCTACCTCCAATCCTTCCAAACCTTGAAAAGGTCTTCATTACTCGATCACTTAACAAGAATTCTATAAGTCAATCACTTGAGTCTCGATTATGTTGAGGAAGTCTTCCCCCAACGGAGGAGTGCATAAACACATGGGCTAACTAGCACTGAGAAACAATAGATGACTCTTACCTGAAAACAGCCACTCATAACAGAGCAGGGTAAATGGTAGTGCCTAGAGCACCCAGCTGCTTGGCATGTGATGCTAGCACCCATCTTGCCACAATGATGACAAACCTATCAAATGATGCGAAGATATTAACATTATCTTTTCAGACCAAACCATAATTTTCTCTCTTCAAAAAGGCACTCTTGCGCTTAGTTGAAAATGAATTTGACTTAAAGCTTGTGCGTGTCTTAAAAATAAATTAAAACGAGTAAAAGCGCTGAAAAGAGCCCGGGTCACGAGTCCCCTATATCACAAAGATTATCCAAGATTATCGCAAAACAGTGCTATATCTCCAAGAAGTGAGAATATTCAACAGTTAAGAAAGCTGTTTCTGAAACGAAACAAGAGCATATTCACGTATGAAAGCTTTGTTAATCTACTGAACATACCTGACATAGATTTTCTTCGATATTTTCAGCGTAATTGTTCTCCTCATTTTTCGTTCGGCTTCTGCTCCACAATAAACAGGCATCATGTGCCCAAAATATTCCATATCTATCTACGAAGTCTGTTATTGAACAACTGTCATTGTACCCAGTTCCTAAAGTATTAGATTCGGAATCAACGATATTTTCATTCTCGGAGGAAACCTTTCTGGTCGATGGCGAACTTCCGCAATGAAGATACGGCCTAAAAATGTCCCCGTTCATGTCGCTTTTCCTCCTTGACTTGACAGCAATAGGTCCATAACGATTAAGGCCAACGGGAAAATAGATGTTGTCTTGGCCTAGGTTGCAAAAAACACATCTCTTTCCCCAAGCATGATCGAAAATGTTGCTTACACTGCTTGCTACTGACTCACTCCTGAAAAAGTAGAAACGTTCTAGTGAAGTTCTCAAATGATAAATATGATAAATTAAAAACAGCATTCCAAGGAAAATTAAAACGTATCTAAAAATTAATAAAGATGAAAGTGAATGATATACCAAATGTCACTGGAAGGAAAAAAGAAATTTTTCCATACAAATACCGTCATAATTATCTGTCATTCAGACAACACCAACATTCTAAAAGCTATAAAAACAACATTGCTTCATTCAAAGGAAGAGTGAGATACATTACTGGTGTGTAGGGCGAAGATTATTGGAAAATATTACAGCCATTCGTTTACTGGACACGAGAAGAGATTATCGCCTTTGATGCAAACAGCTTACCTCTCAGGTGATGTCTCCTCGGGACTATTAGTATCAACAACATTCACTTCTGTACTTGGCTCGGGACTCTCTTCCTAGAACGAGCACAGAGCAAAATTATAGGCACCTAAGTTTCAATAGGCTACGTAAAGAAGAGGCCTTTTACTTTGCGGTACTTTGTTCAGTAGTGCCATGTACAGGTTAAGACGTTGTACAGCTTGACAATGGAAATTAAGCCTTTGTAGCAATGAAAACTCTAAGATAACCTCTCTAATAGCAATTGCCCATCTATTTATGATGTCACTTGTTGTTGTTTTTGCGTTGTTAGTATTGCTGTCGTTTTCGCTGTTGTTGTTGTTGTTGTGGTTGTGGTTGTGTTAATGTTTTTGGTCAGTCCAAATAAAACTCGTTGGTTGCAATTTGGATGATTGGATATAAAGATGAGCTTGTCAAATATACATAAGCTTGTCTCTTTAAAACAATGTCTCAACTTACTTTTACTATATTTTCTCGCTTTCTTTTGAAATTTTTCACCGTTTTCTTTTCTCTGCTAGACACTCTTTTCAAACTAAAACAAAATCATTGTCGAAAATTAGAAGAGGGGAAATTCAAAATATAAATTGTCACGCGATTAATGCCACGTAAAAATGTTACAAAAGAACGAATTGAAGGTGCCATTGTTGCTCATGTGAGTTCTGTAGCAAAATACAACAAATCAAATTCCATTTCCCTCTTGCATAGAGAAACAACTAACTAGAATGGGTTATCTTAGCTAACGAAAAAACAACTATGGTTTATAAAAATAGCCCATTATTATTAATTTTTTGAGAATGGCGAAATCAGTATCAGAAAGAGATTCGCCCTTCCTCCTCTTCTGCTCACCAACATTCCTTTCAAATGAATCAAAAAATGCTTCCACATCTTAGGCAACCTAGTCGAACCCACTGACAAGAAGCATTTTTCATCCACGCAAGAGAACTTCATAAGTAAATTTACCTAGATTGATTCTCAGAGTGCGAATCCTTGTCTGCGTTAGGTGTATTAGACGCCCCCGGGCCTGAGTCGCGACGACTTCTTTCACCGTGAAATGCGTGCTCTGGGATTCGTGTTGCGGAGCTTCTTCTCTGGTAGTAAGATGACGTCACATTTGGATCTACAATTGGATCTAACAAATGTTAATACACTGCGTGGCGGTCTTGATGCCGCCATGGTGGCGCAATACTCAGCAACGTGTTTAAATTGCTGTGATGGATTCGTTTTCGTCTGTATTCAGTCCACCTTGGCTTCAGTGTGAGAATGTGGCTTGAAATGAATCACATGGGCTTCCCATTTGCCACAAAAAGAAACTGATAGTCTCGCCTTGCTGGTGAACATAGGCCTTGAGAATGTATCCTAATCGATTCAACAGGAATACAATCAAAGTAACGCAAGAAATGCAAACGAAGAAACATCTTGATAAATGATATCAGGCGAATACTGTTCTCCTTATCACTCTTCTCTTGATATCTAAACAGGTTATTACGCATGAAAGTTATCTATGAGAACGTACTCAAAAACCTGCAGCGTTATCACATGACATATTCATAGTACCATGTACTCAGAAAAATCTCCATGGAGACGCAGAGCACCGCGAGATACTCTGGACATAGTTAATGCAGAATTCATAATGACGAGGCTGGTAGATTTGGCAATTACCTTGAGGGATTCGCTCGTCAGAGGTGGCAGGAGTGAGCTCATCCGAGGCGATATTGAACCAGTCTGTGAATGAATTTCCATGGTTAGATTATAAGTTTTTAAAAGTAGCCCAAACCATAATTGTTCGCTTTCGTTTCCCAAACGATGCCCTTTCATAACCAAAGAATCACATTCACGTGGTTTCTATTTGACACAAACAGCTTCAAAGTATGATTTTATGCTCGTTACCTGTTCCTCAAATAGAAACGTGACGTCACGATATGATGCAGTGACATGTAGTTAAAGTAAATAGCGTTAAACGACTGGTGTATATTTGTTACATATCTCAAAATTTCTTTGAGAATTCTTAACTCAAAAGTACTCAAAAGCAAGGACGAAAAAACCATCTATAAAATGGGGGAGGTCACATTTAGCAAGAGGGGGCATCTTTGTGAATTGGGGGCACTTAGTCTCAAATGCTGACAATTGGCAAGGGGGCACTTTCCCCAGCTCCTACGTTTACGATCCAAGGCACTACCTGGCGGGTTGACTCTTTGATAGTGATAAGGGTTGACGCAAATGTTTTCATCCTTGAGATCGAATCCAAACTGGCACGACTCTGTGTGCTTCAGTTCCATTTTATGTACATCTGGCCACCGCCATAACCGCGCATAGATCACGTGGGGGAAGTCTTTCCGCTCTCCGACTTGAAGTCTGCCGTCCAACGTTCTTGGCAATGTTACGCATTTCGATGGTATTGTTCCCTTTGGTGAGGGAAAAAAGAATGAGATCAAATAGCTTGCTTCAGCATTATCAGAACTCCAAAATAGAATATCTCTGTTATATAAAATACGTTTTGAAATAAAGCTAAGGAATCCTTTAACAGTTTGGTGCAATCATGTTGGGCTGTCCATGAAAAGCTGATTTACAATCTACTTGTTTCTGCATCGTCGGTGAATCAGTCCTTTAAGGCTTTTGAATTTCCAAATTAAATCGCAAATTTCCTCTGCAAACAGTTAAATAACAAACATACTGTAAAGTTGCTCAGATATACCTTGGATGCAACTGCTGTGATAAGTGCGTCCAGCTCGTTGTACCTCTTCTTCAGTTTCTTGACCAGTGACTCGACAGCCCTTCGCGCGAACGTGTCAGCTTCGACGCCTTGCTGGTGTAAAGATGTGTGCCACAGCAAGTGCTGGACAATGATTGGGAATGGGTCGGCAGCGCACGGGATTCGCGGTGGGTACGAAATGGCGAGCGCGGAGAGAAGAGGGGACTCTTGTGGGGCACCGTTCATTTTGGATACGCAAAAGTAAGCGGGGTGATAGTGCGGATGCATCTGGTGTTCGACCGCTTCCATGGGCAGGCATTTCATGCATTTCGATGGCATACTCGGGTGCATCAATCCGGCATCTATCAGTAAGAAAAGCATGCTATTAGCACTTTCATTCTCTCATAAAGGAATACATCACAAAAAATCACAACCCAAAATTTCTTCAACGAATTTTAAAAAAAACGACAAAACATTTTTTCTCAAATAACTATATGAATGGACAGCTTTTTGTTGCCTCATGGGATAGATATCTAGCTGGATCTATTCCTGGTGAAATTAGATTCCTTGAACAACGTAAATATGCCTGAAAAACTTGTCGTACGAAGAGCAGAGACTTTACACATAAGATGCCCGGTGTGTTATTTCCTATCCCACAGAATTCATCCCTGCGTCCCTGCAAGAAATCATCCCATTTAAACCTCGGGAGGATCTAGCCAAATCCCACAAGAGCCTCGAGTATTGTCTGCCTCCGCATGACTCAAATGACTTGCACGGTAGCAGACCCTTTCTTCGAAACTCATGCGAAGCAGCCCGTCAGGTGGTCTTGTAACGGTGCTTTCAAAAGCCCAAATCATGTATTCACAGATGCTAAGGCGAGATTAGTTCTGAGCAGGGCGGTATTTTCTCCGTGAAGCAAATTTACACGACAAGGAAACCTACGAAAATGTCCAATGATTGTTTATTCGGAATTGTTGATTTGTTTGGAAGGAGGTACCTGTCTGAGACCTTGCGGGAGACCAATTAATAGTTTCTTCTTCTCTACAATTTACGAAGAATTTTATAGCGAGGTTGGCCTATCTTACGTAAACAGACCATCGAGTACAGTGATGCTCTGATAGGGAAATAAAAAACAAATTTAGAAACAAAGTGAGTCACTCCTCAATAAACAGCGGCCTATTTTCTTGAAAAACAAGCCAAATCTGAGAAACTTCTTAATCGCGTTCCTTGTATATCACAGCTTTTCCTCTATCTTCGTATTGTAAACACAAATAAAACTTAAAAGATAAACCAGAGCCTGGATTCAAGATTGAAACCAACGACATTTCCTTCTCATAAGGCCATTTCCTTCTTTTATTCATGCGTTCCTTAAAAGAAGTCTTTATAATCTAGTTAATATTATGCATAGAATGAAAAATGCTTTTGGCATCACCAGGTACAACATGAAGGTCCTGTATTTTTAAAGGGACAAGACAGGGTCACAGGGTCATTAGGTCACAGGTTGCTTCGGTAAAACACCGTTAACAAAGGTACGTGCGTGTAATTCTTGATAAGAAACAAGCCCTGGTCTAATTAGAAGTTCTTAATTGAAGATTTCTAACATTCCCCTTGAAAAATAGTACGAAGTTTTGCACAAAAACCTGTCACGATAGATTTGGGAGGCAGATGGCTGTGTTTATTAATAGGGAACAAAGCTGAAAAAGACCTTACACCGCTTATCAGTAACTCTATCATGTCTGTTGCAAAATATTTCCAACAGTAAATTATGAGTAGCGACAAAATGATGTAGAAAGTGTCTTACAGGGTCCCAGTATTGTGTGAGTAAGCTTAGAGCCTCATGGGAAATTTACAAGCAAGCTTCTAAAAGCTGTAAAGTAAATCTAATGAAATCGAAAATATGGTGATAATGAATTCAAACATTTCCGGAATGATTATATTTCAAAAGGATTGTGATTATAAAGGATGATATCAATCATAATGTTTATGCGAGCTAAATTTTCTTAATTCTATTTTTCCTGATGAAAAACTCTAATCATCGTGAACTTTGCTTACATAACAACGCAGATACAACAATAACACGTGTGAAGTTTCGTCACAACAGATGTAAAAGACAAGAAGAAAATTGATGAACAATGTGAAAGATAATGAAGAATACAGGGCATAAAATAGCTGTTGAAAAATGCGACAAAACATGGCAGACACTTGAACACAGGCAGTATCTTATTCGGTAACAAAGGCTCCCCTCTCTTCCCCAGATGTCTTCTAAATTACATAAATTTTGTGCTTGAGTTGGTTCTATTTCTTGTGAAACTTGGTGTATTTCTCGGCATTCATTTTGGTGCAAGGGGGTTGGCTACATCTGCAGGAGTGGCATTTAAAAAGGTAACTAAGGCATTTGGAGCACGCTTGGCAAAACTTGATCCAACACACAAATGGACGCATACAGTAAAAAAGAAAGAACATGTGCCTCAGCTTTTCAAAGCAACAAAGGAATATTTGAGATGAAAAGGCAGTGGGTAATTATTTGGACTTCAAAGACGTGTTATTTTGAGTTGAATGACCATCTTGGATTGAAAAGTAATTGTCGCTACCGGGGCGCCAGTGTTCCTCAAGAATAATTGACAAAGACGATGTTATAAATAGCAAAATAATTACTGATATAAAAGCTCAACCGAAACTGACACGCCGTCTATCGCAAACTTGCCAACAAAAATGCGAAAACGGTCATCGCCAGAAGGACATGGAGGAGGGACGCTTCAGATCGCGGCAGAATCGAAGCACGCCGGTCGGTCTAAATGACCCCCCCGGCTGCTGTCGTCAATATTGTTGCGTGACGACGAAAGAGCCTGAAGACAATAGACCAGTCGCCACATGGAAATTGCAAAGAAAAAATAGAACCTGTTGAATGCGCAGATAAGCCGCGTTTGCTATTCCAATCAAATGCCAAAGACGAACGGCTTTTGTGTTTCATCATCAAAGCATTCACAAAACAAGTGAATCAAAATCAACATACAATTCCAGTTTTGCGTACGATAAATATCAGCGCACAAAAGGCTGTCATGTGACGTCGGTATCTGCAGCTCTGACCGGAGGTACGGTCTAATTAGCAATATCTCGACGTCTGAAAGAGATCTCGTGATCACGCAACAAACAAGAAGCCGCGCGGCTTGATCGGCGACACAGGCGCGAAAGGAAGTACACTGGGCATTAGAGCTTTGTCATATTAGATGGCGTAGCGAGAAGTGGCTTCATCCTTCGAAGCAAATGACTATGGAGAGAGAGCTGGGGTGTTCAAAAGCACCGTTTCAAAGTAACAAAGGGCTCAATAGACTCTTTGACAAGATAGTCACGCGCGTGTTACCCTTGACAATAGCTGTAATAAGTTGATGTAAACATTGGCCTAAACTTCCTAAACTTTTTTTAGCACGAATCCTGTCAATGATTTTTTTGGATATAGTTTGGGAATTTAAAGTATTCGCACGAAGGTGACAAAGTTGCATAAAACATGAAGATCGAAGCTACATTTTTTAACCGCGAGAAAAGAAGAAGTAACAGATCTATGATGGCAAATATTTCCTTTGTTTCTTATGAGGTTTAGGCCATGTCTTGATTGTGGTTATGGTCGCCACTGCCAAAATGCATTTTAAAACGAGTTCCAAAATAAAAATGACTACAGGAAACCAAAGCACAGTGTGGTAGAAAAGCATTTAATGTAGTTTCCTTTTTTTGCAGGAAGATAAGATCCTGATGGAGATAGAAGCTACATAATTAGCCACTAATGTCTCAATGCAAGAGTTTCCTAAAACGACTTTTAGAGAAAGACTCGTGTATACATTTAAAAAAGCAACAGACACCATTGCTCGCAATTTCGACACAGATACTGCAGCCATGTAAACCAACTGATTTTGAGTAAGAAAATAACACTATGCAACATCTCTTTCACAAACTAAAACACGGAATGCTAAATCGCTAATAACCTTGGCCCAATTCCCTCCTAACTTTTGGCCATGCTGGGTTCCTCTTGCCTATGTTCTACAACCACAACAATTCCACAAAAAGCTAAAATTAACTAAAAACACACAGCACACACAGGACTTGAACTAAAATGTCAAACCAAGGAAACCTTTAAATTTTTCAAAAGATCTGTATCCAACCAAATACACTTATCTATCATCATGAGAATAATTCTGTATATTTGCAATAAAACTGATGTAAAATATAAAAATCTCACATTTATTGAACATGCTTTATTCAAAAAGACAACTATTGACCATATATAACCTAGTTGTGATTAGTAAATTATCAAACCACTGGAAAAATTCTGTTAAATTCTCAGAAGGTACTGAAAGGAACTGAAAGAATCTCGAAATTTAGGCAGAGCTGTAGTACCTGGGCTCTTAAAGACACGTCTACACTTCCTATAGCCATCTGCATCTCACAAAACGAGTTTAGTCTAGGCGGGGTTTGAGGAAGGGACTCTCATTGTTTTAACATCCATCCCTGTGATGCATGCTTGCGTGGTGGCCATCTTTTCTGGCCTCTGGGGGCTTTTCTGCTCGAAATTTCAGGGAGTATAGAAGAGATTATCAAAAGTTTGGCATGAGCTATGTTTTCGAATTCTAATGTTTATGATTCTTCGTATGACGGACTACTTGAAATCAATTCAGATATGCATGTTATGAACCTATAACCAACTACAAATAAGCACACGTGTTAACGTCGGTACATCGAAATACCATAAAACGAGACTTTTGGCACAAAATACAATCAGAAGCGAGAAACTAAACCGGTTATGGCTCCAAACATCCGAAGCATTATTGATATGTGACATGTAGTTGCGTGTTAATATTAAATTATTAAAACCAGAAGTCACGCAGATGACGTTGCATTTGGAACAAAGAGACCGCTTAAAAACAAGAATACATGGGTGAGAAAATCGATTCATTTTTAAAAAACATTCAACAAATTTGCCATCAGAAACGAAGGAAGCGAAACAAACAGGGACTAACAACTTTTGACAAGTCCTTCAAGGGGAAAGGAATTCGCTAACGGATTCAGCTCTATTTCTGTCTACACCGCTAAAAATTAGAAGATTTTTTTCATGCCATTGGTTTATTGTGTCTGCTAATTCTCAAGGGTCATTATGGAAAATAACAAATGATAGAAAGTGAAAGCCACGCGCTGATTGCAGGCCAAAATGTCGATGAGAAATGTCAGTTCATTTCCAAAAAGATGTTCAATCGTTCTCTTTTTCAAATCAAAGAAAGGATAAAATCACAAACTGAATGAATTCAAAACGTTTCCTCCGATTGCCACCATTTCGTGACGAAGTCTCACGACTCAAATGCACGAGACAAATGGATCGACGGAGCAGGAAAACACGCGGTCTTCCTCATATCAGTTGATAGTGGAAATGAATGGCATTGCAGAATACTTATATTATTGAATACAGAAAAAAATTAAGTTCGTATATATTTAAAGACGCATTCACATTGTGAACACTGACATCATAGTTCTGGCTAGGTTGACCAGCTAGGTCCTCTGTTAATGTCACACGTAGACAGGGCAATTGGCCTAAAGCTAGGTGGACGAACGCGGTAGGCGCAAATGTACGTCAACAGATCTCAGCTATTAACATATCCTAATAAAGCATTTCCTAGCACTAAACCCCTCTTACTTGAAACTATTAGGCCAGTTTTTGGCCTTCGAAGTCAAGCTTTAAGGCGAAAGCCAGTCGTTGGCATTAGAGTCAATCATACGCGCCGCGTATGGACGTTGCGCGGTGTGAAAGCGTTGGCCAGGAACCTATCGTCAGAGGGCACAGTAGCAGAGGAGGTCAGGGGTTACAGTTCAGCCAAATATAAAGTCAACCAAATACGCGAAGCATATTGCCAGTTAAGGCAGCCAAAACTAGGGTTACAAGAGCAGAAAAGTTAGTTACCAAGAACTCGTACTTGGAGCAGGTAGAATGCGTCGAGCCATGAGCGGAAACTTAGGACGATTAACCGCACAGTTCGTTGAACTTGAATATGTTGAATCTGCACTTGTAAACTCATAGTTATGTGCTGAGACGTATCCTAGCGGTGGTTTTTCGTAATTTCGGGAGTAATACTAACTTTATTAAGGCTTTTGGATAAATGTTTCTTCTGCTTCTTGCGATAATGTTGGGTAAACAAGCGGAGGCCGTCGACATTCCTCGCAAAAGTGCTTGGTTCGTGTAATCTTCTTGGTTTTCCAAAATAGTCAGTCACACACCCAGAGATGGTTCAGAAAAAGGGTTTTCACAAAAACTATGATAGTCGAGTAACTTTTTTCGGGTTTCCATCAAAAGCAATCGCCAAAAAGGAAGGCGTGACTTTAAAATGGTGCCTTCTGCCCTCCATCTTCAAAGCGAGATACACGGGCGGGAATGTCCTTACATCGGTGTTTCGGACTATAGGACTCACAAAATACAGGAAAGTGGGGTATGTTAGAAATGGCAGCATGTAGGGAAGTGCAGATTTCGTGATACATTTATGCGATAAATGAAAATGTTGTTCTTGATGTGTGCGTGGAGGTCACGCTAACAACCGGCATGGCAGGCGAGTTTCACGGACGGAGAGAGTCGTGCCTGCGGGATGGAGGGACAGAATGCCAAGTAACGTCCACATTTATCACTGGGGTGGAACAGTTACACTAAAATCGGAATGGAATAACACAACAACCAAATGGACATTTCACATAAACAAATTGTATTTTCGGGGAAGAGAGTGGGTTTACGCGCTGGGGTTTAAGAGAACGATTGTCCTAATGAATAGCTGATCATTGATACTTTAGCAGTCAAAGGAAAGGGGGCATACCTGAAGCTTGGGCGGAGGAAATCCTGTCATAATGATACGGGTTGACACATACGACGTCATATTTCAAGTCGAATGCAAACTGGCAGCAATCTAAGTGTCGTAGTTCCATTTTATGGATATCAGGCCATCTGAAGAGTCGCGCATATATCACATGAGGAAATCCTTTTCTCTCGCAGACCTGGAGCCTGCCGTCAAGGGTTCGAGGTATGGTCACGCATTTCGTTGGTTGCCTTCCCTTCGTCGTGACGGCGGCCACGAGGCTCTCCAACTCATCGCTCTTTTTCCTTAGTTTCTTCACAAGCGACTCTATGGCCCTTCGTGCAAACTTCTCAGCATCGCCGCCCTGCCGATAACACGTTGTATAACACAGGAGTTCAACAACTATGCTCATAGTCGAGGTGGAAGGGCCGAACATTCCTTTCCATTTGTCAGATTCTTGTGGCAGGAAAGTTTTCTCCATAAACATTAAAGGCAAATTATTCATGAACCGCCAGTTTCTCGCCGCTGGGCCTAGCGAAGTTCGTGATCAGAACATTCTGTGTTGTCAAATTCATTCGCATGCTAGTGTGCCGAGATCTGCATGTTGACACCCTCGAACGGCGATCACAATAAATGCGCAGACAGCTGTTAATTTCTGCGCATGTTTTTCTAAGTAGATCAACCAATCAGGGCATGATTCGTGCAGGGTTCAACCAGTAGCTGAAAGAAAAAACAATAGGCCATTCAAAACAACCAATTCAAGTTTTGTTTTCTGCGTGAACTACATGACAGGTAAACAAAAGGAAATTTGCAATCGCCTTTGATTCAGTCGGTTAATGGAAGAACACCTAAGACGTATCGATGTCTGCAGACGGCCTTCCGACAAAAGGAGTCAAAAGCCGCAAGAAATTTTGAAGGCTAAGAGGCCGCACGAAGAACTGGTGTTTTGCCTAGCTTGCCCTCAATCTAATGACGGGATTTTTGCACGACAACGCAAATGATCCCAGTGCATAATAAGCAGGAAATCAATATATCATAATCAATGCAAACACATTAAAACATGACATTTCGTTGCAATCTGTGTTGCGTCCAAACAAAAGTCCCATTTCTATTATCCTTTCAAGTACAAAATCTATTCTTAAAAAGAATTTTCAAAGATTGCCAATGAATATGGAAATGTGGCAATACGAAGTCTTTTTATAGGCTACGGTACCGGAAGGAAATACTCGGATAAGGTAAGCTAGCCCTGAATAACCCCTTTGGGGGGCCATCTTTGGGTTGATCTGAAGAAACGCACATTTGAATTTTATGCACCCTTTTTAAAACGTGGGTTGCACTTTCAACATGATGAGTTTCTAAAAATAATATCAGCAATGCTACCACCAAGTTGTGTTCAATACTATCAGAGGGAAACAAAGATAGGGCAACAAAAAATGGCATCACGCGTGCTGGCCTTTAATTTATCAGAGGGCTCGATGCCTCAGATACAATTTACAAATTTTAGAAATTTTAGGTGCATTTAAATCACCTAGCACGAAAAAGATTCATTGTCTGTCCCCATAACCCAATAGCTGCCCCCTCCCCCCCCCCCCATCAGAGTGGCACCTCAATAAATGCCCGAGGGAGACTATAGATATCCCGGTAATTAGCCCCCTTTTAATGTTCAAGTGCACAAGACTTGCTAAGGAAATAAGACTTGAATCGTGATTTGAAGTTGGACAAATTATCACAGTTTAGAAAAGAGGTAGAAAGTTTAATGAAGAAAGTGCTGACTCATCTACGGATTGCAAAAAAGGTTGAATGTGGAACTAAGTTGCCAGGTTAAAAATTGCTTAAGGGCGAAAGTTTACTGAAAATCGGAAGAGCAGAAACCTAATTACATCGGTGGAGGAAATCAAACTGATTGCTTAATAAATAATTTAAAATAGTTGAATGGTCACTGTTGGTAGAGATGTTTGACTGCTTAAAGGTTGCTTGAATGCAAACTAAGAAGGCTGGACTGGCTGATGCACGGCTAAATATGATGACGATTAAATAAAGAATGCGGTGCTCTATGAATTTGACTGAAAGGTGAATAGGCAGTGTTTTCCCTGGCGACGTGGACGATGGGGGACTAGCAGATCGAGAAAGGGGGAACGTCGTCAGATTAGAGGTGTTGTGCTGACGTGGGTCTGCCAATGTAAGGGGGGCTCAAGGAGGAGTACATTATCTTAATTCGGGGCATAGGGTTACCATTTAGCAAAGGCCACACAGCAGTTAATTAAATTGGATATATAAACAACATAGAGAAATGCCAGTGCAGCTTGATAATCTTGGCTTCGTTAATTCGTGCGACTTGAACCGCATCGCTTTGTGCTAATTTGGTGTCCAAGGTATGATGGATTTAGTTTCTTACATAACTTGTAACAGATTTCCAAAAAACAATAGGACTTCCAGGGATTTTTTTTAAAACAAAAGGAATTTACAAAAGGTGTACGCGATTTGTTGTAGTGATTTGCCCCTCGGTGAGAGCAACGAAAGCACGCATCGCTTGGTAGGCGTCAAGGGCCTCATTTCGACCACAGACTGAAGCGATAACTTTGACGTGTCTACGCGTTATCTTGTACGTACGAGAAGCTTTGCAAACTGTTTAACCAGACGCTTCAAATCAGTTACACTGCGTTCGGTATCGGTAAATGCTTGGGAATTAGTTTGTAAAGCCATGGTGGCAGGCTTCAACGCACAATGCATCGCTGAACGCAACCTGCATCACATTGTGTGACTTACAAGCTCTCTTTGATAAAATTTAGGCCTCTACCTCTCGTTGATGATGGGTTAACCCCTTCTAACCCAGAGGCTAACTCTGCCCACAATGAAAGCCCAAACGTAAGTCCACTGAGCTCCCAAACGTAAACTAACGCAAATCCACTCGAATCGGAAGCCTGAACATGCTGTCAAATGCTTCGACACAGCTAATTCAGAATTTCAGATCCACTTTGTTGCTTTTCGAGATTAGGATGAACATTAATTGCGGCCATGTAAACCATTTTGTAAAATTTTGCTGCCCGCTAGGCTTTCTTGTGAATCGGCAATTGTGTTTGATGCACAGTTACATGATAACCACAAAACTGTTAATGAAATTGACTGTCATCAAAGGGTGGCCCGGTCCTGAAGAAGCTTCTATTGAAGAAGCAAGATGCTAGATTTATACAGCTAGATGCCCCATTACTTGCCTACCATTTAATAGCTCTAAAAATAGCAAAAAACTGCGAACAAAGAACAGCCATGTTACCAATAACCAATTGGTTTTTAAACCATTTCTTAAAAACAATTTTCTCCCATTATTCACGAATATCAGATTATCTATCAACCTCGAAATTGAAGGGGTCTTTGCATTGGTACAGAAAGCAGAATTTTATTAGTGCCTGGTGTTAGATTGGTCCTTGTACATTATAACAGCAAAAAGGGAAGGAAGACCTGGAGTCATTGATGACAGGCAAGCCCCCATTTCACTGCTCTCCTGAGAAAGGACCTACAACGTACCAATAAAGCTAAACTCCTCTGAGGTTGCATTGTAACTTGCAGGGTAGTAGGGATCTGTGATTCGTCATATTGGATCAAGTTTCTAAAGTTGCTGAGCAAAAATTGACAATTTTAAGTTTGAAATGGTCAACCTTAAAAAAGGAAGTCTGATGTACGGATATATGTCTTGGGCACAACCAAAGAACTGAAAAGGCAATTCAAGTGAAAAGTTGCAGCCCCGAGTTTTTCTCTTCTATCTTGTTTGCTTCATAGCTCGATATCAAATCTCCTACAACTACAATGCAAATATTCATTCTTATCTATTCGGCGCCAATGCAACGTAGCGCTGAGGCGGCGATAACGCTATCATAATAATCATAATGTTTGTTGCAAACAACAACTGCTGTAGTCAACACAGAGAAGTCTTTGATCTTCAGAAGCGTGTTTCATGGTCTGAATTACTTCGGTTTACTCGTAGGCGTGACACAGGTGTCTTAGATAAGACCTAAATAATGTCTTGCAGGTAGTAAGTAACGTTCCTTCTTGCAACTCTACATAAGGTAAATACCTTCCTCCAGCAGAAACAATCGCGGAGGCGTGAAGTTACTAGTGCCCGTGTTTGCTGGTCGCTTGATCTTGGTGGCAAATATGACGTACCGTTGGGTGATTTAATACTGGTGTTGTCGATAGAGTCACAATCTAGACTGTACTCATTATATGGAATGGTATTCATTAACAATCCTGTCTGAAACGTATATCTATAGGTAGGAAGAAGATTTTGAGAAAGTAAAACGTCGATGTTTTTCGAATAATGAAAATGTTGGAACATTGTGTCATTTAACAATGATATCTTAGGTGACTCAGTACATAAAGCCAGTTGATGCGCAGCGGACTGTGAGATGTGAGGTGGTGCCTTCAGATATTACATATGATGGCTCCCTAGTTGAAAATGTACCATTGAATTTCCACATGCATCCCTGAAAGCGACGGAAAAACCTTCATTGCATCAACATAGGAGTTGAAATTATTCGAGAAATATTTTTGAGAATACAAGATGAGTTTTAGCCTTAGTGATAATACCCATATACACATGCATTAGATCAGCGGCAACAAAATACAATCAAATTTCATTCCTGCCTTTGAGATTGCTCTCAGCAGTGGCCTGGTGATGTTTGCCAGCAGCTCAAGCGTCGGCAAGCTCACTGCTAGCTAGCTAGAAGATGCAAGAGTCATGTGACAGAACTACTTAAACACGACTCAGTTTAATCTTCGCATCTCTTTTTGCATCAAACACGGCATCACTTCTCTTTCTTTGCAAAAAGCTAAGATAGAAATTAACTAATCGTTAGGTATTCTGCTTAGCAATTGATTTGGAAGTTTCTAAAACAATTTTTACGACAAAAGTAGTTCCTAACTGATCAACAAGTTCCTAACCAACAAGAATTGCTGCCTTCTTTGTGCTTGACTTAAATTCTAAGGACCAGACAACAAAAATCGAATCTCAGAAGTGGAACTTCTAGAAGTGCAGGATTATCGATAGCTTTCCTGCGTCCGTTGCAATAGCACGAGAAAGCTTCTTTCAAAACACCCAATTTAATTTCGTGACACGTTGGTGAGTATGTTAGCTGATATTGCCATTCATTTAGCATTTTGAAGATAAGTAACAAAAGGGAGTCGTGTCATGACGTCACAGGCCATATCACAGTGGAATACAGCGGCATAAAACAGATATACACGGCCAGATCTATAGCCATAACAACATCCGCGTCTTCTCTAACAAAACACTGCAAGGGTCTCTTGAAATTTCCTCTGTTTTGCTGGCTTGTATTCTCACAATTCCCAATAGATATTTGTTTGTCCCGGGCTTTTCTCTGACATGCCTGCTTGGAATTGAAGTTTCTATAAAAAACTTCCTGTGACGTCATTCCTGCTGTACTTACAAGGCAGGTGTTGTGCTCTGAAGGGTTTAACACTCCAAGCGTTCAAGGGCAATATACGAAATACTTGGAACGCATCAGAGATGTGCTGTCTATGGGTATTCTTACGCTCAGAGCCAGCAGACAGATCTCAAACAGTCGCTTATTCTGCAGCCCGTCATCGTCAAAGCAACAAAAATAAAGAACATCATAATTCTTCCCCACGGGGTGGGAGTTGTGTGCTTTCAGGCCAACAAACACGAGAGATATTGCATTCACAGTCATACTACTTAAGTGTATTAGGCCACTGGAGATTTCAATTGTAGATCTCCTTCTTTGCGTCATTTCAAGGACGTTCT
Organism: Nemopilema nomurai; assembly: GCA_003864495.1. NCBI lineage: Eukaryota > Metazoa > Cnidaria > Scyphozoa > Rhizostomeae > Rhizostomatidae > Nemopilema > Nemopilema nomurai. The sequence continues at coordinate 624,794 of ML133462.1, read as the reverse complement.
TGGAAAATGTCCACACGAATGTCACGTTTACAGGACCACCAAAACTTGCGAACGCCATCTTTCAAATCCGGTATTGTATTGCCTAATTGTAAATAACTGCGTGCTTTACTTTTTTGAAATACAAGAGAATGGAAAAAGTATAATTTTCCACTAGTGCCAGGGCAATTGAAATGCAAAGAGCAAGAAAGAATGCGATGACAAAAATTTGAAAGAGCCAGTTTTCAGTGGTTATTGTTGGTCAATACAAAATGTTTGTAAAATAATATAAACAAAAGAAGACTGTTAGTTTAAGAATTGAAACTAGAGACACATCATAGTGCCACTTCATCTATCCTTAAAACACAATGCTCTTAATTCTACAAAGATCAAATTTGGTACTGTCTAATCTAATCTTATAGTCTCGGGTGCCAGTTCTGCAATTCACTCATGCAGAGTCACCTTGCAAGTGGGTCACTATTTAAAAAAAAGGTTTTAGTTAAAGAAATTACGCTACTTGTCTTTCTGATGAAAGAGTGTTTCTGAAAGATGTAATCACTCATAGATCTTTTCCTTGCAACATTCGCATTGAGCTTAATTGCTGATGGAACTTCCATCAAAAAGCAAACAATGGAAGCAAACATGAACTGACGTTGTAGAGAAGACAAACAGTTAAAGGTACAAGCTCTTCAACCATTCTTTTGCTTTACTTTTATGACTGATTGATTTGCTGATATTCCGTTCTTATATTCGATAGGCAGCACTTGCGGCTTCATCCGATCATGCATGCGGTGCTCAAAGTTATGAACCAACAAATTAAGCGCTATAAACAGTCAAGATTATATTGATAAATTATCAGGTTTGATGATTGCTGCGTGAAAATATCTTAAGCTTACACAAACAATCTTAATCAGTGTAAAAACCCGGCAGAAACTTGGCTCCCAAGCCCCATAAGGTGGAGCATTTTTTGTCGAAACAAGTTACAAATAAATATGAGTGTTTTTAAATCGAGTTTCGTGGTGAGGTGTCGCGCGTGTGACGATGTTAATAGGGAATGAAGTGTATTGAATGAATGTGTGATGTTCATACATTGGCTCCCTAGAACAGCCCATTTGATATCATAACTTGGCCACTACTCGCCTACCAACACGACTCCATTCGAAACGTACAGATTAGTGTAGAGCTTAAATTGCAAATGTAAACAAAATTCCTGGATTTTACCGCGCCTATTTTTAGGAAGGAGGCTACAGTGTCAAATATAAATATGTCACAGAAATACGAACTGTAGAACCAACCTCGAAAGGCCATGTGAAGGGAAGCCAAAGTGTAGAGTTCGAAGGCCACTGCAGTAGCAAGAGGTGAGAAGTCAGCCGGTGTGTTTACCTACCTGATGTCTGGTGACTGGATGCAAAAACAGCTGAATAAATTCAATCCATTTCATGCATACATGTTAACGAGAAACGTCGCCAGTCCTTCAAAATAGCTGGTACCCAAAGACGATCTTTGCATTAATTACCCATGCAGTCTGACAGATATTTAGATAGACTACGGCGTCACAAAGTCGTTTACCCAACATGTTTATCTCCATTATTTATCTGTATTGCAAGGTTCTATATAGGGTAGGAGAAACCAAAGTCAAGCTTTCAAAAAGGCAATATGTTGTGAGAAGAGAGCATGCGAGAGTCCTTTAAATAGAGACATGCTGAAGAGGAGACATTGCAAAAAGGGGGTATAATTTTCGATGAAATTAGCATGACTAGCTGGAAAGTGGCGAGTGCAATAAGCAGTGAGTGGTAAGCAAAGGTGTGCGTTCTCATGGCCTCGTCGTTGTTTACATGCACTTTTGCCTCGTTTTAAGTCAAGGATTTCATATCACTGACATTGAAACTTTATCAGTCCGTCACTCCGGCCTAAAAGGTCTTAAAAGATCCTGAACAATTGTAAATATGCTTGATTACACCTGATCATCAAAGCAAAAATCTGAATGAAAAGCACATGCATTAGCCATGATGCTGTTAGTGTATCAGACTATTCAACAGAGCTAACCCTTCAAAGCTAGTTAAAACGCTACAAGTGTGGCACCACAAAAAACAACGAGGTCTTAATGGGCTTAGTGCGTTTTTCCAGTGTTTTGATCTGAAGCATACAGTTATCAATCAAGTGGAATGGGGTCATTCACAATGGAATACTAGACTAAAGGAAAGGTAATGGTCATTGGAATTCACGCTAAAACTTAAGGTAACGCTTAAAAAGGCATGGATGATGTTGGATGGTATTTTGAAAATTCGAAGCTTTCCAGAATTTCCTTTGTGAATGGCTCAAAGTGTAAACAAACCGCCTATTAGTGCAAAGGGTAGACGTTTGTTAATGGTGGCTATTTGGAGGCGATGGTGACAAACTTTCTCCAATTGTCATCGAGTCAGTAAATTTTGCAGACTTGACAAATATATAACCATGTTTAAAATGAATAATGAAGAATATGGATGGAAAAAACTAAATATTTACTGCAATGCACATTTTTTGCTCGGTTCATCGCAGGTTAAGAAAGTTCAGGGCTGGATCTTTGAAACTTAAGAAAGTCGAGAAATTTAGTTTTTCAAACTGTCGAAGGCAACTGTGGTGAGTGAAAGAAGTTGAGTTAAGTTGTTGTCTTGCTTCTACGGGGCTTCTACGTTCTTCACAAATGTAAGAACGCTAATGGTTTTAAAGAAATATAGCATTTCCATAGCATTTCATCATCACTGTGCATGCTATGTAACTGAAAACCTTTCAATTAAACGTTAAAAAAGTGTTTAGAAAGTTTTAGTGCTGAAATTTGTGCAAATCGTAACAATCTCCCCCGTACACTCTGCTGTTTTGTATTAGATAATACAATCTACACTGCTTTTGTTACAGGCACTCTCTGAAAATGACTTCCTTTTCTTTGATAACAGAATGCTGATGTTTTTGAAAAAACAGAGCAAGTCTATAAATTGATTTCTTTTCATTCTTGAGGTAGTCGATTTATATTAGTATCACGACCATATTACATTAGTTAGTCTTTCTTGTAGATTGAGTTAATTGATATTGCATTCCGGAGCCTTGTCCACCCTTCTCTATAATCGGATGAATAAAGTATACAAGCACGGTACCAAGATTGACGCTGGTTCAATAATTAAAAGCAAATTCAAATCGATTAGCAATCAGGCACCCGCTGCCATATTGAGCCAGCCTCGTCTTAAACAAAGACATCCACTGCTTGTTCCGGGTGTTTGTATATAAGACGTGTTAACGAGATCAGTAACCTGCAAAATCGAAATGCTCTCTGAAGCGCAGAACACTACACTTCACGAGAAGCTTGCACTATTATCATGAGCAGACAATCATCCCGGAAGTAATTACAAGCTTTTTACGTTATGCAATTTGCCTTTAATACTAGAGGCTTGTTAAAAGGCAAGGGAGAAGAACTGAATTTTGTAGCACACGTTTTTCTCAATTTTTAATGTGTTTATCGATACGAGAGTAGATGCCTCTAATAAGGGACCATATGAATGGTGGACAGATGCTTGAATAGCGATAGTTGCTGCGTAATTACTGAAAATGTTGAAAAAGGGATATGGTTGAGACTATTTTGGCCAAGGTCTCCGGGAAACATGCAAATGTTTTGCCATACCGTTGGGCATTCCCAGCATCCCCTGCAATCTCGAAAGCTACCAAAAACATTAGTGCAATTATATGTACCAAAAACATAGCTGATTGAAGAAAAAACCAACAGAATTTTTCTGGTTATAATGAGTATCCATCTCCCATACAAACTATTAGAGTGTGCAACAGAACAGCAGCATTTCAAATATCGCATGTTTTAGTACTTGGCCGGCAAAAGCCTTGCGGCAGACACTAAAACTGTTAGACTAAAACGGTTAGCCAGGATAGATGCGATTGAGTCGTAACTTTATGGGCGGGCAGCGCCTCTTTTGCGTGTTTGTCAATTCGAGACTCCTTTGATTGGGCCATGGGGGAGTCACCACCGGTAATCTGAGAGTCGCAAGCAGGCGTTTATTGGAAAAGCCTCTAGAAAGCTTATCAAGAATAAAGTTTGCAAACTGACGTACAGATGATGCACTTAAAGCCAAAATAAGAATATCTATGTCATGTTACCCAGAATGCATTACTTTTTGGTTTTAGCGCGATTTTTAGCCGCTATCACAAGATCAATAATGTGATGAAATCATCTACGATCGCCAAGAAGGGGAAGTTTGGAAACGCATGATCGTTGACGCCATCGGGCAGGACACACAGAGAAAAAGATCACAAGGTCTCTAGACAACAACAACAGCAACAACAACAATAGCAGCAGCAGCAACAACCACAGGTGACGGATGCAAAGCCGCGTCCAAGTTTAGACGATCTCGTGCTACAGGTGCCGAGTTTGGTAGCTTATGCATGGGTCTACCATAGAATCCCTACTTATCTCAGGGTACCAAAGACAGCAAACACTGAGCTGATGATTTCACGGTGCCGCGGGCTATAGCAGGTGCCGTGAAAACTGTTCATACCAAGCTGTAATTGCCTGTGGCACACCTCAGATCATTATCATCATCATAGAATTGGAGAACATAACATTCACCTTCACTTCTCAAGGGATGGTAGCTTACGAAAGAACGGATAGGATAAGGAAACTGAAACAAAAGGACTGAAAGTAGCAACAAGGATTGATTCGCTGAAAGTTCCTGCCACGGAACAGTGGAAACGCAAAAGGCATCCAAAACAGTGATACGGAAAATATCAGCTTTGATTTGAATAAGAAATCCGCGTGTTTTTAATCTAACTTTTTAATAGCATGAAGGTACTAGCAAGCTTGCTTGGAACGGTAACTAGCCTTGAATTTGAACTTGCGTGTATGGTCGATGGCTACGAGACAATGCCCGATGAACTGAATCGGGTAAAAATACAATAAGAAGGAATATAAGTGCCACAACCGATTCTTATTGATAGGGCTCGGTGGATGCATGTCTAGCAACAACTCCAATGGGAAGGCATAAAAGGCCAACGCAGTCAGGGGGGGGGGGCACAAACAACAAGAGACAAAAGCACCGTGCACCACCATAAAGTGCCTCATCAACAAAATCAGAGCTTCTAGAAAAGTGCAAATTCAAAAAGTTACAATAAATATATCGTATGTCCTTCAGATCTGCATGTCACTTCCCTTTCTCGTTGGCTGCCTAGGAACGAGGCTCTATATCGCGGGACAAAAGAACTTGGATGGAGTCTAAACAATAGTTGCTGATGTGATTAACATAAGTGCGTCTTGCTCATGGCCTGTACTACTTATTAGGCCATCAATTGAAAAGACTGTTGCTAAGGGCCAGGGGATTGCTTGTTTTGATGCCAGCTTTGTCTGATACGCGAGACGAGTATTGTTGGCACAGGTGCTTGCAAACATTTCAAATCAATAATGGACGACGAATTTTTCTTGATGCGAGAAAGAAGCACTCATGCCAAAAGAGGCATGTGCAAATGAATAGAGACACATTCGTGCCAAACTGAAACGACGCCGGATTAACTGCAAGTAGGCAGACAATAGCTGGTAAGAAAAACTGTTGCTTCGAGTGCAATTTAAGAATACTCAGAAAAACATCCATTTAAAAGAGGCAAAGGGTGGGTATGCCGTTATGAACATCACTGGGGTAAAGCAAGGAGAAGTTCTATCTCCATTCTTGTTTAAGCATAAAAACCCATCGATTCTCTAAAAAAAGGCCGGAACGGTTCTCCGAACGCCACAGCGAAAGGTAGCTTTGACAACCTGCACGTAAACTTTCGACTTAGACAGAGACTAGAGTGAGATCTAACAAACCATCCATGTTCAAAACAATCAACGGGGTGATGTGAGTGGGTTTCGGCCAACGATGCCGTGAGTGGGTTTCGGCCAACGATGCCGTGAGGCAAACGTAGCATAAACAGAAGGCGAGTCAAAATACAAACGAAGCTGGCTTGATAATGAACTTGGTAGGTGCCATATCGTGATACTACTCAAGCCCTAAACATCGCGGTAGGCCGCAAAGGCATTAGCCCATGCAAAAGCAGGTAACTATTGAAAATGTTACTTCATTGAAGAAATTCTTATGGCGCATCCCCAGTGCAAATACCTGACAGGTTATCCTTTGTGGACGTTTCAGGTGGCTCTTGAGCAGAAACGCTCTCAAGGACAATCTGCGTGATGTGTTTTTAGGCCATTTCCTTTGAGGGCAATACTTCTGGCACGCCATACTAGATACCCTGGATACACTTAAAAAGCAAGCTGATTGGATTAGTTTTCTGTTTTTTAATAAAGGAGGACAAAGAAGCCTGGCTGCTTCCTTCGGCCTAAAAGCTTAGAGAAGTCGAAAAGCTGACGAAAGCGAAAAAGTTTTATGACAGTCTGAACATTTTGGCAATACCATATGCAAAATTAGATAAGCTGAGAAGCATAAGGCGTAAACAAGGCAGCGTAATTAGTCAATACTTCAAAATGGTCCCACGTTGGTTGTGTTCTAGATTTATGTTAAAACCCTTGAGGAATGACTATCATCTCACAAGACTCCTGAATATAGCAACTCTTCATTAAACTACTTGCGTGCTAGTTCGCGTTGCGCAGTAAATTAGTAGAAGTGGCACACACCGGACTATTGAAGGAAGGCAGTTATTGAGCCCTTCTTATTTACAAAGAGCAGAGTGAACGTATAGGAAACCTTTCAAAGGCAATTTCATCTGAAGCACATTCTGAGCAATTCTAATCAGTTACCCGTTATTGACTTATCTTAACAGAACGATATGAGTTGCACTTTATCAGTGCGAACTCCATACCCTGCCTGTTTAAAGATAATGCTGAACGATTTTGTATGGACTGAATGTTTAAAATTTTTAAGAGAACAGGCATAAACGTCCTTTGAAGTAACAGTTTGATAAGGAGGTGTCAAACTGTTTTGAAGTTAGAAACCAGCAATCACGTATTATGAATAGGCAGGGAAATACAATGACACGTTTAATCCAATAATTGGCCCTAGAAAAGAGGGTTGCTCAAGCTCGATCGAAAACTTGGGTCTTTGGACATTAACAGCACTTCTCAACTAACCTTAATACCAAAATAATTAAAGTAACTTTAGCCTTTATTAGCGGTATCAACTATGCTTAAGTAGATTACTATCATTAGCAGTTTCATTGAAACTTTTCTGAATACAAACAGCAACTGCATTACTAAATGATTAAGTGAATGAAAGTTTCTGGAATGTAAAATAATAATGAAAATTTTACAAAAAATACAAAAAGTTGCCTATCAAAGGATGAAGCAGAACAAAGGATTGATAAGGGTTTGTTGGATACCAACAAAGGAACCGTAGGTAGCAAGGAGAAAGGACTCTATTCTAAAAAATATCGATGTTGGGGAAACACATTTGAAAGCCTCTTGACAAGCAAAAGATGGCTGTATAACTGGCAGGCCGTTTAAAAACCCAATGTAGACAGAAAAACAAGCCACCATCTTACCTTGTTCGTACACCGGCGGCTGAGGTCAAATCGCGGTGATGTAAATACGTGCACGTGATCGGCCACTTCGATCACGGTTCTTCCTCAGGGCGACAACGAATCTTCCCAAGCCTCCAATTCCTTTGGATATTTGGCTACTGTTATGAAGCTTCTTCACGGAGGAATCGATTTCCACTAAATAGGTCTAGCCACCGATTTCATTTGTTTGCATATTTACACAGGATTGTCAGTACCAGCTACAATAATGCAAAATATTTGCAGGCCAGCGTAGTAACGATCAAAGGTACTCCGTAACCACCACAGGGTACCACTGATCCAGATAAGGCGAGGAATTAGCCAGTTTCTTTGAATATAGAGGCAACTAAGGCAATCCAGCAAACGTCATTGCATTGAAGACCATCTCCAGTCGTACACTGCTGGCAATGTGCCGTGCAATCGTAAACATGACAAACACGTGCACACAACAGGTAGTTACTACGAACGCTTTCGTGCATACACCGCTAATTAGGTTGGCTGCTAGACGGGGTTATCCAGACTTATTATGCCTCGCCCGCAACACTATGATACCGGGCACGGTCGTGGCTACGCGGACACTTAACAGTCCTTTACCCATTCATAACTGACCACAGTTCCGGGTGCCTCTTTCATGACACAAGGGACAGTCTTGCCCAGAGCCACGTAGTATAACGCGCATGCAAGTGCCAAAAATGTAAAAGGCCCACTAGCAGTGAACCTGGTAGTGAAACGGTAAATAGAACATGAAGCATGTAACAACGGGCATGCTCACACAGCTACTGCAAGGAGAAGTAGGCTGTAAACCCTAAATGTGTCACAAATCTATTTCAGTTTCCACGTCATTGTGAGCAAAAATGATGGTGGCATTGGGTTTAAATGCTGCAAGCCGTTGGCAGAGCTAACGGCCTTCGTGAAAGCAGTTGCCATAGCTGGAAATGCAGCAAGTGGAATGGTGAAGAGAAGCAAAGGAATCTAGAGATAGATAAAGAAAGTTTACGCGCAAAGTGACTCGGCATGGCATCACGAACGCACGCTGTTAAAGATCTGATGCTAAACTTGGAGCGCTTGTGACCCGAATGATACTTGCAGAAGCAAAACAAACGAGTTGGCTTGATTTTCTGGAAAACATGAGGCGGCTGGTTTGTCGCTGCTCTTCAGAGGTGTAATCATCTGTGGGTTCGTTACGCTTGGAGGAGCAATAAGCAAGAGTAAAGAACGCGATTCAGATACCTGGCTAATCACAATTATCTTACTGGTAACATGAGCCCCGATTAACTCCATGGCAATACAAGTTCGATTAAGACTAATTACGGCGACTTGTCTTTCGTCCAGCTGCTCCAAAGGTCACAGAAAGTCTGAAAGATTACATAACAATTTGCCTAGAAGCCTGTAAGAAGCCTATCACAAGCGACATCACGTGTCATAACATGTGCTCCAACCACATGACACAAAGAGGCTTTAAGTAAAGAGCGCTTCATGTTTAAGTTATGAAACAGAACTTTGAAAACACAGTGAATCATGTACCTCGGAAGCCCCGGATGCACACGAAGATATGATGTAGTAAAAGATGATCCAGTCTTTCTAACTTGAAGGGTAGAACGATGAAATGGGTATGATGGAAAAGTGCTGTAACCTAAGACCTTATCACAAGTCATAGCTGTAGGTTATTTGCTTTCTCTAAACGTAGCTGTTTTGAAAATTTCACTAATTCAACGCGAAAAGCTTTTTTGTACAGGTGTTCCAGCAATTTTCCTTGATATCAATACATTCTTCAGTACCAAAGAGATGAAGTACTTTACGAAATGAAAATAAGATCATTCGGGCGGTTAACTAGAACCTTTTATTAGGAATGGCTTCCCAAATATCCCATTTTTGCATACGTATGCAAAAATTTAGTGAAAACGTTCCGCTTCTGAAGAAGTCTTGCATTGGCCAAAGACTACTGCTTCTGTTATCGAAAAGTGACAGCAAATCATAGAGTTATCTGCTGAAGAAGGCCGCAAAGAAATAAACAATTTCGGTTACTGCTCTCAATCAATCACTTGAATGTTACTGGACTTACTTAACAACTTTAATGGAAAGTGCTCATTCCTATAATACAAAGTTTTCAAACTTCCACCTACTTCACAGGCCATTGCAATTCAATTAGACCTGATTACTGTGCATTTGTGAATCTTTCTGCAACATTTTCCCAGTTCACAACATTGTAAATTGCCTTCACATAATCAGGTCGCACATTTTTATACTGTAGATAGTAAGCATGTTCCCACACATCAATTCCAAGAAGAGGAACAAGCCCTGTAGACAAGGAAAATTCTGTTGTCAGGCAATTCTACAAAGATCTATCAATCAAGCTTGTATTTGAAATCGTTTAATGAGCCCAAAAGAAAGTTTGTCTCCCAAAAGAAAGATTGTTATAATTTTTCAAAACGTTGTCACATAAACAGAAAATATAGCTATAGCAGATGAACTGATATTTAAGGAAAACAATTACAGCAATGGATTAAACAAAGAATGGAATACCTGTAGTTGCCTGGAGGGGATCCTGGTTTGGGCAAGTTGCAATTGCTAGCCTTTTATTTGCTGCATCATACCCCTAAAACAAATCATGTTTCTGACATAACTGTTCCAATACATTTTGCTGTTCAATAGAAGAAGAACAAAGAAGAAAGAGTGGGAAGAAGCTTTACCACAAGAACAGAAGAAAACTTGGATGGCAGCACACTTTGCATTGTTAATCAAATAACTGTTTCCTGGAATGTTTCTTAAGAACTTGATGATACAGAATTGCTTATCCTTTTTGTTTATGTTATGGCATTTTCTTCAACATATACATGGCTTTAATAAATTATTTTAAACTTTGCAGAACTTTACTATGGCAATAAGTAAAGGAAAACTCATTTTCTTTGATGCTATGAAACTTTGGTACATACCAGCCAGCCCCATCCAGAGCCTTGAACAGCAACAGTTGCATTTGACAGTCTGGCTTTCATATTCTCCAAAGATCCAAAATCTCTCACGATTGCCTCCAGCAGTGCACCTGACAAATAGCCAGATAACAACAGGTGAAATAGTCAAGCAACAAAAGGACATCTTATGAAATCCAGCAGCAATTAGAAGAATCAATGTTTGATATCTAGTTCAATGGAAGGTATATTCTGGTTATCTAGAGCTAACAGAAAGGAAACCACATGACAATGTATTGATACACTGACTTCAAAAGCAATTGGACCAGACTGACTTTAGAACCAACTGCAAAATATTTGTACCAAAGACATGAGTTTGGAGGGTAATTTGCATCAAATACCATGATTTAGTTTCAAACTGTCACTGTGAAAAGAGATATGTCATGTATTTGAGAGATAAAAGTTAGTGACAAACATGGCTGTTAAGTGAGGCCCCTCTTTCATTTCAAAACATTTCAAAACTGTTGTCAATTTCCCCCGCAGAACAGAAAAAACCTCATAAAATTGAAAAGCAAACCTGATGGTTCTCCACCGCCATTGGGGCTCAGATTTGTCCAAAATATTGAGTGATTTATATGACCACCTCCATTAAATTTCAATGCTGGTTGAAGGGATATCACTGTGGAAACATCCCCTACAAAAACAAACAAAAAATTTGTCAACTGGATAACTTACAAGGCAGGGAGCAACTTATGTTTGTACCCAACTTATGTTGCAAACAATTCATTCATGGATCCCAAAGACAACCACGCACACAAGTAAAATCACATAAACACAATACCTTCTGCTAAAGTTGTACAAAAACAGATTATGACCAAAAAGATTACAACTGCTTCACAGTTGCATTAAAAACAAAAATGAAGGCACACTATAACATGGGTTGTCATATCATAAAATAATGAAGCATTAACATGGGAAAGCAACCATCGGCATAAATTTAGCTAAGGCTTAGTCCCCTTGCAAGTCACTTCACCAGAGACAACATTAAAATTGATTGGCTGCAATAAAGATCTTTATGTGAACAGAACAATTAAGAGAAAGTCTGACCTTTTGGATATTTAAATTAAGATTTTTGCTGGAATCTCAACCAAATAATGTTTTATACTGCTTTATTTAAAAAGATTTTGCAGTACCATTAGTCTCACAATAATCACACAAAAAGTTGAATGTGACCAATGATGAGGGTATGAATTTGAATGGAAACAAATGGAAATATGTCACTAATGAGGAACTGATTATGTATAATACTTATCAAAGTAGAAAAATAGAAATACTGAGGGCTTGAGCCCCACTCTGCTTTTGAGTAAACAATTATAATATACATAATTTGATGTTTATCTGCAACTTGCATTTTCTTTTAACGGTCAAAATTGTGATTTTTTAGTAATCCTGAAGAAAGCACACAAATCAAGTTATTAAAAAAGCCATCTAGACGGTTTTTAAAAGGCTCACATTGCCACCCTCATAGTTATGTTTTATTTAGCTAGAGCACCAATAATGTGAACCAACATTGTTTTCCATCTGAATGTATTCTGAGGTTTTGTTCCTCATGCTTGTGACTAATATAAACATTACAGACAAAATGATCCACTATTTTCCTATGCTGACCAAATAACAGCACATCAGAGAAACTGTATGATCACTTATTGGTATAAGTTGTAAGCTAGTTGATTATAGGTAATGAAACCTAGAGCAATATTTCGTTTATTTTTGATTGAGGGCGAAGGTATAGATTTCAGTTTCCTTACTGATAGATATCACTTTCACCCATACAGGAAACTTCTTGTCAAGAAACTTGGAAGAAAGGATACATAAATCCTTAAACTTTAAATTATAAATTTATCAGAACAGATCAAAGTCAAGTGCCAAATGATTGAGTCGGAATTCAATCATGTTAAGAATATCAAAATTTGAGATCAAACTTTGAAGTTATCTGGTATCATTGGAGTTAGACAGTATTGCAAACATCATCACTCTTGTTTTGACTTCTAGAGCATCATCAACCTAACAGTATGGTTTTGACTGGGAATAAAAATTTTCATTTTATAATAGACAGTCTTATAAAATTAAATGTTATAGAAAATCCTACATAATGTTCTGTACAAAGGGAAGCCTTCTGTGCAAAGGCAAGCCTTGTTAATGCCTTTGTTCTACTTGCAACTCCCACCATGATGATGCAGATGTGTGCTATTGTTTATTTACATATAAAACTTCTAAATTCTCCTATCTGGGCAATACTTTATCTTTACATGTGGCAAAAATGGATCTTGGAATTTGATGATTTTTCAGTATAAACTAATTTAAAGATGAAGACTTCAGTTCTGAAGTTTATTTTTGTGAAAGATCTATAGATAGCAAGAGACAAAATCGATGACGTCAATCCAGACTGGATAATGGCATCTGGTAAAACTATGGAAAGGTTGCACATGTAGCTCAAAGACTAGATGTGATAGTAGGTAGTTAGCTCAAAAAATGGCAGAGAGATGTCTCATCTACAGTGCAAATGAGTATTTTAATTAAAGGAACTGATCTGAAATTTAATCACTTTCTGATGAACATATCTGGCTTAAGGCATCAGCAAAGACTACAGCAACTCTGTTAACTATTATTTTTCCATCTCTGCTATTCCTTTTTTCCTACTACCTTCCAATATACAAGCTTATTTTTAAATGGAATTGGCTAGTACAATACGCACCTTTAGACTTTGCCTCGTCGATCTTTTCTTCGGTCACGTTCAAATTGTTGACGTACGTTGCATGGTGCTTGCTGTGGTGGAGTTGCATAATTTCTGCAGAAATTGTTGGCTCAAGTGCATTGTAGTCGTAGGACAGATCTGGCAATGTGTGCTTCAAGGCAATCTGCGAGCAGGCATGGTGGGTCCTAACGCCAATGGAGCAACTCTTCGCGCTGTCGTCAACATTGCAACCCCTGTTTATCTTGACCTGCACCAAAGTTCGACTTTCAAGAAATTCTTTAGGCCTGTTTGATAGCGAGGCCTTCGCGGAGAGAGGGGAGCACGCGGCAAATTGACACGCCCCCTTTTTCGGAAAAATGGGTGCACAACATGGGGCAAATATACTATTAGAGATCTATTAGATGAACAAATAGGTCGACAGAACATAGTATTTTTTTGTGCAAGTTAGAAACAAGCCGATAACATATTAGACAACATATCCTTCAATGTCAGAGCAGATGTCTATGCAAATCGGTTCTTTCGCCACACTTGCAAAGGTGCCACTAGGCTTTTCTGTTTGACAGTTCTGTGGGCAGAAAGGGAAACTCTTTTTTCAAAGGGCAATATTGTTTTCATTGAACATTGGTGTTAGGTTTTTTCGGCGTGCCACTGAAAAATGTTGACTCGATAAAGGTGAGATAAACGAGCCATTACTTTTTCAGAGGCGAGCAATATGAGCTAATAACGAAGGAATTTGAGGGTTAATGAACAGGTGGCAGCAGTTGCGACATAAGTGCTCCGCCATGCTATTTTTGAACGCTCACTTTTTGTTGGCTGCCGACAAAGTTAAACATTGCGTCAAGTTTGATCGCGGCGTGAACAGCAATTCCAAATTTAAATTTGAGAACTAAGCATACTTGTGCCTATTTGGAAAATGAACAACATTCATAAAGATTTGCATCTATTTCGAGGATTGGATCCTATTCACAGTAGACTAAAAGGTAAATAATGTGAGATTCTTGTGAACGGGAAACTTTGTGGACACCGTGCAGGATTAGGGCTCTGTTTGATTTACACTTTCATCCTGGGTGCTTCTGATTTTGCTAAAAAAAGGTTGGCCAAAGCATAAGACTTGTGGTTCTCCTGTGGCTTCCGAATCCTACCAATCAAAGGGAAGTTACTTCGCAAAACAATAGAGAAAGGGAAAGTCTAAGCACAAAACAATACACTGATAGTAGGATTGAAATGTAAAGCTTACAGGTGGTAACTACGCTCATATGGCATTGGCAAACGCTTCAAGGTGAGTCGGTTGGCCGGTGCCTGTATGTTGGCCAGATGACAGAAATGGAGCCTCCAATAACAAATCGACAAGTCAACTAAGATCGCCTCACAACAATTCCCGCCATTCTTTGTCGTCAAAAGGAAGCAAGGATGGATAAACCAGGCCCTGGCGAGTCCAGGATCCAACAGATGCTTGGCGAAGCAGTGGAAATGAACGACATAGGCCAAGTCAGGTTCATGATAAAGCACGTGCCGGCGAAGAACATCAACCAAGGGTCGAAGAACGGGATTACCATGCTGCACCGGGCCTGCAAAAGGGGCCATCTGCAAATGGCCAGGATTCTTGTCGAGAACGGAGCAATGGTCAATAGGCCGGACGGCGAAGGGAACACCTGTCTGCATTACGCGTCGATGAACGACGACGTCGAAATGATCAAGTTCCTATTCGATTGCTGTGCAGGTGCGTTTGCTCGTAACAATAGCGGCGCACTGCCCGTCGATGTTGCGCCGTCGAATTCGACAATGGAGTTCATTTCCGAGCGAATGATGCGGGACGGACATACAGAGTTCGTAGCCTCGTGCCAGCGAATGAACGCCTTGGGTCAGCTTTCGAAGAAAACCCACCACAGTTTAGGGGAAGCTGCTGGCGATGGACGGAGGATTTCCCTGCCAGGGTTGGCCTGCAGCGAGAAACACAGGAACCCAAGGATACAGCACGAAGTAAATCGCAAAAAGAGGAGAGTCTCTGTAGAATAATGCTAAGAGGAAACTCTGAATCGCTTGTGAATTTGCGTAATATGTTCAGGTAGGCAATGTAATGTGAAACCCCCACGTCATTAGGGAACGCTTGACACTTCATGCGGGAAGTGAGTCAAAGGTTTCGAAAACAATATCAAGGTAAGGGTGAGACTAGCTTATAGTTTCGAGATGAAATCGCTAGCAATGCAATTGATACTGCTGTCCATTTGTTCAACGTTCATCTTGTTGCTAGTGAACAAGGAGGTAAAACTAAGCTTAGCCGTTTGATCTGCGTAAATTTTCGTGCACAACCCAGGCAGTTTCCAGTAGCGTTTCGTTAGGTTAAACCCCAAGCAATGTTTAGTGATATTCAACCCAAGGGGGCTGATCTCTGTCCGCTAAAGCAACCCAAGTACTGTGAGAATGTCTCAAATGCATACTGATCAAGTTTGACCTAAAATTATCTGAAGTTTTAGGATGATAAATGTCAATTGAGATGGAATTTTGCATGTCATAATCTCACACATGCCACCAATGCACATTGACGTAAAAGCATCGAATTCCGTCGTATCTTGTTTCTTATTTCCCCAAGTTCAGCTTTTGGTGGTTAACATGAATGAGCAAATGTTCAAAATGATCTTGTAATAAGTACGAATCCGAAATTGTCGTAGCCTTTGCTCATGTAGGAGCTGAGATCGTATGGAAAAAAGCACAAACAATAAGGGCTTGCCCCTTAGAAGGCGCTTTTCCTGTTATCAACCTGTTCATATGGAAACACATACAAACTGTCAAATGTTTACGGCGTTAGGAAATCCTAATGCAAAAAGGCGAACCTCTTTTACGCGCTTAATAATTCCGCGAGAAAATTAGTAAATAACTGAAGCTTGGTCAAACAGGTTTGACACGACAATATCAAAACGTAGGAGTCTAGAAACAAGCTAGAAAAGGTGCAAAGAGAGAGGCGGCACGAACTTGATAAATTGATGTGATTATTCATTTGCTTGGGTTTTCGTAAAATTACTGTAAATTTTTATTAAAAGCAGTAAATAGTCGTAACGGAACAAAACTTTGTTAGTTAAATTTACAAAAAAGAAAAATATGTGTTTTTGTTTGATCGAAGCTGCAGGTCCGCCTTCACAAATTGATGAGAAATTCCGCTGGATTTTGCACTCTGAAACAGAAAGTTGTTGTTACGAACTGGACGTCCATTTCGATGGGAGCAAAGTGAAGACAGGTACCAGAATCGCCTCTAGCTAAGAGATAAAAAAATCGAACACAAAACACGATAAAAATTGGCTAACATCGTGGTAACTGTGCAGAACAATTTCCAAACAAGCAGACGTGATGCATAAAACCTGGGGAGCAATAAAAGTTTTGGAGTTCTTCGTGCTTCCACAATTGGTTGCTTAATAGAGAAGGTCGGTGGAATAAGCTTTCCTAACTCCTGGTTTCCCTGTACCCGTAAGGCCGATGGTTGCATTCGGCATGATGCAGCTTCAGCCTTCCCGGCATTACTTGCGGCATTTGCTTTATGCAAGGATTCACTTACGATGGCCAATCTGATATTTGAAGTGCCGTTAGGCCTCGTTTGAACTAGGACAACCATCGAGGGCATTATTGTGTCCTGCGTATCTAGTGTTTCTGTGTCATGCGAGGCTAATTATTTTAATTTAATCGCAAGATCTTCAATCCTCTTTGGCATTCAGGATTTGGCACGTTTTGCTTTCTCATAAGCGAAGGTTCTAGCAAAGGCCTACAACACTTACAACTCTTAATACCAATGATATATAATTGAATTAAAAAGAAACGACATTATACAACATAGCAAATCGGCAACATAACGGAGCATTAGAAGGTCTATTTTCCCGGTGTTTATCTATCAATCTCTATTGATATAATCAATAAAATGCCATGGCTGCGATTCAGAATAGGCGCATAAAGGATTCTTAATTAAAAGAACATTGATTGCTTCATAGTTCTTCATTTGTGAGAAGATATACTAACTTGTAGTTAATGATGGACTCCGTTATCCATTGGTAATGAACAGGCTGAATGTTTGCCTCAATAAATTGACCTTGAAACGGGAAAGCAAAAAGGGCATGCAGAAATTCTTAGTAAAACTGTAAAGTTCAAAAAATTACTGGAAATATGTCAGAAAGTTTGGCAAATGTATCTGCGCCCTGTTCGTTAAGCCAGATAAGCAAGTTGAACCAAAACCAGCTTCCAGTTGAAATGCGAGCGAATGGCAGAATGTTCATTGACATATTGGCGCATTGTGGACTGGCATAAGAATTCCAAGTTGTCGGCAATAAAAGCAGCTTCAACGACTATGGGGTGGACTATTGCAGATATGACAGATAACTAGGCAACTAGCAACTTTACTCACATTTCAGGCTGTCAACATCTTCTGAATCCGTGAGAAGAAGAAAATTCTAAGAGAAAGGAAGACTTTTATTATGATTTGAAATAAAAGAGAAACATCGTAAGATTAGGAAGATTTTAACTAAAGGTTAAAAAGTTTTCTCGCAACTTCTCTTTTAGCACAACATACTAAAAGACATTTGGGAACACGAGAAGAATTTCTCTTCGCATGTGAAATTTCAATTCACCAATGATGCATATCAATTGCCAAACTAACTTGCCAAAAAATGAACGATCAATAATAGCCCCAGTGGTAAAACTGGTAGTTAAAGTCCTCTTCTAGAAACAGGCTACTTGAGTAGGCCCTGCGAAGTCGCTTAACCTTTCCTTCCCCCGCTAAATTATCATTATTACTTTAGATATCTTTTATCATCTGTTCGCAAGGGGCGTTTTTACGTTGGTAAGGTCAACTTTTGAACCTGACCATTAAGGGACTTCAATTGCTGCAAGCAAGGGGCACTCCAAGACAAGATTTGACAAATGATTTACAAGTATCATTAACTTCTATAACAATGAAGAAAAATAATAGCGATAGTAAACAAGAATACTTTATAACTGTCAGATAACACGTGTCAAGGCGGAAGATTATGACTGGTTACGACGGCTGCGGCCTCTATGCCAAGCCAAAACGCAAATCGCCATTAGAACCAACAGTCTGCCCCTATGACCTGGCGCCATTCGAGCCGCCCTTGGTGTGGGAACTGAACTTGACGTCAGAGAAACAAACAGAATGATGTCAAATGGAAGCACTGATAGGTCATGATAGCGAGGCAGCATTGATCTAGCAATGCGGCTACGAGGCTGGATGCACAAAATTCAAACGCGGGGTGCCTGCTTAATTTTGTTGTTGCATCAAACTTGCTTCAGAGGCTTGGCAAACATTTCAAGCGACTTTTACATCTCCACGGCAACATACCTTCGGTGGTATTGTTGTAGGCAACTCAAAGAGAACCTCTGCCCCGCCGTTTTCCAGTAACTGGGCCAATTGCTCTACAACAGAAAGTAGATACGAGGTCTGCATATAATTTGCAGTGAAGCAAAAGTTTACTCATTCTCTACTCTTCTGCTCGTTCGGTTTACGGAAGTGTTAGGTTAACAAAGATACTGAAACATAATTACTGGTCAAACATTTTATTGGATACACTAGTTACTCGCAAAGAACCAAGATTGGCCATATTACATAAGTGACGTGAGCAACATATTGCAAAATTACACGTGACGGCACGCAAGAAAGCTTTTTACAGAGTCGAGGCATCAATGTTTTGACTTAATGATCTTAATAGTGCCATGATATTGTCAGAAGAAATGGATTGAAACTATTCTAACAGCACAGTACGTATATCGTGGACTTCATACAAAGCGACCAGTTTTACTGTTAGAAAAAATAGAAAGTTCTGGAATGATTTTGTAAGATATGCAGATTCATTCAATGGTGCAAGAATCTTCTCAAAAAATCATTTTGAATGCAATGGGTAAGGGAAAACTATTTGAGCCAATACCTACTTTTATCTACAAATAATTAGCCACAAAAGATCTTCGTTCTCAGAACAAAGTGAAGAATGTTGATTTTCATGAACATCCAACAGAAAAGGCCTTCGAAGTGCGTCACGGGCGCATGCTACTTGAATCAATTGAACCAAACATGAACCGTACGGAAATAAGTAGATGATCGATCACGCTGCAATCTTCTTAATTAAAGACAACTCATTGTATCTTGCACAGTGCGTGGAGATTACAAAGGTGATCCAATTTCAAAAACTGCAGATTATAATTCACTGCACGACATCAATCAGTGCCAGCTACAAAGTCTAAACTTCTTTCATCAGAAACATTTGAGTGCATCTAAGGTGTACCGATGTGGAATTCATCACACGAGGATGCTGTATGATAAATTATTGCAAAAGGTGAGAGCACTTTGTCAAAGGAACGCTTACAGAATGGGGTACGAAAATCAGTGCGATAGCAAAATGTTTATCTACTTAAAGTGTTAATTCCCTGCAACATTTACGATTAATCAGGAATTCGTTTCACCTAATTCAAAAGAAAGAATTGCATTCGTTTTAATCTTCTTTTTAAATGTTTTGAAACAATCATTAAGCGATGAAAGAAGCTCGTGCAATGCATTGCAGAGTTACTTATGTAGCCATTTGTCTACAATGACCGTGTGACACGAAGTCAATTCAGTAGTCACAACATCAATGCCTTTCGAAGCACGTCATCGTGGCGAGACAGACAACCAACGACAATTCGAGAGAGAGACTGTATTGTACCACGCCACAAGAGCTTGACATTAAAATAAATTCCGCAGCTTTTCATGCTGTTTTTATGCTTCGCTATAAATGGAAGTGAGTAGAAAATAAAGATAAATTCAAGGAATAAGAACAGTGTCTACCTTTAGTCATGTTGCATGTTTGGAAGTCGCCGACAAGTGACAGAGTAAGGTCGGTAAACAGTGGAGAATCCTGCCAAAGAAGAAAAGAGCACGTGCAAAAACGAGAAAGCAGAAAATCACGAAAAGATAGACAAAATAATTGCTGGGGCATTCAGCTATTGATGTGATTTTCAAAAGCTTTGGCTCCATATGTTTGTTTTTGCTTTGGTAACTCTAGAAATGAGTCACGAGTGTCACTTATAATTACAGCAGGACATTCAACATGCATCTACGTCACGCATTGTAAATACCAATCAAGACCTCTGTGCTAAACCTTCTTTTATAGTCTAGATTACCTAGATGTCTGACTAGCAGAACTGACTAGCCACAGCAAAGGGCTTTGTTGTTATGGATTAACCTTTTGGCCGCCTAGAATCAAAGACGGATTTTAGAGCACAAAGGTACGGTATAATTATATCATTGCCTATGATATATCACAGACAGTAGTGATACAGCGGAGTTAAGGACTCCCAGTGCCTCGAACATTGATTCTGGCAAAAACGCATTTGATATAAACTTTGTTGAGGACATGTTACTTACTTTTCTTTGCCTTGAAATTCTTGCCAGTTTGGGTACCATCTCATGGCTAGAGGAGATATCTCCCTTCACTTCAAATTGAGCCTAAAATAAACAATAGATCGGATGAGCAAACAATCACATTCTTCGCTCCATCTCCTGACACACGTGAATTGATTAAAAAGGAGAAATGATATCTGCTTTAAAACTAAGACCTATAATTTCCTTATTTTCATAAAGAAGTAAATAGTAGAAATCTACTAGCAAGACTGGGAGTTTAATTGCAGCTACACTCTTCTCTGCTATTCTGTAATCTTCTCCCCCCACTTCATATGCCCTTTTTCTCCAATTAAGTTCCTCTTCTCTACGATTTCAATCCCATTTCACCCGCCTTTCTACCTATTTTACAGCCAATACTTTCCCTTTGCTTAGCCATTTAAGTCGATATGATCATAAAACACTTAATAGAGAACCTCGGATAATTAATAATGAATCATTAAAAAATCATTTAGTGCAGGCTGCTGTTCTACAACCAGTTTTCACCTAGAAAAGGAAGATACAGAATAGAGAAAATTGGATTCTGTTGAGAGCCAAAGAAACTCGAGTTAATGTCCACCTTAACTCGAGCAACTTATCATATTTACTTTGTGTAAAGAGTAGTGACAAAAACTGAACAAAGGCAGCTAGTTGGATGAAAAAATATTACCTCGTCGACTACTTTTTGAGCATTCAAGCAGGCTGTCACCCCTGGAAAAACGAGAAAGACGATGGATCAGATTATAAATGGATCCACTCAGCACTAACATCCAGAAAGGAAGTACATTCTTGCACTTGCATACCAATTTGAAGTACGGCGTAAGTGGAAAATTCATAAATTGCCACCAAAAGTGTGTCATGTAAACCTAAAGGATTGGACGTGTTGAGAGCTTCAATTTTTTGTGTGAGGGGTGTCACTGAAAGCAGAAATCACAGAGAAATGAAAAGCCGTTGAGCAAATATTTAAGCAAGTGCTCAATGGGGCCTTGTTTATCTGCACTGAAAACTGCGTCGAATAAAATGACATCGAGTGCTGAAATCCCTAAACACACAAAACAGGGATTACTGCATTGAAATGGTGACATGGCAAGTATGTAAATACATCATAGGTGGCCAGGACCCAATCAGACAAAGCTGCAATCAATCATTTCAAATGGGTGGAAGCTCTAAACAATTTTGCTATTCGGTTTGAGGGTACACTGGCAATTCTGAGGCATACTATTGTAGGCTACAGAAAATACTGGGTTCTAGAGAAGATGTCATACATGATAATTGGAAAGTGGCAAACAAGCCAACACGGGGAACTCATTAAGAGCTATTTGCACATGTTCCTTCCTATGTTGCATATGTTGTCAAGTGTTCCTTGTTTCCTTAAATGTCATCACTATTCAGTTATAAGCCAGTAGATTAGTATCGGCAGTGCAATTCAAAAATAGATCAAAGAACAAAGCAGCTTCCTCCTAGCAATGACTCTGTTCTAAGCAACTCGTTGTGAACTAGCACCGCTTGTAGGCAACGTCCTTTGGAGATAACTTCAGAAACAGATCGCTTTATTTTCCCCAGGAAGGATAACTGTCACCTTCCGTGACTTGCAACAGAAACAAATAATAGAATAAAAAGACTAAAAACAAATAAACAGGATGGAAATGTTTTTAGAACAACTTTGTTTTGCTAATGTGGCGACATTGGTTTACAAACGAAGAAAGCCATATTGTCCCACATGAAACTTGACAAAACAGAGATTGATAAATGGATGGTTTCAAAATTGTAGTAAAACAGGAACTCACATTTAAAACTGACGATCCACGAGCCGGTCATCAAGGCCATTAAATATTTGTAGGTATACGCAAAGCGGTCGATAGCAAAGTTTTCATCTACAAAAAATCATTTAATTAATCCGTTACTTTAAATGATAAAGTAATTCTTTGAGGAGGCCGTAAAAAATCATCTCTATTTATCACATCAAACAATAAACATTCTTTATTTACACGAATAGCAGTTGGTCCGTCGACCAGTTTAAAGTCAAACTACTACTGTACTGTATAGAAGGGAGAAAGCCTTTGATTACAGTCATAATTCTGCCTTCATCTTCCCGTAAATAAACAAGCGCGGTAAACCGCAATCAAAGGTGAATACACAGATGCAGAACAGTATTCTTATGATAAACATGGAACTGACTGAAAACGAAGCTGAAAAGAGCTTTGAAAGCGAGGCTGACTCACCGGTACCCATGATTAAGTGCGACACTCCATCGACGAATGATGTGGAGAATTTGCAACCAACTTTATCAGCGAGCAACTTGCAACAAACCTAGAAATTAAAAAATAAAATCTAAGAAGGGGAACAGGGGAAGAGTTATGGCAATGAGCAATTGCAGGCAGGAGGTCCTTTAAAAAGTAGCTTATTTGAAAAATGCCTTTAATATATACATAATAATTTTTCTGATATGATAAAGGTAATCCGGGTTCATTTCTTGTCGAAATGCAGGCAACGTAGCGTGTTAAAGTTCAAAATAGAAATGGGCCACCAAATTCAAACTGGACTTGATGATGCGTTTTGAAAAACGGAACTATATACTGGTAGATCAAGTATTTTGAAAAAAGGTGAAAAAACCCCCACGATCAGTGATACATTCTAATGGATAAGAGAGCTAGAAGGACAGTGTTTAATAGTTGAAGATATGAATTGAAAAATGATGCAGCGTAAGAGCCAGAATTGTTACCATTTGCTTTCTGTTTAATCGCGAAGGAACAAGCACACGAGGTGCCTTCTGGGCCCTTGTCCCGCTTCCAACGGATCCAGCATCAGTGCCAAGGTTGCTTCGGTCCCTCAACTGGCTCTCAGATTTAAGCTTCGGGGTTGTCACAACCTCCCTTTTGATCGACAATGCTGGAACGAGAGCCAGCCCTTTATCAGCCATGTTTTTAACATGAGATGCTCCAGCTCGCTTGGGTGTGGAATCCCGCCGACTTTCATGCCTGTTGCATTGCTCCATTTCCAGCTTGCCGCGTTCGTCATTGTTTGAAACCGGTAAAGGAACACTGCTTCTGGGAAGCCCCTTTGCTTCACTACCCAACTCTTCTTTTCCGTCATTGCCACTCAGCCAAATGCTTTCAGGCATTTCTTTGGCATCGTTAATTTCTTTGTGTTTACTTTTGTTTAGGATGCTGGAATCGCTTGCTTTGACCAAAAGCTTGTCCGTATTTGCAGAAAGCTCCTTTAGCACTTCAATTGCCTGTTCAAAATGCGGAGAAATCTCTTTTCTCTTTATCTTCGGAGGGGGTGTTGGCGATGGCGGGCTTTCGAATTCATGATTCTCTGCAGAAGCCATTAGAATTATTACCCTGGGACTACAAGTGTAGACGGAAAAATAAACACGCTAAGGTGTTTTAACTGCATAGTGATCACGAAATGAGCGAGTCAACTGAAACAGAAAATACTTTTAGCCAACTGAATAATCAAATATAATTTTTTGCCAACTGAAACGTTATGCATAGCTTTCTGTTAACTGAAAAATTGAATAAAACTTCCTTGGGAAAAAGTTAGAAAAAAGAGGAAGATTAACCCAAACGTCATGGTTCATTCTTCATAGAATGCCTTTTCGTTGAATAGTCAAGCAGCATAGCTGATTTGCAATATTGCATGATGTAATACCACCTGACAAAAACCCTTGAACGTGCTTCAAATAACGCTTTAGCTCAATCATTAAGCACAAAATGGCTAATCTTTTTGGCTAATATTCTTTGGTGAGCATCTCACTTAAAAAACTGGCTATTATGGAGGGTTGCAAAAATAATTAAAATAGCACTATTAAATCGAGTTTTCGCACAAACTATTGTGTAATGTGTTTCTAAGAAAACAAAGCTTGTGAGACTGTGCACAAAGCTGATGCCCCCTGCTCCTCTTCTCTCTGATTTGTCCCGGTACCCCCTCTACCTGACCCACTGCGTACCCTTAATAATGCGCCAACGCCGATAGAAAGCTCACATGAATAAACAACACAATAAATAATAAATAACACAAACCATCCGTTAAGTCTGTTTTCTCGAATGATGTTTTTTCACTGCTTGCCCCACCAGCATGTCTAATGGTCCTGCCATTCAGATCCAGCACTGGAGGTGGTGCAGCAAATGTGTGTTCGTCTTCTGAACTTTCTTCCGCTTCCTCTTCTAGGTCACCTTTTGAGAGCCTTGATAGCAAACGTTTAAAATCAGGTGCATCCTCGTTGCCTGCTTTATCATCCTCTTCGCCAATGCACGATTCTTCTGCTGCATTGGTTTCTTTGCTTGATCCATTCGACGGGCCTTCACTCGCTGCATCTTCTTCATCGGCACGATCCTCTTCGTAGGACGCAAACAAATCTTTTTCATCATCATAATCATCCGTACAATAGGACTGCTTTGCACTCGCGCTCTGTTTTCCACTAGCTTGACTTTCACCAACTAGCCCATGAGGTGCATCGCGGTGCTCACTACCTTCCACTAAACATTAAAAGTACACTTAAAGCTTGGCTCCCATCATAAATCCTTAACATTTGGCATTGTTTTTACATTCATTCAGGAAA
Source organism: Nemopilema nomurai (assembly GCA_003864495.1). NCBI lineage: Eukaryota > Metazoa > Cnidaria > Scyphozoa > Rhizostomeae > Rhizostomatidae > Nemopilema > Nemopilema nomurai. The sequence continues at coordinate 599,676 of ML133462.1, read as the reverse complement.
AATTTAGCATTCATTACACATTACAGGAAACATTACACTGATTAAGCATTGCTTTCACACTCAAAAATGTTATCTTCCACAAAAATGCACCGTTTCTCTCCAGCAGAGAAAAGACTGACATAACACAGAAGAAACAGCAAATAAAGCATTCTCACCACCATTTTCTGCCGCAACAATGCTTTTGATCTAGATCAAGAACTATATCTTCTTACCTTCGGCCATTGCCGCATCATGGACTTTCCCAGCACCATCTTCATCGCTGCAACCCTGACTGGCATCTTCATCACCTAGCCTTTCATCCTCCGGTGATAAATCTTTCACCAACGTAACATCTGCTCCAAAATCTGGATACGACTCCCCCAATTCATTGGCGCCATCTTCTTCGTTGCTCGCTGCCAGTATGCTGCTTGGGATATCTTGAATCAAGCTGCTGTTGCTCAAACTTCCCTTTTGACTCCTATTCTTTTTGTTAATACTATCGCGAGCAGCTTCTGCACGATGATTCATCTTTGTAGCACCATCTATCTTTTGAGAATTCAAGACGTCAATCTGGCTGTTATCCGACAAAACATCCACCTTGCTCTCGGTCACCACAAAGGGACATTCACGCGGCTTTGTGACACTTTGGTTCCCTTCAATACGCACCGGTGTAACACTAGATTTGTCACTTACATCGGTATTTCCACATTTAATTTCAGAGGATTCGCGAGGACTTTCGTTCCCAATCAAAATATGGGCACTAGTTTCAAGATATGAGTTCGATTGCAATCCAGAACATTTATCAGAATCTATTTTCTGCTTCTTTATTTCTTTCCTTACTTCAGTCTTCATTCCCCTTGATTTTCGTTTCAGAGTTAGTTTTTCTGTCTGACTAAGCTTATTTTCTAGGTCAACTGGTACTTTGCAACCTCTTCTTAGCCTACGACCCTCGCTTTGGTCGCTAGACAGCGGTTCTTCTTCATGTTGGCTTTTAACAAAAATCTGATTGCGCTTCGAAAACGGTTGACTTCCTTTCGTGCCTACAGTCGACATTTCCTGGCAGTCGCTAGAAACGTCCAAAATTATGGAAGACATGGATATATCACTTACAGTCCTTTCCTTAGCACATGCAGAGGGCTTCGTTTCATCTCTCTGTTCCTTGCAAAGGCTAGTCTTGTTACCCTTCATTAAAACCTTAGACAGAAAGGATTTGTTTGATGAACAGACTGTGTCATTCAAGGGACGCTTGGATGGTGGTGTCGGTGGTACGACATCGTCCGCTACATTCGCTTCAACATCTTGCGATTCTTCTATGCAACTATCATTGCAGTGTTCAGTCTCTTCAAGAGCATTGCTAGTGACGTCATCGACTGCTTCCACTTCCTGAACCATGGTTTCTGATAGGCCTTCAGTTGCAGTGGCGTCTTCAGTGTCAAGTGAAAGGACGTCGGTCAGTTCCTCTCCCTTGCACTCCGGTTCTTCAACCTGCATCCTTTCGCTTTCCTCTCTTCTACGGAGACTTCTCACTCTTGAAGCGGCATTCTTTCTACGTGCCTGCCTCCTTTTCCCCTGCGATCGCACGTTCCTTCGCTTCTTCGGCGATTCAAGAAAACTTTCATCGCCGCGAACGTCTTCCAATCCTTCACCAGCATGTGACCACACGGGCACAAAATCATATCGCCTGATTCTTATTCCCATATGTTCCCGTTTCGTCGATGTGACACCATTATTCGTCTTCTTCTCAGGGGCTACTGCCTTCACTGGGCATTTCCCAGGATTGGAGTCTCTTCTTTCAGGATCAACGAGTGTACATGATTGTTTAAGTCTTACTGCTTCATTGATGTTCTTCTTTACTAACTCGTAAATGTCAATCGTCACGTGACCGCTCTTTCGTTTGCAGCCGTTACAAATATTCATGTCCATAATGGATTTTGTAGTCTGGCATGAATTGACTGCAGTTTCAATGCCACTCAAATCTGATGCAGTTTGAACAGTGGCATCGACTTTCCCAAGAAGAGTACACCCGGTATTCAAACTGCTTCTTCTAGCAGAACCAAGCAATGTCTCTTGGGTTGCAGCGTTTTCAAGATGATTCGTTTCAAAGTTTTCCCCACTATCCACAGGACCGTAATCCAAAATGCTAATTGAAGCCTCAGTTGTGCTTTCTTGTGTTACCAAACGTTCTTCACAATCACCCTGCTCCAAAACCACACTATTCTTTTCGATTTGCAACTTTTCATTTACTGAATACAACATCTCTTCCACACTACCTTTTCCTCGTTCTCTATCGCTGTGTGAAGAGTCTGGGGACGAATTGCCGCTTATTGATGGGGTTGGATCATCAAAAGTTGCATCTAAATCAGAGCTTTCAGCATCCTTCCGTCGGTCAGACTCAACAAGGGCCACTTTTTCAAGAACAGCCGGCGCCTCTGTATCGTCTCTCTGTATTTCAGTGGATTCGCTTTCCGGCATTCGTGCAACACCTCGGTTCTGCTTCTCAGGCATCTCAACATCCTCTGTGTTGTCCAATGCCGTGGCTGCATTACTAGGGCTGCCACCAATGCTCGGTAATACTTGCTCACGCTGGCGATCTTGTGAAAACTCCGTCGCATCAGTAATGCCCATACTTGAAACATCAACAAAACTCTGCTCTGCATAGGTTTCAGCGATGGTTAAAATGACGTCACTAGAAGCGCAACCCGGAAGCGGCCCTGACACTGAATCTCTAATGCTGTCTGCCTCAGAAACCTCCTTAATCAAAGTACACTGAGCCATGTCATCTGCGGCTCCGCACGTCACCTCAGCATATGACTCAGAGCTCGCAGCAGCTTTGCTCATCTCTTCTCCCACCAGCCTCTTTCTCAAGGGAGTTCTCTTGAAGTTGCTATATAGTGGCGACTCCATGGGATTAATGACATTGTAATCTGGATTACTTGGAGAGGAAAATGTACCTGGGATGATTTGGCTTCCGAGCCCTGTGTCAGAACTTCCTGCCAGGACTTCGGCAACACTCTCCGACGTGACTTTATTTGCACTGGCAATGGGCGTGTTTACGATTTTTACTTCAGGGGAGCATGATGGGATGGCTGACTGATCTGCTTCGCTTCCATGTGGTTCGTTTTGTACGACGTGCTCCTCCGCTTCCTTGCTGTCCGACACCAACTGGTTCTCATGCTCCTCTTGGTTTGTTTCCATGGCAACGGAATCGGTGTGATCACTCTCAATCACCTGACTGCCATCATCTCGATTGCACGTGCCGCCCCACGCTTGCTGGACTAATTCCGCCTTCTTCGTTTTCCCCTTTCTAGCCAACTTCTTTCCTCGTTTGGGTGCCACTTTGAACTCCCGGCTCTTCTCAGTTGCACCATTTTTATTATTCATCTTCTGATTCCGAGAGCACCCGACACTCCCCTTCCCTCTTCCTGCCTTCAATTCCTTTTCACCTCGCACCGCTACCAGGTCATCTACCCGCTCTGCACCCTGGACTGGCCCCTTGTCTCTGTTTCCCCTCCGCTTCACCCGTTCACACAAGTCAGATTGCAGCTCCGGCGAATCGTTATCCACGAAATCAAAGCCATTGGGACTCCGTGGAGGTGGCGGTGCCTTCAACTGTTCGTCAGAGAAAGGCGAGACCTTTTTGGGCGCCTGGTTCCCCTTGCCCCTGTCCCTGTTCTCGGACAGCATCCACTCCACGGCACTTGGGACAGGAAGCAACGGGGTCTCAGCAACCACCTCTCTGATGGACTGTCCCTTTTGGCCCACACGATTATCAGTGGCACTTTCGACTACCAGTCCATTTAGATTACCAGGTGTGAGGTCAGTGTTTTGAAAATTTTCACCGGACATTTTGACCGTGTCCTGGCCTTGTCTTTGAGAGCGGCATTCCGCAGTTTGTAAATCTCTAAAGCAAGAAATAGACCAGCCATTAATCCTCCATAATTTACACTAAATTTAACCTGACATAATATAACGAAAGAAACAGAATGTTAAAATGCGACCAGATCACTATGGTTGGTCGTGATATAATTTCTTCCGCGATCTTACACCTAATTACCAGGACGAAAAGCCAGAAGGGTATTAAATATCGTGGATGCTGAAATCAGACCACAGAAGATGATAATGTAAGGCAAGACAGTGAAAAAGGTCCCAGAAAGAAAAGTGTCCCAAAGCTTTTAATGGCTTCTCCTTAAATTAAGTTGCGGTGATGTGTGTGGGTGAAAGGTTAAAGTGGATAAAGTGACAGGAATGAAGCCATCCTCGTTCTCCGAAGGCGGAGATCATTTACAGGCGACGTAAACGAAAAAAGAAAGACAGGGGAGCTACGAAGGGGCAAGTTATTAAACGCGGCAGTTGAATTCGCATCAGAAGACACAAAAAAGTCTTTGCAAGTTGAACTGCAGTCAGCTTTATTATTGAAAACGGCGAAAGTTCGTGGAATCAGATACCTGGCAACGAACCTTGTTTGGATTGGTTGCATATCTGATTGGTAAATGAACCTCCTCACGGCTACAACTGTTTAACCCGAAAGTACAGAACATATAATGGGTGTAGAATTTAGATTCGAAATATTATACTTGGGGGGGGGGGGCTGGTGCGGCGGCGGTCAGATATTCGTTCGGCAATGAATGGAATAATATAGCATCCAGTTTATCTGAGGACAATATTGTTCGTAGGGGGAAAAGGGATGAATGAACGCGAGTCAAAGGATTGCCTTTAGTGTTCCAACAATTTTGGCACGCATTGTACCATATTAAGAACATACTTTTAATTCTAAAGATTCTGAAGGATGGAAGTGATGTGGCAGAACTGTATACGTAACCATAATATTCAAAATCTTACTTTTTTGATCCATCGGTAGAAGATTTCCCCTCCACCCCACTCTTCAACGAAGACTTCCCGCTTCGTTTACTGAACTGCTTTCGTCTTTTCCCAAGATCTGATGTTTGGAGAATTTCTGCAAGTTGGTAGCTGGAAGTTCCAGCCGAGTCCTCATCTCTAGCCTCCGACCAATGCAGCTTTCTCGACTTTCTGGTATTTGTCTTCCGACTGCTGCAGGCTTCATCGGTATCATCAGACCCTTTCCGGCTCTTGCAACTATAAAAAGGACATATTAAGGTATACAAAGAACATATCAAGTTTTAAAGGCATTCATGAACGCGGATTGATTTTAATATACTTTGAAAAGCAAAAAATTGAAGGAACCTCTTCTGAGAGATGTGATATTTGCAGAGTCGACCTCTTTCAAAACACAATGAAAATCCTTCACCTAGCATCATGACGAATCACAGTTTTTTCGACTCTGTTGATGCTGGAGAATGGGACCTAATATATATATGCTAATTGCTAGAAAAGCAGTAGCAAATTCAAGCTAAATATCAACGCCATTTCAAGATTTGAAGGCATGGGAAGCATTAGACCTTTTCGCTTGTTTAAATGCAGAGAATTCCCAGCATCAAGAATCAAAGATGCATTTCCAGCAACAGTTACAGCGTTCTAATAAACTGGCTATTGTACTTCAGTTTCAATAGCCAATCGAAACAGCGTCCCATGCATTGAGTTATAAATGCCGCTTCGTCAGGCACGATTACATGGTCAAGTTCAGTGCGGAAGATTTACTGTGTAATGACAGTGCAATTAAGTTCTTAAGATGACAAATAATTAACAGTTGCTAGGTTTGGACAACTAATCAGGGCTCCAATTGAAATTTAACTTGGAAGCAAGAACCACAATCTCGTATGTCATTCAACAAGAACACTGCATTCAACAGCATTCGTGTTTCTCCTGCGCACGCGCTTGGCTCGTTACTGGATACCACTTGTGGGCAGAGCGAAGTGTTATTTCAACAAGACTTCTCCACCGCTAATTACTTTCCAGTCGTATCAATGATAGCTTTCTGTCAAACACTTGCCAATCAGCTATATATCTGGAAGGGTTCGTGACATGTTGGTTCAATATACAATCAGGGTCAATCCACCGGCACTCTGTCACCTCAAGGTGAAGTTCCAAGTGAAAATATATACATGTATAAACTTATCCTGGCATATGGTAGTGCTACAGGCTAAATAAATTTACAAGGCCCGATTGGATTCCGGAAGCAAAGCTTGGTTACTGCAGGGTGATACATGATATTAAGAAACATGCGTGACTTAAACTTAGCTAAGACCTTGGCGCCCATTGCTAAAGGAGGGTTTCGCAGTGCTCCAACATAATTTGGTAGACACTATATAGTGAAGCATAGCTTAGGTTTGAGCAAATCAAGGACAAAATATGGGTATTTTCACCAGACTGTCAAGATGACAGGCTGTCTATGTTTCCTTTGTGCAAAGATCTCTCTTTGAAAATAAAAAAAGTATATAGAATAATAAAATTGTAAATAATGTCTAAAAAATCAAATAGCAAAAACAGCAATAATTTCCGACTGATTGGTTGAAGCTGCGATAGAGCGCTAGTCTTAACTCTAAATTCAGATAAAATTGAAAAAATTAACGAAACAAAATAGTGGCCTGTGACTTTATTTATAAGTCTTATAGAATGAAGTATTATTGCGAATAGACACAAGAGGACATGAAATTGAAGAAAGAAGACTCACCCTACAACGGTCTGTTCATTTGCGATCAAACAACCATTTTTCTAAATAAAAGAAGATGAAAATGATTTAAGAGTAACGAATCCAAAGCATGCTTGGGTGTGTTACGAAGATTTACCCAACAAGAGATCTTTTTCGGTCTTTTTCCAAACAAAATGGCTTAGAAGGGTTTGTGGCAAAACAAGTCGTTCAGTGAAGCTATGGTAGCTCTCAAAAAGCAATCCGCGTTAGAATGTAATAAATCTATTGGCTAGGAAAGTCGAAAACAAAAGACCACTCCACAGGTATTCGTAAAGGATTATACATTCTTTAAATAGCTACTACACGATACCCCGTGAAATGTTTTAAAAAACAACAATTTCGAGAAAGTCTAGATGTTGCTCCTCCGCTTAGAAGGTTGGTCTGATAACACATCGGCTTTCAATGAAAGGAGACACTATTTTGACCTAACTGCGCGGACTTTTAACTTTTAAACACTTACAAAGCTGACTTGATTCTAGCCTGGACAAATAGTGATTCTGAAGAAAGGTAAAGGCAGACTTTTATCGATAAAATCTTATTATGTTTAAACAAATTTAAGAACTAATGAATATTGATCTTCATTTTTTCTATTGTGAAAAACGCAAATATCACACACACCTGAAATGGAGTCTCTTCATTCACTTCTTTCGGCTTTTTCGTTTCATTTACTTTTTTACTTTCTACGCTGCCTAAACAAGAAGGGAAATATAGTTATTAAAATAAGAACCATTCGCGTGTTGGAAAGATTTGGTGGTTCTGTGGACACTGGCTTTTGATTAACAAAGAGGATGAGTTAAAATAAAACAAAACGAGGTTTGTTTTCAAAATATCTATGATATATTCATTTGTGATATGCAATCAAAAATGATGGACATGGAGACATTTTTGTGAGGCGGATTTCATATCAGAAATAAGGTGCTATAATGAAGCAACTACCTGCTAATCTCAAGTCTTCATCGATGGCAGAAAGAACACTTCGGACCGCTGCTACAACACCAACTAATTTCTGACTTTGTGCGAGACTTCTGCATTAAAAAGAAAACAGAATTTGGCTTGAAACATGAAACTCTGTAGTGTCCATTGTCCAACGTAATAATGTATTTGATTGTATAGTTGCCATTCACAACTTCCTTTGTCTATGTACCCATAGTAAAGTTGTTAATAACACCTTTGTAGCGTTCCTTCGTTTTATATGTTTACGCCCTGTAATTTAATTTAGTTAGTTTGAATCAAGAAACGCAATAGGCACATCGTCTCTTCTCTGGCAGCGTGTTCTCTGCATGTAAAAATAAGACTTTCTATGCTTGGAAATGATACGTTAGTCGATGGGTGGAATTATTAGTGTACGAACGGCATCTTACAATTACACAAAAATGCCTCAATCCTCGTAACATTAAAACTCAAACTTAAATTTCTCAGATGACATTTGGCAAGGGAAATTTAGTTTTATCGGAAGGTTGTCAAGTACTGGAGTCTGGGCCCTAGTACCAGAGTCTGGACCCTAACGGACATTAACCTATTTAATCTAATCCCCTTTGTATTCGCTTAATTGTAATTGTAAAAGGTTGTAATTGTCTGTAAATAGACGACAATAACAAAGGTCTTTATTACAATTGATTATTGGCCTTACCCGTTTCTGCAAAGTAGATATGAATATAAAAAATGACAAAAATTTAAAACTCCCATCAAAGGCTTTCATGAAAAAGTGAAATTGCATTTGTACTAATTGCATAAAAGATACAACAAGGGGAAAAATGATTTATGTCTGTTATTGGCTTTTAAAATGAAGCAATTAGGCCTTTGTTTGTGACCCTAGAAGGAAATAATTAAATAAAGGTTTCCCCTTGATAGCATAATTGACTATGTCTGTTTAAATTCCAAGATACCTTTGTTATTTGATTAAAGACTTACCTCCGAGCAATCTTGTCCTTGCATAGTGGACACAACGCCCCACCTTTTTTATTCTTTCGACATACCAGTTCCTCAATGCATTTTCTATGGAATCATAATGAAAGAGTACAGGACTTAAGATAAGCAAGAGATTAAATATTTTCTGAGGTTCCTTTGTCAAATTTCATTGTAAGGCTCCTGTTTTCCTAGATGCTGTCAGACAAGATTGGGCAACATAACATGCCCAGACTTGTCAAAACTGGGGTTTAACTTATCTTTAGGTTCCTATCTGTGAAAAATTTCCAAAATGGTAACATGCAAATCAGAAAGATTGCATCCACAGACAAGGAAAACATTTTACTAAATATTAGAGAAATGGGTCCATACATGATGAGCCTTGGATTATGGCCAGAAAACAGTCACAAAGCTTCAAGGAACACAAAAATAGGCCATTTTTAGCAGGGTGTAACTCTATACACCCTAAAAATGTGCTTTTTGATAATCTTAAGTATCAGGGACTAAAAAATCTTTCCTAGCTTGTTAAAAGGTGATACAAAAACTAACAAAGAAAGTTACACAAATTTTCAGAAAGATTGTAAACAGTTCACATAGAAGGACATCATTGCACAGCCTAGTAAGTAATAAAAGAAAAAAGACTTCAATTTTTACTTTTAGGGCTTTCAAAAGGGTCTATCTAGAAATCTTATGGATAAAGGTTGTAATATCAGAATTTTTCTTTGAAGGAACATTCAATAAATTTGCTGTATTGGGCTTCTGCTTTGCACAATGGCATATTTGGGTAATAGATCTACCATTTAAAGAGGAGTTCCTTATATTGATTACATAAAAGGTTCACTGTTTGACCCCTTTGAGTCTGGGGTCACTTATTGTTTCATGTCTCTTATGTCATAAGACATTATTCATCAAAAACATCAACCGAAGCAGCACATTTTATGAAAACCTAGCCTACTCAAATTAAAAAAGTTTGGTACAATCATTCCAAATTAGAAGGACAATTATTTAATGGGAACATCATCTTGAAGGGCTCTTCTATATATATATTCTATATTTATGAAAGATAGCATATACTTCACTGAACAAACTGAACAAACTGAAAAATCATTCAACTAATGCTCTGTAAAAATCTTTTCAGTTTATTTTTGTAATGAGTCGTTTTAAAAATGTAACACCAATAAACCATTAATGTACAACCCCATTTAAAATGAAAACAGATTTGTAGGCTCTTTGGACAAATACAGAGAAAAGATAGAGTTGAAGAGACAGTACAAACAGTAGGAGAAGATTCACAATTGTGCAAATACAAAGGAACAATGGGAAAAACCTTAGAAGGCTTTACTTAAATAACTGGCTACAACAACAAAAATGAATCAGCTTATCTTACTTTCTACAACACATCAATTTTACTTGAGCAAATTCTTTAAGTAGGTTACTACTTTTGTGATGATATGTAACTAATCAAAAAACCAATTGATTATATAAATATACTTTAAGTCATGTTCAAATTGCATTTTGATGAGTTTAGCAACCATTGGTTGGTTGGGCCCATGACAGTACATTCCTGAGTATCCAACCAGATGAGATAGACCTTCTTTTGGCAAGAGGACAGAATTCAAAATGCTGGCTAGCTTTTTCTGATAGATTTTGCAAAAGTGACAAATTAGGAACAAAGAGATTTCTTGATGCTGATCCAATCTACTAGCTACAATAATACAATCTTTCTGTGGTTCAATATAAATTGTGTACAAGAGATTCTGGGCTCAATTCTCTGTAGAGTCCATCTTTTTGTGTTAATTTCACATAGTCACTTGCAAAAGCATTAGACAAGAAATTAAGCAGTGCAGTGCACAGCCCCTGTTAATGGATATTCCAAAATGTGGAGCATGTGAGGTGTTTTGCTACTGCACCACATGGACAATTGTAGAAATGAAGAAAGTTCTGATACTTGAGAAATTCAGGATAAATCAGAAATTCAGCTTTACTGTATAAGCTTCCCTGTAGGAAAACTAAAAAGCTCAGAAGTGCTGAATGTAAGCTTTATTGAAAATGGTATACAATAGTAAAATTAGTACATGTTTGCAAAAATGGTATATATATATATTAAACATTTTGGAAGATCATGCCAGCTCTAGCAAATAACAAAATACTTACCTGCAAAATTGATGGTTGCACTTTGTTGAGCAGGGTTCTTCAAGGATGTCAAGGCTAGAGAGCAAAGGAACAGCAAAAAGGTAAAGGCCTAGCCAGGTTACAGAAATTGATTATCAGAAAGGAAACTCATGAATATAGCACGATAGATTGAAAGGGAATTTAGCTACTAAGTGGATATTAGTATTCCAGACATGTTTGATAAAATAATCAAAACATGTTTGCAATTTTTCTTTGTTTGGCTCAAACACAGCAGTACATTATTACTTCCAAGATAACTTTGTGAAATTAATTGACAAAGCTCATCTATACATCTGGCTCTGTTTTCTTAAGCATTGCCAACTAATTACCATAACTATACTATTACTGCCTATAGTTGCTTGCATCTGATTTTACAAATTTCAAAAATTTGATGCAGGTCAGATAAATTAAATTGCTAGACTCTATTTTGCATTCCCATTCTTTCTGAACAAGGGAAAGTCATATTTAAGCTTTTTTTATTTTTGTAAACAACAGAAATCGATATGTCACCGACCTGCCATCACAAAATGCATTTGATCTACAAGCATGAAGCAACTATATGCAATATGATGTCTGGACAAGTCACAAACTGCTGGACTACCATGATTTTAACGCTTGCAAAACGTGAGCTATGTATAAACGATATACTGAGTATCTGAGCATATTGACAACAAGTATGGCGGGACTCTAGGACTTGGTGGGCGAGTGAAGTTTCGCCCCATTACCCCCACCACCGATGTAAATTCAGCAGTGTATCACTTCTATCTTAAACCCTTCTGAATATTTCGCCATTTCAGGGATTTTAAAACCGAACAAACGAAAATATTTAATCAAATTTTCCAGAGAACTTGGACAAGCGCCTTTTATATTGATCAAAACGCAACATACCATAGCTACAAGACATAGGCCTAATGCCTGGGTATGCTATAAATCAGGATGCATTGATGCGCTATTTTGGCAAATTCACTCACCATATTGGACATTCGAGGGTTTTATGAATGCCCGACACAATCTTCTTTATTTCTTCAACTGTTTCAGCCATTTAAAAGTAACTAACTACTTTCTAAACTTTAAAAAAATATACACACATTATGCAACACTCAATTTTGCGCGCCAACCCATTGTATATGCAACAACAACAACATACACGCAGGAGAATTATGGGGTGGGATTGTCCTTGTAAAATAAGCATGTATTCCATGGTAACACTTTGCAAAGCGGTGCTTGACCACTGATCTAAAAATTCAGTGTGCTTGACCTAGAAGGAGGAGAGGGCAAGCGTTCCTCTTGGAACTGCTCAATCCAGTCATTCAAAGCTATGCAGGGAAAATTATGGATTTGTCAGCGAGAATTTTGTATTAAAAGCGAGACTTCATAATAATATGAGTCCAGCTCGAAGTATCTGCTGATTCTTGCTTGTCAGCTTTGCATCTTGTCAAAATCTTCTTACGCACATTATTGCAAAAGCGATTCCGTTGAAGAGGGAAGTCCCAACATCAGATAATTTCTAGCGTCATCACTGGCCTAACTTTCTTGGTTCACATTAGCATTGCATTTTTATATCGAAAATTTTATTACTCTATAGGTAGGAAACGAAACAAAGAAAAAAACATACACTTTCACTAAGACTGTTATAACACACAATACTGGCTAAAGTTGCATTTGCATTGTACGCCATCCCATTAATTTATGATTTTTTCAAGGCTTGTAGTGTTTTTACTTATCTCATCAAAGCGGTTGCCCTATAGCATTTATGGACCTAGCATTTAAGGGTATTGCCGAGTTTTAAAATACAAGAATGTTGAAAATTTTAGAAAAAGACGGTCACCAAATCTGCAAAATTCTCAAGGAAGTATGAAGTACAAATACAGGAGTTCTTGCTCCCCCATATTTTCAAAGAGGATATGCCTTTCGTTGCTCAAAGCAGATAGTCAACAAGCAAGGAATCTTTCTTAGCATAGATAAATTTTAAGCATCAGTGTTTTAGCCTTATACTTTAGAAGATCCGTCAAAGGATTAATCCACATGGCACAAAATATTTTGAAAGCGAAGACGAGTTCAAATCTACCGACGCCATGCGATGTCTAAACCCCAAGATGACATAATTACTGGAGGCCCCCTTAAGGACCCCCTCATTGGCGGAAAGTGGCCTGACTCACACCTTACCCCTCTCGGCGGCCGTGATTCTGATAATGAAAGCATTTCAAGAGGTGCAGACTTCAACAAGAGATCGCTGTTTACAGAGGTCCTTGCTTCCCACATACCACATTATCCGTCCTAATTCTCAGGCTGCTTGTGTGGATTTATGGAAGGCTACTGCATACATAATTGAAGCCCATATCAAAGTCTCTGTGATGAATGTGGCTACGAGACATGTATCTCTGTAGTAACATCGCTGTATGAGTTATCTGCGTGGTGGTGATTTTTGTTGACAAATGATTGCTCATTTTAATCGTGTTCTCCACTGTCTCAATAAAGGCACCAAACACTGACTAGAGATTGTGTTACTAATTTGGCAATTAAACTCTCGTATCGGCCGTTTGAATTACTGTTTCGAGTGCCCCTTTTGGTGGTCGATTTCAAACAGTCTTGAAACAAGACGTGCAAGATCACAATTTACTATTGGCACAATTATTGGCGAAGAAAGTTTAACTTTAAAGGGAAGGTTTATCTATTTGTAGGGTCTGAAACCACGCAAAGTTCAACTGAGGGGCTTGATAAGCGAGATTCCTTTTTCATCAGCCATTACCATGCAAGAGGGAATTCAGAAAAGCAACAGTTATTAGAGTTCGATTCTTTTATAATCGGTCCTTTCGTCAATGAACGACACTAAATATCGCATTTTTATATAAACCTAAATAATTTTTGGACATTGGAACATGTCCGTACACACCCAATTTTAGGCTTCTCGTAAAAAGACATATAATAATATATACATAGACGTGCAATAACTGAATTTGACCTGTGGTTACTCAAATGCAGGCAACAAAAAGATGCAAGGGATTTAACAAAAAGATGTTCCATGTTGAAATATATTCATATTTGGGGAAGAAAGGGGAAGGGGGCGCAGGACAAGAAAAATTTCGCTGTGGTTATCAGAAACATTACTTCTGGTGAGATCATTAGTCTAAAATTCACAAAATTACAAATTCGAATTTTTGAACAAAGCAAGTCATATTCAAAGGGGGGCCTAGTCATAACTCACGAAAAAAGGCGTAAAAGTGAGCTAAGCCTAAACAGAAAATCATTTTACATCAATTTATGAAAATATTCATGCTTTGAGCGCCATTTTTTCTTTTGAGCTTTTCTACAAACTTAAAGAGCAACAACCAAGTAGCAACAACAGCAACAGAGAACATATTCAGAGTGTACCGCTGCGAAGTGCAACAGTGTTCCAACGTGAAGAGACGTATAATCAGAAACTGGAAGTTCCCAAACATTAGTCAAGGGCATTCTGTAGAAAACAGCATCCTAATCTAATCTGTGGACCTGTTGCGAACTTTATGGAAACCACGTGATTAAAGAAACCATTTTCGTCCTACATCTGTTGGAAAAAAACTGCTCTGGAATGAATTGCAGCGTTCGCTGTGCGCTTGCTACGTGTTTGCTACGAGCTCGCTATTTGCTCGCCCCGTGTTTGCTACTTGTTTGCAAGACAATTGAAAAGTTAAACTACTTACAAAATCTACTCTAATAAAACTCTGGCTTCGTGTGCTCTATCACACAATTATTACATCTTTGCCGCAAATATAAATAAGTTTCAAAGGTGAATTCGCATTCCTGGACGTTCAAATGTTTTAGGCTGCCACAATGCGTCGCCAGCCTTCGCAAACCTGAGTCGGTTATTCGATTACACCCCTTGATGCTGAGTCGTCGCAAATGCGGACAGTTGACCGATATGAAGTTCAAACTAGTGTCCGAGATCTTCTCGCACTTGCCCACGTCGATCGCGCGAATTTTTTCGCAGCTCTGGGCGATACGCGCCACGCCCTCGTCGCTAATGCTGTGACACATATGGAGGTTCAAGTATCGGACCTTCTTGCAGAACTTGGCAATGTGCTTTAGCGTATCGTCTGTTATCAAGCACTTTGCAAGGCTGATATACCGCAAATCGTGACACTTCTTGACTAGAAACTTGCAGCCGCTGTCCGTGACAAAGCTGCAATCACTGACGCTTATTTCCCGTATTCCCGTGCAGTAATTCGCCACAGATATCAGACCTTTGTCTGTTATGGCCTCGCACCTGCGCAGATACAAGTACTCTAAGAAGCTGCAGCTTCTTGCGATAATGTCTAGGCCTAAGTCGTCCACAAGGCATTCGCTTAGGTCGACATAGTGCAGCTGCAGGAACGACGCATTCTCGCCGTACGACACGCCGTTCTGTAACGACAAATCGATCGACGCAACTTCACTACAACTCGCAATGTTCAGTAACGACAAATTGGGACAGTTTGCGAATATCTCAGCAACTCCCGCACCCGTTATAAGCGGACACCTTGCTAATTCCATGTGTTTTAGTTCCGGACACCTTCGTCCGATCAATTTCAGACTTTCATCCGATAGGTTTTTACACGCGTTTAGTTTCCACGTTTGTATGACGAGACAGGCGTACTGAGAAATTTTCGATAGTCGCCTGAGAATGTTTTCGACAACCGAGTTCGCGTCGCCGTTGCATCCACTCAGATCGATGACCGACCACAAATCGGGAGTCCAGCAAATCTTGTACCACTTTCGACAAACAGCGGAGGACTTCACAAGGTCTCTGGTTGAAAGATGCGAGAAAATGCGAATCAAAATACTGCTGCTGAGGTCCTTTATTGTCTTTCTCGGTATTCTCATTGGCGATATGACGTCACTAGAGGTACTGTTGGAGCCACTGCAGATAGAAGACTCGTTATCAGACGAATGAATGTACGGTGAATGCTTTTCTGTCGATAACAAATAATCCCTCACTTTTCCTTCAGCTGCCACGTACTGACAAATCTTCTCCTTGTGCTTGAGTTCCTCGGAGCGTGATCTCAGCATAACCTCCTTAAAGTCTTTTGCCAGCGTTCCTTATGACGTCACTATGTCCAGTCGCCCTGCTTCTCTGGGGACGAGCGCGTCTGTTTACGGAGCCGTGTCCATAGCTCATCCCGGACCAGCTCCCTCCGTCGCTCACTGAATTCGTGTCCGCTGAGTTCGTTCTCGAGTGGGTAAGGAAGGAATCTTTGCCGTCCCAAGTGTCGTTTGAGCAGCTGGAATGGCTTCTTGCCGAATCCGAATGCGAATCGGCGACTGTTGCTTGCTCCTTTGATTGATCCGTGTCATTGCCCTCAATTATTGGAGTGGCAATTAGCCCTGCAAAGCGCCCTTTTGTTATGAATTTCCCAGGTCGCCGTGATGTAGATGACAAACCATCCACAGACAGTCGCTGTACGATCTTGGGCTTCCCATTCTCCACGCTGCCTGTTGGGAAATGAACATGGCGTCTTGCATTCCTGACAGCTTGTTGTCCATTAGTAACTTTTGCGACTGATTGCGCGTCGGAGCCCGAGAGCCGGGGGGGTTTGATGCAGTTGTTGTTTTCCATTACCACCAACCTTTCCTTCAGCCTTGGTCTTTCTGTTTTGAACCTCTGTGTGCTGTTTTTGCAGTCGCTGTCGTCATCCTGTGATTCCGAATTCATGGCCTCTGCGAAAAGAAAACCCGTCGTCTCAGACAGTTTGGATAGCATTATGCGTTGGAAAAACAAGCTATCAATTGAAAATCGAGTAGAATAATATTTGACGAGAGTGGGAAACCGAGGTTTTAGGGAGCATAACCATGTGACCTCAAGCGCGGCCGGCAACCAGAAGACAGGGCCCAGAAGACAGGGCCCCGAAGCCGTCAGGGAGCGAAAACACACGCTCAAGGATGGTCAACGAGAAATCGGCTGCAGGGACATTGGAAATCCTTCAAATATGCAGCACCGTAAAATGTTTTATAACACAACTGAACCAAACAACATACCATAGACTTATCAAATTAGAACAAAGGAATCTCTAGCAAAAGAACTGTCCTAATCGACCTGCTCTAGACGGAATCATAACAGCAATATCACAGGATTCCATGTGCGTCTAGAACCAGAACACGCATACCAAGATGATAACTCAGGCACACGAACTTCATAAATGGAATATGTACGAAAAGATAAGACACAACGGAGACAAAGAAGCAATGAAACTGGGAGTGGTACTGAATATTGCAAGTGGGACGGAGCATTTTGTCAGTGACAGCGTATAGAACCACTTAACAAACTCTAAAACCTCTTGAAGTGGGTATGAGGAGTTTTTCAGTGCAGCTATGTTGTAAATGGTGAATCCGAGGGGCAAATATAAAAATGGCTAAAAAGTAGGGTAAACAATGTGACAGGAAACTATATAAGCAGTTTTTGTCAGCGTCAATAGTTGAATGTGGAAGGGGCAACAATGTGAGATCACTAGAGCCTCCAAAGTATGATTATGCTAACGAACTCCACGATGGACAGAAATCTAATACTTCTTTTTGTTTTTGTTGTACTTTTTCATTATTTTTAGGGCTTAAGCCCCGCCTGATTTGGTCTCTGGCGTTATTGAAAGTACTAAGTTAAGATCAGCGGCAAAACCCCCTTTCCCCGTGGCCCTGTGGTAGATCAATCCTTAACTGTTCATGTTTGGTAGGAATCGGAGAGTAACATAAAGAGAGGTGTTGCACCCAATATCCAATTTTCCCATCCAAACGATTGATTACTTTGAGTGCATGAGAATTCGAAATTAAGACTGCCACCTTTTACGACATTCAATACGGCTACTGATCACATCAAATCCTACACAGCGACATTGTTTTCATAAGTAAATTTCAACGACATATGTTGGAATCAATCTATTTACAGAAGGTTTAATTTGCCATCGAGACATTAAACCCCCCTTGAAAATGATAACAGAAACGAAATGCCACCAGCAATTTATAAGCACAATTGGCGGAAACACTGACTTACTACAGGCATGCTGTCATCTTTATTAAATCCCTTTTTCTTTGAAGAAAGGCTCTAGAATTTTAACAATTTTTGCTTTCGTAATAAAGACGAAATGAAAACTACAGCTTCATGTCTATCTTAGTAGAAACGTGATATCTTCGTTCATCCAGAACGAATTTCTCCAAGACTCCAATAAAATATTAGAGGAGGTTATCCTAGTACTTTGAAGGAGACTAGATCTATAAATCACACCAAGCATGATTTGAAGGAAGTTCCACGATAAGTGTGCCAGAATTTGACAGTTAAAGCAGTAGGAAAGGCACTGAGGAAATTTGGAAGACGTGAAGAGATATCCGACTATGTTACACCCTGGATGTGCTTCAATGAGCTGGTTGAGATACGAGACATGTATTCAGCTTTCTCACTTAAAACACCCTTTCAAATGTCTTTCTTTTGACTGTAAATAAACGCGAGGCACAATTTTTGTTTCCAGTTACCTGCTTGTTCTTACATTCAGGCCTTTTAGTTTTCACTCTGCTTCAAGTAAAAGATGAAAAGGTAGAATTTATAATACTCTTTCATATTGGTTGTACAATATAGAATATACACTCTATAAGGTCAGAAATAAACAGGTTTAGGAATCAAAGTTCAAAGCTTTGTTGTCCTGCCAAATAAACATATATATTCATTTTCTAAAAACTTCGTTTCCATTAACTGCTTCAAGTTCTACGCTTTTCGTATCAATTTAGAATTGAATACGTTTTTAAACAGCTGTTCACCCATACTTTCGAACGATACAATATACCATGCAATCGTTTGTATTGTAGCTCCTTAACTGCTTCAGCGATGAAAGCATTGGAAAGTTAAGGTAGCAACATTCTGACCACGTGAATCAAATTATTAACAAAACCTTGATATTGGAGATCATACAGATTGCCTTTTAAAGGAGAGTTCTATACAGTTTCGGAAGAACCATACTAATTTTCAAGCTACTGTCTCTAATAGAAAGATGCTTTGTTCAAGAGCTCTACATACAGAATTCTTTAAGGTTAATTAATGTCTAAGATTGAAATCAGATGTTATACTCTACCATTGAAAAATAAATTTCATGCTAATCAATTAGTCTTCTTAATATTAAAACTTCAAAAGGCCTTACTCAACTTCAGTTTTGGAAGATTCAATTCCAGGACGGCATGGTGCCATTGGCACATGCATTGGACAATGGGACATTTAATTCTCCATTTCCAGGATTGGTAACATTGGCCCCCACATTCCAATACCAATTCAAGTGAATAGCTCGCAGAAAGACTTTCAGTAAACATTGTGAAAGCTTAGCAACAGAATACAGGGCTGACAGTTGCATAATGATCAAAGAAAGGGTCATCAATTAATGTCATATTGGTGGGATTAGTATAAATTTGAATGTCCAACAACTAATAAGTTACTAATAATTCTACCCAAAACACGTACTGTTATTTTGCATATTTGGCCTCTCACCGCTGACTACATCATTGACTGTCAAAGCGGGTACCAAATAAAAAATCTCTCGTGGCTTTAGTCAAGCATGGTTACGCGGCGCCCTGGTGGCTAGACCGACTGGCGCAAAACAGTCTCAGACCATATCAATTCAGCTTAAGCCTTATCTGGCCATGCAAATACTTCACCTTACAAGCGGACGTGCTGCTCACGAGGAATCGAGTTACCCTTGTTCAAAGTCCGCTCCGTGTAAACCGCGCGTTTGAGATTCCAAAATGTGGATAAAATGGGATAAACACATATATTAAAAGGTGAAGGTGGCATTGGTATCCTCGAATAGGCGATGAAATCGGAATAACCACGTTGAAAGAAAGTAAGAATCCGAGAATTTGGACGTGACGATTGGCGTATTCATGGAAAAATAAAGAATAGCTTTCGGGTAGCGCTAAAATCATTTGATGGTACAGCTAACCCTTAAAAATGCAGTTTTCAAAGGTTATTTCTGTTCACAAAGTAGGTTTTGGGTGAAAATTCGCCAAACTAATCCGTCAAGCTGGAGACCTGTAAGCGGCTGTGATGTGATTTTCAATGCCTATTTTGTTCGGCTTAATGAACGCTATCCAGAGGATTGGGCAAAATGAACGATGACCTCACTATGACGTCATTTACGCCATAACTGTAGTTGCAGCGTATGAAAGCTGTATTAGGGGAGAAACTGAAGCTGAGAAACCCAAAAAAAACCCCACCCTACCCATATCCAAGTCCCCCCTCAAAAACTGTTAAAACAGATTTGGCTAGCTACGTTAAAACTCAAATCTTTTGAAACTTTTACTCCTTGGCCTTATTTGGGCCTCTCTCAGCCCAACGCCTGGGGATATCGGTCATCCGCAGCCAAATCTGATGGCGGCACAGAAATACGTTATGACAAATGAAACAAACACGAAGATGAGCAACGGTACTAGCCAAAAGGATAGGTATCCATTTTGATTTGACTAGAAATTAAACAAAACAAATAAAGAGGTCATCTTCATATGTCAATTGATCTAATATATTTAACTTGTCGAAAAAGCAGATTAATAATGTTTGAGTGTGGCGGAAACATGTCTATTTGGACCAAGAGAAGAGCACACGCCTGACCCATTGCACAACGGGTCAAAGACTAGTTGGAATCTACTGTGGAATGGTACTTATGTTGATACCATGCAGAGGAGAAGGAGAGTCCTCCTACAAAGCTGAGAATTCGCCCCACATGTCTTTCTCAAAAGCAAATGCTTATATTTGGCAAAAAGAAACTCATTTCATGAAGTTATGTGCTCTTGGCTCAAGTCAATAATCGCTAAAATTAGCATTTTTGCTCTTACGAATCTTTAAGCGCTCTGCAATATACGCCAAATTTTCTAAATTTTCTTATAAAAATTCAAACATCTATCGTCCCATGCGATGACGTTGAAGTTTCTAAATAACGATAACTCGCCAGATTTAGGTGTCGCTGTGGCATTAGAAGAATAAAAATTTGGATCAACTCCATTGAAATTCATGTACCCTCGGGAAACTGCAAGCATTGGGAGTCACAGAGAAGGCAGTGACGTATCGGCGGTAGACTCTATTCTCACATACACACACCTCTTGATCGAGTGTTCAATTATATCTCCATAGGGAAACATCATTTGTCCACCCACAGCACCCATAACTACAACCCAGTTTGCAGCCGTCTTAAGATAATTCAGATTTTTTTATGAAGGACAAGTGTAGCTAGCTAAATGGTCTAAACTGATGTTTTGCGAATTACATGGAAGGCAACCACCTGACACAATAGTTAATCGTGTTAACGCCTTGAGGGGATCACAAGCATGACCAATTTATTAGATTTTGGGACAATATCAGATCTAGGCCGCTTTTTTCGGTGAAGGGAGGGAGAACCATGCCGCAACAAGATAAATATTAGATGGCCCAAAATAAAGATGCAAAGAAAAAGCTTTGTGTGTCTAGCAAAGGGGCAGCTCATCCAGAGACAACTTTATTCATGCAAACGTAAATGAACAACCATGATGGAATTATCAGATAAGAAACTTTGAAAGCACCAATGTCATTCAGAACATCTAGATCAGATACAGTGTGAACAATTTCTTGTACTTATAAAAAGAATTTTTATCAATGATAAGGCATTCTAGAGAATAAAAGAATATCAGCGTTGTACGAAACAGACCACTAAAGGGCCAGATTAACAGCGATGACCCAAGGGTTTGTGTGGGCATTTGAAGTCATTCCAAATCACCTTTTCTGTGCTCTTCTGTTACTTTACGTTGACCTAGACGGTACCTTGCAAATGAGCTGATAACAGAGTTCAGTTTCAAGTCATGTTTGCAAAACAACGAACAAAAGGCAGCGAAATAGGCCGAGGCACATGGCTTGAGTCCTTTAGCAGACAGACTACAACGGCACCAGTTGCAATCGTCGTTTTTTTCAAAACAAAGAAAAGGATCATATCAAAATAAAGACTTTCTTATATTGCATATTCCCATTAAAAATGCCATCTGAAAAATTGTGTATGTCTAGAAAAAGATGAGGTTTGAGGAAGAGCCCTGCAGGATGAATCAATGCATTGAAATTGCTAGAGAAATATTAAGGTGGGTGATAGGAGCGAGACGCAAAAGGCGCCCTCCTAGGGTCATCGAGTGGCTTTAGGATGAAACATAATGAACAAATAATTGGGATTGACACAAGAATACAACATGTGATGAAGAAATGAGAGTACGAGTACGTGTGGTACAGACTTTTAGGAAGATAAAGAGTTTATTGATGTTTTTGTTTTGGTAGGCAGTTTTGGAAGAGACATGTTTTCACAAATATTGGGATCAGATTAATTAAAATCTAAGACACACCAAGGGGCAAGTTTCATTGAATCCATGAGAATTAGTTTCAAAAACTGCAGAACTATTGCACGAATCGCCCAATTCTGCAACGGAGCTTCGTTTAATTATAATTTTGAAAACAGCCATTGGAAAAAGATTGACCTCAAACTTTGGGTTTTTTGCAAAACAATTTATATGGCAAATCTGCTGTGCTTGTCGGCCAAAGAGGACTTGTTGCTTGCTAGTTCAATTCAATTTCATTGCAACACCCCTGACGCCTCTCTAAGGTATTCAGAAAGTGAATACACGAAGAACTTCAGTTCAGTACAAATGGCTTGATGCATTGGCCGTCATTAAAAAACTTCAGTAGCAAAGAACATTTAGTCACAGACCACGTGTGTGTTTAATACTGTTACTGGGCTATTCCTGACAACCACTGCTCCTAATCACCATGCTTCAAGTCATTACTTAAGACTATTAATGTCACTGCAATTTCACCCAAACAGACAAACTCCCTTCGAAACATCGACTATCACTGCTTCTGTAAACACTGCAACCACAACAACACCCAGAAGCACCAACCCAACCAGAGGCTCTCTAATTTTACCCTTGTTACTTGCACGAGCTGCAATTTCCGCTTGGTATACAGACTGTTTAATTTGTAATTGACTCTTATTGAGACTTGCAAATGAGATTGATGAGACCTTTAGATTCAGAGTGATACCTGAAGACATTGGGCGGTATTTTGGGTTGCTGATAATGACAAAGGGGGGATTTAGGGTTGTCACACATTACAATGGGTGCTCTAGATATAATCATTTATAATTGCAGTTGTTCGTGTGCTGCCTATCTGTCTCTCTAGTAGAGGTTCAGGTTCTTAATTCGGAATCTAAAACTGGAGATAAGTACCAAAGATAGCGTAAAGATGCTTGTCTTCTACAATGCTAAACAATATGATCAAGATCCCAGGTTTTTCCAATATTCTCGATCAAAATCCCAACCTATGACGTAATTCAACCGGCTACAAGTGCAGACAATCGAATAGATAACCTTCAGACTTCTGGCCAAGTTTAAAGCGTTTTACGGTCTTCGCTTAATGCACTAGGATATACTTCTAGTCCAGGTCATATGCAATTCAATACAGTAAATATATAATAAAATGTGTTATTCAAAAGACCCTTGCAGCATGGGTGCAAGAAAATGTGTTATAGGCAAAGGAGATGCAGACTGGTTTGTTGAGTTATGCCCCTATACACGATTGCTGTACGGGGTATTGCATTCGATGGAGGATGCTGGCGGTCCAGTTGGTATTTGTAGATGTGTATGCGGTTGCATTTACCAGAAGTAATTGCAATGCATTATCAAACTGATATTGTTATACGTTACTATGGTAAATAACACCGACAAGCAATTTCAATGCAACGAAGAATCTCCGGAAGAATTAAGTATAAATTTGCAACCTAACGTTTTCCTAAAGTATCAAAACAGACAACAAAAACAAATTTGCCTTCTCGTTGTTGGGACAAACAAGTGCAGGCTGAAGCATATCGTGAACGTAGAGCAGCTTGAGTTAAGTATAGATTTGCAAAATACATGGGTGCTTGCAAAATACATTGGGTGCATGTTGGAAGCGTGAACCGAGGCTTGCTCTTTCAATCTCAACTGATCAGCTGGATTGGCAAAGTGTAACAAGAACAACCTGTGGGTGTGTCACTGCCAGTCGGAGCTCGAGAATCTATCTCTGTGTTCACCTTATTTCTGTGGTCTGGTCGTTTATCCAGATGAGAAATAAGTCTAGGTTTGAAGGTACAATCAGGCCTTGAATCTGGGTAATTGATACCTCTCTGACTCTAATATTGACTAGTACATGAGTACAAAACAGACTCCATGGAAAAATGTTTAGAGTGGAATAACTTTGTGGTCTTAAAATACAGGGATTTTATCTCTAGAATGATGTATTGTGAATAATGACGTCCTACACCACTACGAAGTGATCGACCTTTAGCAATGTTAGAGTGGGACCATTAGGGTCACGAATCAGTTACCATGGCTCCAGTAATAGGCTAAAGGTCTGAAAACAACTCTAAAAATTCACGAAACATTAGCGACAAGCGTGTATTTAGATACAATCGAATGATTCCGTGGATGGAAGAAGGGTCGGAATGAATGATTTGACGACAGCGAAAATCCTCCAGATGGGTGAGACATTGGGTAACTCCATTGCAAAGTTGCGAGAGGGCTTGGTTGGTGGTAAAGGAATGCATTTAAAACATTTGGGTACCAAAGTGCCCAGATCGATCGTTCAACGCGCAGCTCAAAAGAAAACACAAGCAAACTATTGACCTTAAAGGGAGTTTGAGAGAAGACGACTTTACCTCAAATCAGCAGCGCAGTTGCAATGGTGTGGTGCAGCATTCTTAACAACCTTCCATCGTGGCGTTTAAAAGAATTGACGGTTGTTTATGCGAGATGTTTACTTTCAAAATGGCGTCTGCCAGCAAACGAGCCCGAATCCCTCAGTTTTAAATCCTTCTATTACAAGCTATCAAACACATGAAATGTGATACCGCTCGACGTAGCTCAACGGTGCGGAATAATGGTCTTAACACTGGAGTTCCTTAGGAGATAAAAGCCCAAAACAATCTAGTCTGTGGCAAACAATGCACAGCGGTACGGGAAAGAGGCTCCCCCAAATGCAATGACATTCTTCAAACTAATTCCTTAATCAATGTTCTCCTGATGAAAATAAAGTTAAGCAATTTTCATTGATTTAGTAAAGAACATCGCACAATGAAGATTGTGGATAAAACAGCGTATTGACAAAAACCAATACGCAACGATCGGCTTATGGAAGAGATTCCAGTTCGCATGGACAGCACAGTGTGACCCAGCGCAGGCTGACATCGAACACCAAGTCCTTGATTGAATCCATCAGAAGGATCATCAAGGCTCTTAAGCACAAAGGGCGGGTACCCACATTATCATGCTTTTGACACCGGAATTTTCTGTCAAGCATGGTTAGTGTGAGATTTCATTACTCCGAATACTCAGAGCAGCGTATACGACTTAAAGACCAAACTTGGACGGAACACTGTTCCGGATGCCGGTATCTTTCTTTTCTGTTAAAATCAATTAGAAAGACATGCATACATTACGGTTGAGGTTTCTAGAAAAAACCAAAAGTCTTAGATATGGCATACATCTTAAAAGCATGGTAAACAGCACTCAAACACCAAAATTGCATGACGTCATAAACAGAGAAGCAGGAGATAAGCAAACATTATTTTTCGTAATAAAGAGAAAAAACTACCATTATCATTGAGCCAAAAAACTATGGAAGGTTTTCTCTTATCAATCAGCAGAAACATTAAATCAGCTCAGGCAATTTAATGTTGGTATATTTAATGTTGGACTGTGACCCAGTGGAAGTTTGGCGTCCAGACAGCAAAAATAGGGTAGACTGAAGCCCAAAACGAGAGATGAATTGCGGTGCGAGTTGTATAGCAAGGAGCAAGCTTCACAACCAAAGAGCAATCGTATATAACCAATTAGAGTCTCAGTTTGGTCATTTCGAAACAGAGGTCAGTTTCTCTTTGGTTACTTCGAAACCGAGGTCAGGTGTTGTTATATAAGGTGTAGATGGGATGCACTGGAGGGCCTCAATCAAGTATCCTATTTACCTATCGACTACCGCAATTGAGGTTTGAATGCTAGCAACTAGATCTCTAAACTGTCCTTTGAAACACAAGCTTTGATGGGGTCATTCTTCAACCTTACACAATAATGAGATAGAACAAAATAACAAAGTTTCTAAATTGACCTGGCGATTTGAAAACTCAGTCAAGACAGTAAAGGTCCGGAATGGTGGAGAAAAGGCAGTTTATTATGAATCAAATATTATTCCAGCAGTATAAAATACCATCCTTGAATTGGAAAAATTTGTTTTTTATTAGTCAAAATGATATTGTAAACATGGATTGCCATTATGATAACTTCAGTAGAGGGGCGGGATTTGGAATGGCTTGTGGAATTGTGGGAACAAAATCCATGACGTACGAGATTCACGAAATCAAAGCTTCTACAGCGGCAGTTACCCCTTTAGCATTGACAACCGTCCCCTAATCCTCGTGGCGACCCCCTTTTCCTGGTAGCGACCCCCTTGCTCTGTTGGCGACTCCCTCGCACCCTAACAATAACTCGTGTATTAATCCAGGAAGCGTATTTTACTGCACATTAAATTATCACTCATAAACTATAAACTAATTCCTAGCATCACTTTCAATAATCGTGTACAGTTAAAAGATTTTCGGAAACTTTGTGGAATTATACTAGGTTTATTGTTGCATTAATTCAATCCTTTTATTGGGTTAATAACTACGCGGAATTCACTATTGGGTGGCTTCCATAAACGTGAAACTTCTCATGGACGAATTTCAAGCAAACATGTGCATTCCCCAACTGAGCATGTTTTATAATTAAGGTACAAACCATGACGTCATTGATATTGCGTATCTGAATACAAACTACTGGAGACATGAGTGAAATTCAGAGAACTGGTTACTGAAGCAGTCTAATCTGACAGGTCGAAGAACTTGCTACGATTAGCTTATCGCGAAGTGACCGAAAAACTTTATTTGTAAAAAAACCCTGCCTGCAGCTGATTGCTATGAACTGCATGCTGGTAAAAAATAAAAAAGTAGGCGACAAGTTTACTATCACCTCAAGACAACAAAAACAACAATAAAACAGTAAGAATGATAATAATTTGGCAAAATGAGCATATCCATTACAGATGTGACTCTTAAGCAGCATAAACAAAGAAAATGGAAGACTTACTGATCAAAGTTGGGCACAGGGCGCTGTGAGGTAGTTCTATGGGCGCATGAAAATGGTTTGCGGCATTCAAAACATCGGCTGTAACAAATAAATGCACTGCAGATGTGACCATTGCATGTGTGACACGAATTTGTCGATTACTTAGATAGTTTGTGATACGTTAAATTTTGCTGGGGATTTCAGAAGTTCATAGAATGGGCACGAGTAACGAAAAACAAAGTTGAGCATGATCATTGTTTCTAGCTGGTTACATGAATAAAAGAAACAATAGACTAAAAACAAATACAATTTGTAGCGCCAACTGACAAAATACCAATTTAATATTGTAAGTTAACACATGAGCCCTTTCTCTGCTAGATCGATTAATGAAGGCTTTTACTTTCTTACTCTCAGCCCCATAGACATGGTTTCTTTGTTCAACAGGATTAGAGACAGATCGTGACAATGGAAATAGCATGTAGGGGCTAAGCAGCCTTAATGCTAAATAAAAATGCAGAACAACATATTGTTTACTAAATGAATATCACGTCTTGACTTTGTAAGTCCTCACGGGGGCTTGGGCCCTAACTATGTCGGACTGACGTCACTCACGTAAAGGAAACAGAAGAGTCTTCGGCTTCATCACATTTAAACGTAAATCAAGGCAAGTATTGTTCTGGACTGACCCGGTTAAAAGCTACTTCCACGATAACATATAGCCTGCAATCCATTTGAATGTTTCTAACTTTCTTGTAAATAAGACAGATTTTCAAGATATATGTCGGGGAAAACCCCACGCGCTCATGTGTATGTAGGTAACAATTGCCCATTAATTTGCTTCGAGCTTATCGGCATTGGCTTTATGACTCAAGGTATTTTCTTCAAACGTGGCTTTAAGCATAAATTGCGTACACCGCACGTAATAACCTCGTTTTCAGGAGTCGTTAGGAGACTGACCCAAGATTCAAGCTTCGCAGGTATTGGGTATTGGCGTCAATCTATTGCTGAATACATAAAATTCTCCTTGTTTTCGTTAAACCTTCTTAGTTTGACTAATTGTTTTTCTTAATTCTGATTGGTTACGCTATTTTCATACTCGCTGTAAGACGTATATATAAACTTGTGATTTAACGTAGAGAGAGAGCTTGGGAGAGAGCTTGAGACTAGCTGAGTCTCAGAAATGGAATCCATGATATGGAACCTGGAAGATGCCTCTTTTTTGACTACAACTCTGTAATTAAATACGTTTCTTTAACTAGCGCTTGAAAAATACTAGCAATATACAAGAAAGGAAATAAACAAGTAGTGATCAATAGGGAAGAAAAATTTAGGCTGGGAAATTCATAACACAGAATATTTGTGACGCAGAGAACTTGCTCTGAAGTGACTTAGTCAAGCGAAATGAGGAGATATTGGAGATATCAAGACTTGTATGACCCAAAATCAAACGAACTTATGTGCAAGCAACAAGCCAAAGCTTTCTTTTAATTTGTGCTTGACTCTTGACCAGCTGTTAGGCTGCTGTCCTTTAAAATGAATTTTTACTAATAGTGTACACTAGTAGAGAAACAATAAAAGTGGATTTTTGTGGTATGAGAAATATTTTGGCATTGTACCCTTTCTAGCAATTTACATGACTGTTACTTGAGATGGCAGCTCCTCCGCACTTAACACGAAGGGAGCCAACACTATTGGGGAAAATACTGGACAAAAAGAGTGTTTATACAGCTGCCACTCCAGCATATCACATTTCATGATCTTGCTGTCAGCAGTACTCACAAGATTAAAGAGAATACTTTACGCTGTGACAGGAGAAATCAAAGAGCCTTTCTGGTTTACTCCCTAACATTAGTTATAAATAGATGACTGCATTAGACAAATATTTTTAAATCCAAGATCCATTATTGAAAATTAAAATTAAAATAAAGAAAAATAAAAACAACTTACGCCGTTGGTCATCAGGCAAATTTTTGTCAAGAAAAAAGTTGCAAAGTGGTTGCATATGTATGAAGGGATGAAATTTTGAGCTTCAACAAAGCTTATTTATTAATAAAACTGTGTCATACTCATGTAAATTGATACCTTCCCACTTGGCGACGCGATAGACTAAAAGAAGCCATGGAGTTTTTTGTTGACATGAAGACATGCCTCGCTTTGAGTGTCATCTGAACATCACCCATGGTTAAGAATAGGCCAAATTTATAATCCACGAAGACTGACGTAAAGACGTGGCAGATTACATGAGACTTAGAAGAGGACACCATGGGCCTAACTTGTGGGCACAGGCATCCTAGGCGTAGGTGTTTAGTATCAGCGAGTACATCGCCAAGCTTATTTCAAGTCTGAAGCTGGTTGAATTGGCAAACAATCCAGAGAGCTGGGTACATAGCGTTTCTATAAGTGACCTAAAACAGGAAGAAGTAGAGCAAACGAAGTAATGACATGATAAGACTCGGGAAATCTGCTCTAGTGCTTAATTGAATGCCAATTTTGTTAAACTGCTGCTTTGTTGAAGCTGTGTATCCACAGACTAAAACGTTGTCCTTCGAAGAAAACGATCTTAAAAGACAACGACCAAATTAAACACTTCCCAAAAACTGTCTTGAGAATCTGTTGATCAACTGGCGCAGTGTTTGGTTTCCTCATAGAGACCTATAAATGTGTCTAGTGTTTGTGTAGTAGTGAATTGACACTCCTCAAGACATGAGATGTTTATGGACAGTTTTGATTCACGAGCCTGCGTATAGTCATTCTGTCTACAGGACGGTGCAAAGTCTGTGAAGAAGAACAAGCCATTCGCAAGATCAGACATGAACCAAACCAGATTTTTTGCTTGCCATCTAGACTAGAAATGCGAGTTCCAAGAATGCAGAAGGCACAACAAGAGTCGTTGCGCTTGGATATTAGGGGGTCATGAGATTGGCTAGAAGGTTGTCTGGGCTGGATGCGGTTAAATTTCAAGCTATTCTGCAAAATTCCTGTAGAATAGGATAGTATTACGAGCCATGAGACGCTACTGATGGGGGATAAAATTTCGAAGTGTGATCAATTGTCAGGGGATTTTTTAGTTTGCTTCGGTACTTTGGATTTCGAGGGTCATTATGGTTGGGTTTTTTCAGGCCAAGGACTCCACGCTCCAATGATAACCTTTCAGCAGAGATTCTCATGTATCAACCTGTACAGTGTTAAAAGAATCAGGTGCCACAAGGTCAAGGTATTTTCTGGCCAGTTGTAAGAAACGTGCAGTTGTTGGCGAATGTTCAAAGTTCTGAACTTCGTAACGCTAAACCATAACACAACAATATGTAACACAAAACTGACATTTGGCCTAAATTGTGTGAAGCAACTTCACCTACAACTAGGAATAGTTGCTTAACATTTGCCAAAACTGCGTTGTGCGACTCTACGGTAAACTTGCATGTAGTTACAAATTAAATCAAAATAACTCCTCGTCAAGAAGAAACATGCAGCCGACATAGGTCCAAGTACCGATAGGACCTACCATGAAGTGGGGAGGTGACAAGGCTTGAGACCTGTATGAAAACCATGTCGCAGTTTGCTAATGAAAATTTTAGCAAAGCTTTGCCCAATGATTAGTAACAATAGGTGCTAAGGACGCTTTAGGGAGCAAGGATGGTACTGTAAATAACTGGGGTAGGATGGAGTTGGAAGGTACTTGAAACGTAATGGAAGTAAAGTATCAAACATCGAATCGGTTTCTGCGATCGTAAGACAAGAAAAATATCAGGAAAAAGTAATTAGGCTATGCAAAAGTGTTTTGACTTGTTATAAAGCCTTTATCCTTCAGGGGGTGAGTTCTGCTCTATGCTAAACGAAATTTGTGAAAATATATTAAGCTATTTAGAGGAAAAACTTCCCATCAAATTTGGGTGGGGGGATGTCTATTTGGCTTTGAGTGGAAGACTTTAAAATGTCAACAGTTTTTTTCGAACTTCGGCTTATATTAGCAATTCATTAGGCTGAAAACCATCATTACCAAATACAAAAGGGGTCATTTATGAAAAGTTAGATTGATCTAATATTCAAAGAATTGAAGTTTGAAATAAATCCCGGAAACCCCTGAATCACCAAAGGGAGAGGCTCTTTCCGAGACAACTGATAGAGATCTGCTCACATAAAGGGAGGAGTGGTTATGGTTGGAAAACATCTCAAAAATGTACCTTGAGCCTTATCTCACCGATTGCACAGCCGGACCTTGCGTGAGATGAGCACAAGCAACTGGCCCCATTTGCCCCCCGTTCGCCCACACGACGAGTGCCATGCCTTGGCAGCCGATGCAGACACGCAGGGGAGGTGGGCATGGCCAAGCGGCAAATCTGGTCGCGAAAAACAAGGCGAAAGCAAAGACTCGCTAAATATATAAATGGGCGGCTACAGGGTCAATTGGCTTCGAAAATCTCTGTCAACTGTAAAATAATTACCGGCCTTGGTCTGTTTGCTGGGCGAGTGCATCAAAGCAATTTGTTTGGATACTTCGCAGTGACGTTGGTTACTTGACAACCTCGCTTACCGTTATTGAGCCGAACAGGCCTTCCGCAAATAATCCTTAGAAATCAAACTCCACACGGCAATTCTCGCCATGTTTCAGTAGCGTCTAGAGAGGCATGGGATCTGATGACTGCAGAAAAACAACATCACCGTTTTCATGCACAAGGCCTTAGGAGGGAAATCAATTACCCCTGCTTTCATTGAGGGTGGTACACGTGAAACGAATCAAGGTCATGCTGTTGGCCTCTTAGCTTGACCTGCCTCAAACTGCAATTTCGAAAGCGTCGTGAAGCATTGTTCCTACGAAACCTTTGCAAAAGATTTCATAAACTATTCGAATACACATAGCATGGCCTAATATCAAACCCATTCAATTCTTTCGAACTAGCAACACAAATAACAAATCTTCACTGCCTCGAAAATTCGTTAGAAATGAAACTAATTTTATGAAGATTACCTGTATTTGGATGTTCCAGACCAAATCTATAACCCTAAAAGATTCATAATCATGCCTTGGTTTGGTGTAAAATCCAAAATAGAAGTCGCTGGTTGAATTTGATATCCGTTTACGATGGAACACAAGAACAAAAGATGATGTAGTTAAGCTACCTGCAGGTTTATAATGCCTTCTGACCACGACTGTGTCATTTATGGACTAAAGGCGTATGAGAGACTGTAGGCGTCATGTCCACACACAAGAGTAGACAACTGGCCAAAAGACTAGGGGCAGCAATGATTATCCAAACATGACTTCAGAACTGGATAGCAAAGCCTTTGGAACAAACAAACCATCAACAAACGATTCCAATAAATACATACCCTTCCTTGCTGAAACGCAATTCAAGCTCGGTTTGACAAAAGAAATGACAAGCAACGGTGCATTGGTCCAGTTGATAAAACAATCTTATCCTGTTGGACCACGTTCAACCGGCGCACAGCCAAGAATCAATGATATGCATCGTTAGTGACTATTTGTCAAGACAAAGGCCATTGTTGACAGAGTGATGTCTACCTGTCTAGCGGAAACGAACAAAGCCCAGATTACCCGCGCTTTGTACTGATAAAGCCCATTGTAAACCCTTCCGTTATACAACTGTTTAAAGAGAATGCAATCGCGTGGGTTTTGCTTACTCTGGTTCATAAAATTCAATGGTCGGGCGCCAAATTAAGTTCTACATTGAACCCATCACCCTCTCCATACATATCTTCGAATTAAGATTTCTTATGATGTATTTTATCACAGATTCTCATCAAACTTAGAATGACAAGAACTTAAAGGCTATTTGACCAAGAAATTATAGCTATGACAGTTTGACATTCGACAGCATTACAATATCATGAAAATATTCATTTCTCCAAAATTTTGCCTTGATTGTCTAAACTTCGCTCTGCAAGCTATCAGAAATTATTTTTTAAATTATTAGTGCTACTTTTACCGTGATGCAAACGATGAATCTTAAAAAAATCAACACGACAAAAAGAGCTAACAAAAACGGGAAAAAACTGGAACAAACCCTAGAATAACGCCTATCATTTCTACTATTTTCATACAGTTAAGATACCCCAGATTGTTTCTTTTAGCCAGTTGACAACTAAAGATTTAATAGATGAACACAAAACAGTCAGAAGTGTATGATCTTAAGATATAAATCAGGGGTTTTAATTTGCTTTATTAGCGAAGTTTTTAGCGAAATTTGAGATTGACACCTGATCTGGGAAACAGTATTTTCTTTTGGTTGTTCATATGCAAACTGTCTCTGAGTGGGGTTATTCGAGAGAGAGATTTACCACAAGGTTATCCGCAAAGATTAGAATTCTTGAACCGGTTTTTTAAATTTTTGCGACATATTTCTAACAAATTTCTAACATTGCCCCTCAATTTTTTTGAGTGCGGATTCCAAAATACTTTCTTCAAGGTGGAAGAAGTAACTAGATTTTTAGCAAGTAATACCATAACTCATGTCCAGAGATTAAAGTATTATTCCAGACAATAAATAGCTACAGTACAGCATCCGAACTGCCAATTGTGTGGCTGACCCCGGTTTATCGATAAAATCCCATTGTGAAACTCCCATTACAAAATGAATTCAATAAGATTGTTTAAAAGACAACTTTGATATGGATGTGATTTTCTAAAAAATAAAATCGATTTGTTTAGTTTAGTTTTGTAGCATCTAGATTTTTGAATGTATAAATTGCTCTGAATGACTAGGAAACTTTCGCTGCCAATAACAAAATCTTTTAACAAATTCTAAAAACAGGTTGGATTGTGTCCTAACCTTAGCAGTTTTAAGCCAACCATCTCTCATGGGCTGATTAATAAAAACTTTATTCCTTAATGAAATTAATTCTTCGTAATGTAGCGTTTTTTATTGTAGGGTTTTTGTTGATAAACTTTTCTAGATGTTGGATATTATCTTTAAGTGCTATTCAAAATGGAAACTCGATAACTGTGTTCATTTCCGCTCTGAATAGCACAATGTAACTTACGTTTATTTTATTTGTTTTGAGTATTTTAAATTCTATTGAATATGGGAAGAATTGTTTGTCATATTTAGATTTTTTCTTTGGAAACGCTTATTTCCTTGTCAAAGAATTCCATTCCGTCCAAAAAAAATTATAAAAGCAAACCACCCTCCATAAACATAGATTACAAAACATAAAGATTTAAATCTGAATCTATGTTAGAATCTCATTCCAAACTTCTTAAATGATGAAGTGCAACTACCAACACTTTTCACCTTTGAAATGCGTGGCTGATGGCCACTGGCTGTTGATATAACTAAGTGAAGTTTGTCTCAAGATCACTTTTTGGTATCATTTGGCAGCGTTGAGCTTGCAGCCTGGATGCAGACCTGGCATCAGGCCAATTCTAGCATAGCAGTGTGCAGAGGCGCCTAACATGGGGGGCTGGGGGGGCTGCTGCCCCTGCAAGAAGTGCCCTTGAATATACGACTTTTATGAAAATATTATAGAATATTATAGAAATCTAGTTGATGACAACTCCTTTCTGATACTGTTGATCTTTGACACCGGAAACTGTTAATTTTTTCAAAACAGCGTCGGGTTTTGCGTCGGATTCTCCGAATCTTTCAGTGAGTAATAAAATGAAATTAATAATCAGGAACAAAGCAAACAGCCCGGCACACAGGGCTTCATCAGGGTAAATTGTACCCACTTGTATGGAGAATAGTGTCAAAATTGTATGGGTGGAACATACCAATATTTTATAACGTACCAACACCCACTCCACCCCACGAATTTTTGATTATTTTAGTGGAAAAATTCTACGATTTTCCCTCAGCACTAACACTGCCCCTCCTGCCCTAATCTCCAGCAGGCGTCCCTGGCAGTGTGAGCTTGGTTGCGGGAGCATCATAACCAAAGTTGTGTACAAAAACAAAGGCAAGTGATAGTCTCCTTCCTGAGTTGTAGTAGGGTCACCCTAGTCATCCTGGCAATACTAAACCAACCATTTCTCCAGGCCAGTTTCATTCATTTACCCATTCATTAACTGAATATTGACTGTGTGAATTGTCTACTGGAGACAAAGTCTCAACGCACATTATAAGCTTTTATGGGAAATTTGATATCAATAGCCGAGGGATATTGTCACAAAACAAGAGCCAATACAAACCCGCGAACGTACAGTCAAAATCCAGGCTCGTTACTGAACAACGAAAATGCCACTCTGACCAAATGCAGATGCAAAGTGGGCTAATGACAAATTCGTGGGCTAATGACAGATACTCGCCAGACAAAAATACTGGATTTCGCAAGCTGCCATTAAAGGAAAATGTGTCACTTTGTACTTTGGATTGAAACTATTTCACAACGGTGCTTTCATTTCTGTTTTTCTTTATCCTTCAAACATGAAAAAGGGTCATGCGCCCTAAATGTACGTGATGCATGGCTCATAGTGCATTGATCCTAATAAAGGTTGGCTGCCTTTTTCTTGCCATCTTTTCTTGCGCTCTGGGTTTCCTTTCTTCGACAATTGGCTTTGTCTCAGCAGAACAGAAGCGATAGTGGGCGTATTTACTGTAAACACGTTTAAATCTCTATCTTACACATTAATTACTTTATTTTCCTTTTAAGGCATAGAAAAATCAAAGCAAAGTCAAAGGGCTAGTTAGATTCTCTACATGCAAATGTTTTCTTGCATTTTACTGAAATTGGCTCCAGTTTCATCCAAGACCGATACATCATGGTAAATATGTAACCATGGCAATCACTAACTTCAGTGCCCTCTGACACTGGATTTTCATCCTATTGACTGTGCAACAAAAAATATTATCAGTGAAAACAACTATTTATATTAGTAGGACGTCCTAAATCTCTTCCTCGGCATTGTTGGCCTTGATGTCCCTACGCGTGACATTAGCCTTCCAACCCCGAAATAAAACAAACCACATGTAGAAACTTTTGGCAAGTTGATAAATTCAACATGTAAACAAGCAATGTATGAACGAGCATTGCAAGGTGTGTAATAAATCAAATACGTTGCAAGATGCTTGAGTGCGAATCGCAGAGAAAGGTCGTGTCGATAAAGAAATCTATTCTGGATAGCAACTCACCGCACTTTGATTTCTTAAACTTTAACATGGCGTTTCTCCATCCAATTGAAAAAACACAGATCAGGAAGTAATTTTAAGGACGAAGATCGGCAGAATGCTGCGAATCTGCAAACAAACTTCTTTGTTGTGATGAACACGCGCTTTAGCCGCCGCTCTTCATGTACACTGCACGATCCTTTTGACAAACATGCACTGCTACTGGTGTGGACAGATTACAGGGTTTATCCATTGAGACAATTGAGGTAATCCCGTGATGTCAGGACTGTCCTTGTCACAGCCAGATGGAAGGGGCAAAAATGAGGGAAATTTCTACACCGCACCCATGAACGTTAGAATGACCTTGAAAAGCCTATTAAAACTTGGCTTTCATGGTTCTTTGTATTGACAATCCTATCAATTGGCCTTCCTAAGTCTATAACATCCATTTAATATGAATTATTAGCTTGTGATAAAGGAAAGTAACTCTCATAGCAATGATTGACCACACATTGATGCAGAAAAAGATTTGCACAGAAGAGCTTTATTCTTAGCTCTTACAGAAATGTACGAAAATTAAAAGAAACCAATTTTGTATTTGAATTTTACACAGAACTAAGATAACATTGTTAAGGACAGTGTTGTTGTCATTTTCTCAATGTGAACATTTGTTACTGCAATCATTTTTTATCATAACGTTTAATTAAAGCATAAAGAGGCTTCGGGGGATCAGGAAAGTAGAGATCTGTGAATGCAATAACAAGGAATATAGGTTTGAGAAGGACATTATATTGCTTTTCATAATTCATTACCTTAGCATTCTCCAGGTGAATTAGAAGCTACTTCATAACACGATTTCGCAAATCGTTTGAAATTTCTGGCCAAGAAGATGACGTTTTGTCACCAATCGTATCATCTTCGCCAAGTATGGTTAAAATACAAACTTGAATTCATGGGAGAGAGTTGATGTGGTCGAATTCTTATTCGCGGTATTACCAAATTAATTTTAACTTGATTGAGGAATTTCAACGTTTCACCTGATTTTCATACCCTGTAGACCACACCCCGCGCAAATGATAAATTAAGTCATTTTCTTATCAGAAAAAAGCCCGACCAGCAAGAAGAACACGTGAAAGGGTGCTGATAATTCTGAACTTAGAGATGCTGGAAGTGATAGCATTGAGCCAAATAATCTGTTAACATTTAAGTAAAATTGAGGTAAGATGAATTTAGCAGAGACCACCTTCAATATAAACCTAAGGTGTAGATAACGATAATAGACTTAAAATTGAAATCATAGAATGAACGTAAAAAAGAACTCCTAAAATCCTGTTAATTGTAGGTGTGTTTATTGAGTGCCGTTTTCGTTATCCAGTTGCAGCTATTCTCGGAGAATTTAAACCGTAAGTCTTGTGATAGCGGGCTTTGTATCTGCGTGTGTGTGGCTATTGGTTTTGTGGTGCAAGTTGGAACGTGGGTATCGGTAGGACTAGGAATTCCGTAAAGCTCTCAATAAAGCGCTTGTCCTTAGATATGAAATCCAAACGCTGACCAGCACTGAAAAGGTTCATGCACCCTATGACGTCACCATCGTACCCATTGCAAGATCGCCGCTTCCT
Organism: Nemopilema nomurai; assembly: GCA_003864495.1. Classification (NCBI taxonomy): domain Eukaryota; kingdom Metazoa; phylum Cnidaria; class Scyphozoa; order Rhizostomeae; family Rhizostomatidae; genus Nemopilema; species Nemopilema nomurai. Next base: position 562,213 of record ML133462.1, on the reverse strand, counting down.
AGGGGCTATGGTGACAAAGCAGTTGTTTTCATACCTTCAAGGAAGGAAGGAGATCACGCCCAGCTGAAGTGTGATCAAGGGTTTGTCACTCTTTTTGCAGGGATTGGCCTGTTCAACAAGAGCTAGTGTAAACATTGCGGTCAATGACACAAATATTCCAAGTTAACCGTTGAAAAATGTTTCCCCGTGTATCTCGAAGCTCTATCCGTTTGACGTTTAATTTCAAGGCATGTCATTAAGCATATGACGTCACAACAGAGATAGCGGCTTCTCAAGGCCACGGAGCGGTGTGAACAACCGCAATAAGCACAACAGAACATTAAAGCTATTGTTACCCTGTGACGTTAAGCGGGATGCGATAATCACGTTGCTTCCATCAGACCATTGCTACGACTTCAGTGAAGATCCATTTGGTATTGGCCTTCGTGAAGCCACACCACAAGTTTACTGCAGAGTCATAGTCAAGCATTGCTCATTTCCTCGTACTACATTCCCCACGTGAAAAATACCTGACGTACCGGAATTTTTGAAATACCAAGCAAAATAATATCACTGATTTCCATCTGTCATATCAAAACTGACGTCAGTTTCAGATACACTTGCGGTCATCGGATTAGCTAATTAGAAGGGGTCATTAAACCTATGACAAGGAAATTTGCCTTCAACGAGAAATTTGACACCAGGAAGGAACACAAGCAGGAACGAATGGGATTTGTCATCTGTTTGAAGGGAAGCGAAAAGTACAGCTATGAGCCTGAATGTGCTGGTGCACGTATTTGAGCTTTCTCAAAAAAAGCTCCGAGATTTTCCAGCGTCCTGTTTTATCAAATGGACTGTCTATGCATGACGATAACTGTCACTGTGGCAAAACCGGTAAAAACACAAAACGTAAAAACTTGTCAGCGGCCAACAGCCACATATTTACCACGTGACAACATAGTTAGGTGGCAAAGGGGTAACCGTCTTTCGAAATTTACTCTTGGTCCCTACGATTTTCTTCGGGGTAAGATCTTGCTGTTTTCCTACCACCGCACCCCTACTTGAAAACAGATGGAACCTGACCCTTTGTGGTATGTAAAAGACTGAAAAATGCACTGGTGCCTCCGTATGCATTTCCAACGCACAAGTCAAGAATTTAGAGCAAGACAGTTTCTCAGTGGATAAATGATAGTTGTTATTGTTAGAATATAAACTTCGTCTTTACAGTAACCTGATCCTATTCAAGAGCAGGCATGCACTAAACGCTATTTCAGCCAACTGATTGCAACATTTTGTGCAGTGGCGTGCCAGTAAGAGGGAATATTAGTGTTTATGGGATTCATTACAAAGTTCTTGCCCAATAACCAAGTTGATGACCCAGTGGGAAAAGCAGGATTCAATTGTATTCTGTTGAATTAAAGAATCTGTACCAAACAAAATAAACAGTAGGAGCATGATATTGATAAAAACTCACCGATGCAGATTTTCTCCAAGGAGCCATGAAATGATGCTTTAAACTGCTGTAATTGCGTGCTGCTGTAAACAAGTCTGTTTTTCCTAGAGGTAAACACAGTCGTCGGTGTAAACACAAGCTCCATTTCTTGCAAAGTGAAGGCAAAGCCTCGTGAACTCAAGCCTATGATGCTTCCTGGCACTAAACCAGTAACTGATCTAAATATTCACCGGTGATAGGTTCAGGCATCTCGAAGTAGGTCGTAATTAAGGTAGCGGAGGAAGCAATCATATTTTAATTGAAGCAATCCGTATACTTTTTATACCTGGTAATTTCGCTAATTTATGAGTTCCTTCAAATGAATAATTCACCGAGCTTCCAATTCCATTCAAGAGAGGTTATAAAAATGTTAATGAGTTTCCAATGTGTGGATTAATTTCAAAAGCAAAGGTACTTAAAATTCTGACACCAAAATGGGATGGTGCAATGTGAAAGAGGAATTAAAACAATTAGAATCAGTGCAAATAGATCTGCCTATGGCTATTCTGATGATTGTTATTAAATTTAACGCCCTCTTGAACAGGGGCTTTTGTTTAATAGGGGAAGGGGGATGTGCTAATCAACAAAAATATTTAAACACACTTTTGCTCTGGCTAACGGCTTTTTATTTAAGTGAAAATGTTTTCAAATAGAAGCTCCAGTTCTCTTTTGCCTCATGACTATTACGGGTTATGTTATGCTTCTAACCTAAAGAATTGCCTAGAGCTAACTCACGTTTGACGCCAAAGGCCCCAACAAGTTGCTCGTGTATAGGGATATATATTTTGCTCGCGACAATTACATTATTGCATTCCCGCAGTTTGGCAAAAATGCATGGCAAAGAACGAGATGATGCTTTTAAACCGACGCATAATACGTTTTTGCATCATTTTTGCGATTATTGCATCCCTTTACGTACGCAAAAACTGAGATATATGACAAATTTGTGCACCCTTGCCAGTTATATGAGAATGCTCAAGGGAGAGCTTGTTCCAATAAATGCAATCATCGTTACTCCGCAAAAAGGCTGGTAGATCATTAAAAAAGGATTAAGATAAACTCTTTGACACGAATCTGGGTCTCAGCTTTAGTCAGCGTTATGCTCAAATTTCAAAAGGGCTCATATTTTTACAAAACTGTCAGTAAGGAAATCCCGCTCTTTTCGCAAGAATTCCAGATACCTGGTGTTGTATTGTCATCTTCGATTGCAACATAATCATTTGTTAAAAGAAGGATTTCGTTTTAGGCTAGCTTTATCGTGTCAGTTTCATTTGTATGGCTGAAATGTCTTTGTATTAAAAGTTTATTATACGGTATTACGTTTCGTAGCTAATTAATTCGTAACACAAAGGAATGAATTCTGAAAATTTTTCTGATAGAGTCCTGAAAAGAATCATACCAAAGCCAGCCCATCCCAGGCATTCACAGACTAAAACTTTATCAAATACCAAAACATTATCAGATATTTGTTATCGATCGCTTTTGCATTTGACTTCATATTAAACAAAAGCGCTTCATGTGGCCTTTCTTTGCAAAACTGCCGCGCAATCACTGTAAAGATGTATGCTAGAAGAAGGTAGAGCACGTTGAAATCCCCCTCTTTTGAATTCTACTAAAAGACATGAGAATATAACGCCACTTTCGGTTTAGTGATTAGACCAGGAAACATATGTTGGGAACATTGTTGAACTTGTATTGTCGAAGCATGCAATATTCGAATTCCAGACAACCAGCTAATACTCAATACCATACCATTTATATGTGTTTAAAGTTAATAGTACTTCATCATCATTGAGCTTGTTAACAAGACAAAAGCACTTCTTGAGCTAATCGTTGAGTTGTGTGTGGCAAAACCTAGCTGTGAGTCCATTTTGTAACCTGTTTTTTTTCCTGTTTTTCATTTCACTTCATCATTTCTATTTTTCAAGAATATAATGTCACTTGTAATAAGGATATTACCTAATTGTCGTTACACCCAATTACACCTAATAACAATGATGAATGAAATGTTGGCAATAATTATAGTGATAATAACAAAAAAATAGCAATTGTGATAGCGATAGAAGTTATTGTAGTTGAACTCAAAGAATCTGAGCTTTTTACAGAACGTTAACACCCCAAGACAACGATACGGCGCAAAACAATGCTAAAAGTTACTGCTGCCAAGTTATCAGAGATATGTCTCGAATCCAAAAAGCTCTTGTCTTATTCAAAAACACAAGTGCAAGCAATTCTATTCATGAGAGACGTTTAAGCAAAAGCTTCCACTGTTCATAGCCAGTCTGAAATGCCTTTATTCAAGCAGACACCCTTGCTTCCATTCAAGCATCAAATTTCACATTTCATGAGCAACCCACGATTTCCATTCCTCTCATTTCATTCCCTTCCCTCTTGCTTCCATATTAGATGATCATTTGTAGCGTCAACTTAAATAACTTATTCAATTTTGATCAAAAGTAGAGCCCTTATATTGAATTTTGTGCTACGATTTTCACGTTTAGATTCTCGCTTGTTACTAAAAATTCTTGTTAGCAAGTCACTAAAGATTTTCGCAGCATTATCAACGGTGAAATTTTTCAAGGCGAAAATGTCAACCAGCTATGTGCGTGAAGATAATTTCAGGCTTGCCCTACGTCCAGTAAACCGATAAGTGTATCTTAACGTCCACGTTACAAGCTAGACTGAGAATTTACCTGTTCAGGGCTTTGATTCAACCCAAATGCGATGAAAACATGAAACCGATACGATTACGTCATTATCATTAAACAGCACACGTTTATTCTTGCAGAAAAGGCAAGCAGTCTTGCTTTTTAAACGTTTGTAAAATGATTACACACCTGGAGTCCTCTTCGGAAGCCTATTTCTGCACATGTACGAAGCGTTCTTGAGATCAAGGGCCATTGGGAGCTTGGAAACCGGTGCGAAGAAAGGGACAAAATAAATCCAAATTACATGTTACTACGCTGTTGCTACGTTGCGACTTAAGCCGGTAGATTGGGAAGGAAAGTTTCAAACGTAGTCAGTGTTTTGACAAGGATTAACCTTGCCTAACCGGATGAGTTCAGCGAACAAAAGCCTGAATCATTTTCCCATCTATGCGGGACTTAGATAACATCCCTTTCCGAGAAATTGCAGCATTAATTTGGAATTTAGAATGTTCACACTTCAAGATAAATATTAAAGATTCCTTGTCTCGTAGCATCCTTTCCACATCTACGGAGATTAGCGGCTTCCTAGGTTGGAGCTACCAGGTAATCAAAACAGGACCTTTTAACCCAACCTTTGCATCCAGTTGCAAAATTAGTAACAGCGCTACTTTCCGCTTCTAAAAATGAGATACCATACTTTTGGGCCCAAGCTAGCAATTTGTCGAAAGTGAGCAATCGAAATGTCGTGAATGATTGTCGTAACTGTGTACTGATAAGAAGATTGTTAAATACTGATTTAGAGGACAAGGGAAGTGGTACCGTTTTCAAGATCCCTGCAAATGAACATTTACTAAGGCCAGGGATTTCAGTTGACAAACGATTTACAAAGCTTCAAACGCTTCGATGCAAAATTTTTACAAAGTACTTAGCAAAGGAGAAATTTTTGCGGAAATGGACGTTTTCCAGCTTAGAAAATTGTCTGTTTGAGCTCCAAATGCGACCAGCCATTACAAGTGAGTAGAGATGTGAAATCGAAAAAACACGCATTGGAAAATCTGTTGGTTAAACTGTCTTTAAAGGCGTTTTAAATGGCCAACCATTAGGCGTCAGTTACATTCAACTTTGTGTGTTGTTGCTGTTGTTTTTCTGCCACTATTTAAGTATTGTTAAAATGTTTGAGAATTTAAAGATGGTTCAGAAATTTTGCGTGCTTGTAAAACGCAGCTAATTAGCCGTGTTCTCTTGAAATTTAATCAATCCAATAGGAAATTGATAGCGTTTGCTTTAAGTAAAACTCAATGAGAGGTGTTTTAATTGAATCTCTAATTATTTCCTGCTTTAAATGTTCCTACTTTACAAGATTCTTCAAGTGTTTAGCTAATTAAAGTATCAATAAAATCTGTTCAGAGGAATGATTGATAGCTCTTTGTTCCCATAGGAGCAAAAAGCCACTTTCATGCGGAGTTCCGTCAAAACACGAATGCTAGGAACTAACTTAGAAGCCAGGTAACCTGGTTTCTGGCTTCCTGCAGTATCCTTCATGGGCTTCCTTGAACTTCAAATCTGAGGGATAAAGTTGCAAAGGAAGTTGAATACAATTTTAAGGTCATATTTGTCACTTAATTGGTTCTAATAAGTATTGTTCTACAATATTTAGAATCCAGATATCAGTTTGGAATCGTGTGATATTCAATTTATCACAAGCAAGCAGTATCCTTGTACTGTTTTGCCTTGAACTTCAAGCGTAAAATGTATTCGTTTGTTCGTTGGTTCGAGAGGAGTGCATGGCCCAGGCCACGAACTTGAAAGTGGGGGGTGGGGGGGGCATGGCTAATGAATTGAACTGTTATCAAGTAGCTCGAATCTGCTAAATTTTCTGGCTATATTGGAATTATTTTCTTCGCAAAAAATGGGCGTGGGCCATGGACCCCCGCCCCCTCCTGGTGGCGTGGGCCCTGGAGTGACAAATGTATGGCTTTTTCGCTGTAGCCGATGATTCAGTTAAGAAAAATTTAACGAGACCATCCCTTGTATACGTATAAATATCAGAAACAGAAGTGGACAATTAGGTAGTTTACTGGTAGTATACCAAATACTGATATATATATATCAGTGTTGTGAATAGCATTGTTGGAGGCAATCAAGTGGTACACATCTTAACATTTGTCAAGTGTATCAAAAATTCAAAAAAATTGATATAAATCTGCATTATAAAGAACTTCCATATGAGAAACTCGCGAGTAACACGACAAGACCTCTACAAGAACGATTAGATAAGGATGAATGGAACCATGCAACATCGAGTGGATTTAAGCTTAATAGAGAGAGAAATTCAAAAAGTTAAGCTAACGCTGACAGAAAGGGATCTAGACTGTCGCAAATGCTCCTTCGCAGTCTTCATTGAAAAGGGGTCTAGCCCTTAGCACAGAATTTAAACCCTGTCAGTTAGTTAATGCAAATTGTCACACAGGTAGCTAGTCAAAAGCTGCTTATTCTGTCACCACTGAGAACTATCTTGTTCTTCTGTTAGCCACTCATTTCATAACAGCAATAACACGGAACAGATATTCTTACTTTTCCATGACAGCTTGGGAGATCAAAAGGCCCAGAACTTCAAAGATGTTGAGATATCTTGAACTGTCTACTTATAGATCCAGAGTCTGTCTCGCTAAAGACATTTTGATTCAACAGACTTTTGTGTGGATGCAAGAACATTTTTGAAAGGTAATCTTGAAATCCGCTTCTTGTCATCAGGTAGAGAACAGGATTCATTACACTATTGATGGATGCCATCAACAAGCAGAATCTCCTGAGCCACGGTATTCCGATCCTGTGGCCAAGGGTATAACTCATTCTGTATGACACCAATGGAACCCACAGCACTACAAACAACACTGCAATCTTAATACAGAGATTCGCCGCCCTGATTTCCTGCAACAACGACTTGGCAAATTTGATGTCTCTTTTGCAACTTCTCAAGATCTTCATGCACTCAAAGGTTCCTTCAGTCCCATTGGTCGAGGATAAGTTGGAAAAGACTCTCTGACGACCCTCTGTCGCCAAGATGTGCTCGTTCAGAAATCTCGCGTGTTCTCTTATTGTGATGTATAGATAAACGTTGGATATGATCAAGAATGCTGCACCAAAGGTGAAAAAGGCGAACAAGATGTATCCTCTGAGTTTCAGCTCAACTTGCCAGGAGAAGCGCAAGTAGACGAAAACCTCTTGCGTTGTTACCAGCCCAGGCAAGACCCAGCTCAAACACAGCAGCATCACGATTCGTCGCCCTGTAAGAAGACTCTTGTGGCGAAGTGGAAGCTTGATGGCAACAAGGCGATCCAGTGTCATTATTCCAATCGAGAAGATGGAGGTGAACATGCTGCCGAAAAGGGGGATGACCCCCACCATTTTGTAGACAACCTGCTGTTGACTGGTGATCAGGGTCGCTGCCAGCAGGATGCAGAATACTCCAACGAGACTGTCCGCTACTGTCATTGACAGCAGAATCTTGTTGTTGTTGCGTCTGAGGAGCTTTTTACGAAACCTAGCGAACATCAACACGAAGACAGAGTTCAATGCCAGCGACACAGATCCAACTATGACCAGGCTCCAGTGAAACACCGTTGTTTCTACATGTGCCAGCGAAATGACTTTTTCATGAGCCAAAGTTTTGTTCAGCATCGTCGTTTTGGAAGAGAGAGCTCGATGAAGGCGGTTGTATGAAGATATCAAATAGCTACTTTGCTATTTTTGAGTAGAAATACTAAGAGTAAAAGAACAGAAATAGCCAGCCCCATCGTTTAATTAGACAGTGTACTTGAAACAATGTGAAGTACCATGTGTTTTCGTTTCATTTGCGTCTTATCGATTGTAGTCAGCGCATCCCTGGACAATCCAATCTGACACTGATTAGGGCCCCTGGGGCCAATTCAGTACCAAAGGGAATCTTCATCAATAGTTGTACAACAAGGGCAGATTTTCTAAAGAACCAATCAGCGGATTCGTTTACATTTTTCCCATAAACCAATGATATTTCGTAAATTAACGTCACGTGACTGTGAAAATGCGCATCAGCATAATAAGCATTGGCCCGGTGTCCAATGGAAAGGGTAATTTTGTCGTGTGAGAATTTCTAAATAATTCGATGAAGCAGTTAGTATCTATAGTCCTAGTTTAAAGCATTTTGACTTCCCTTAATTCTTATCTGTATTAACATGTTAAATTTGGGAAACAATGGAAATAATGTAATTAGAATTACTCGATGTATATATTTGCTGTCACCTTCTTTGGGGGGGGGGGGGGTATTCTAGTGCTCTAAAGTCCCTGTCGACATGCACAAAACAAATGTTGGACAACAAACTTTATTCTTTAGTGTTCGATGGATATTTTAAGCCTTTGACCAGTCTATCCTTAGGGCACTACGAGGTTCGTTTGCTTTGATATATATGTTTAACGCTTATATGTTGAACAACCTTCTGAATCTGAATATACATCTGATGGTGAAAGGGACTAGTTAAGTTATGCTTATTCAGTTGGCCCCAATTGCTTCCTCTGCCAATTTTATAGAAAGGACTTCGCAAATCTAGATATTCTATTTGGTGTACCAAACCAAGACGTGACAGCCGACTCTTCTTTATTCAATGTGTTTGGGGTTAGTAATCAAGGCTGATTGTATCTATAAGTGTTACATAACATTCTGAAAATGGCTTTTCTCGATCTGGTCACCTTGGTCCATAATTATAATTCGTTCCAATCCCCAGGGTTTGATTAGGAGATCCAACTACATGCATGAGCGGAAAAGGCCCACAGGTCATTGACTGTGTCCTTGATTTATTTAAATTTGACCAGCCACTTATCTCCAGAATGAGGAGCATCAGCATTCGGTTTCTTGGACCTGTCGTGGCTCTGATGTCACTATGTTGGCGCGCTGTTTCAAATGAAAGTTTACTTAGCCTAAAAGCACTTGCAGCAAGGAACAAAATTAAGAACTTGAATCTGGTGAAACTTATAAAATTGCAACTGGCTTCAAATGTACGTTTGCATACTGCTGAAGAGAGCCAGTTCTCAAATACTTAAAAAATGATTTATTAGAAAGACATGACATCATATATTCCATGGGCGAAAGATTTGCATACGAAGAACGATGCTTTAGACCCCAAGCTATTTCTAACATGTTTCACAATCAAATTCAACATAAACAGTAGAAACGTAAGTACTTTGAGGCCAGCTCTAAAATAAACATGGGTCCTAGAAATTAGCAAGGCGGGCTCTTGCAATAAAGTGGTGATTGCCCTGTGCGTTTCTGTATAGGTGGTTCTGACGTAATAAACGACAAAATGCACCTGCACCTTGCATGTTGTTAAGCTGTAGCTCTAGCAAAATAAGCTGACTTTGTTTACATGGATAACGCATAATACGTATTTCTGAGAAAGATTCATCAGTGGAGTCAAGGCTTCCTCAATATTTGATTATTAGATCTTCGCTTCTCCCGGCTTTACAAGGCCTACAAGATGCATTGACCTTGCAACTGCATGATACATAAAACCCTTAATCCGTGTCGAAAATACAATAGTAACTCTAACATAAAATATTAAAGTTGTGGATTGTGCTCACAGCGTTTTCTCGACACATAACTAAAGGCAGCGACGGTTTGCCATTAACTCCATGCATTATTCAAAATGCTTTAATTCAACGAATGACATTTGCGTATTATTCTTCAAGGTTGAAAACCCATTTACAATCGCGTTGCTGGAGCATGTAAGAGATTTGCTAAGTCTAATTGTCCGTAAAACAATACAGGCGTTGTGATTTAGCAATTTGTATTCAAATCGTTGTCGGCTAGAGATGTTCTGTTCTGGTGAATGTTCTGGTCACAGAGTTGTTACTAAGAGACCGTAAACAACCAATTGCCTTTAGTACGAAGTGTCTTTTCGGTTTGCAGAAGTATAAAGTTTGGGTTAAAGCATTGCATCTGGACTACCAAACTACCAAACAGCCAAGATGTCCGAAGTTTCCGACGATTTCGATGAGGATGAAGGAGTTCATTTAGGCGTATGTAAACAATCCTTTTAAATGAATATTTAGGCCCTATTGATACTAGGAAGCGATGTCAAGTTGGATATACCGTAGCAGTATTTACGATGAGCAATCTTATTGATATCTTATTCCACTATTACCTCTGCGTTATTCTAATTTTAATCAATTGCACTGCACGCCAATTTTGTTTCACATTTCATTTAAACCTCAATTGCATGAGTTCATTTTATTTGTGATATTTACATAGTACATAACTCGCTTGGTAATTCTACATATTGAAGGACCCCAGTTTGTAGCAGCTGTGTCGCAATACCAAACCCCTCCAGTCTTGTCTTGAAAATTATGATTTCATGTGCCTAAATATATTATTACAGTTAAGATACGGTGGTATATTCCCGTCGTAATACAGCCAATTTGTTGATGTCTACGACTGAATATAACTTTAGTCTTGTTGCCTGGTTTAAAGCCCTTTTCGTGGCATTGTACTGGAATACACCACTTAGTGATGACTTCGCATAGCATTTTCTGAAACTAAGTCATTGAACGCGCTATTGATTAATAGAAATTTCTTAGAAGGGTTAAGACTGCAGTAAAACATCAAATGGGTTCGAGGCTGGCTAGAGATGCGGTCATCAGTAACGAGTTCAAACTGACTTAGGCCTTGAAATACAAGATTTCGTTCTTTTATCACTTGCATTTTCAGGCTACAGTGAAATCAAAAATTGATAATTCAATGAGGTCAAAAAATGTTGAGAGCACCATGTCTGTAAAATTGCATTTGGCATCAACAGTGTGCGTGAAAATAATTTGAGAGCACTCTTTGCCAATAGAACAACCAAATGATAGAGCATGATCTGTTCCTTTGACAGGATTACGAAGGGGACAGAAATGAAAACGATGAGAGACACGGTTATGGAAAAGCAACACTTCCAAACGGAGACACCTACGAGGGCCAGTACCAGAATGGGAAGCGGCATGGACACGGGACATACCGTTTCAAGAACCTAGCAAAGTACGTTGGGGAGTACACCAGCGGAAAAAAGCACGGACAGGGTATGTATGGATTCATAGAAAAGCTGATATGGTTGGAAGAGGGTAGGCATAAAGGCTAGTTTTAGAAGGGTGTGGGAAGCACATATTTAGTTGGAAGGGGGCACATATAAGCAGGATAGGGGTACTTTCGTGAGCTGCATGTTCCTTCTGTGCCTCTGGCTTCTATGCAGTGCTACTAAATCTAGATATAATAGAATTTAGAAACCCTCTTGTGACGGCAACGATTGTGATGCAGATCAGCCTTTATAGAATAAATATTGTAAATGTAAATGATTAATTATAAGTTACACCAGTCGACAAATCGTTCCCACGTATGGTCTGCTCATTCTTGTTGTCATGTCTGTATAGGAACATTTATATACCCCGATGGATCGAGATACGAGGGCAGCTGGGTGGACGACCAGCGCAACGGCCATGGCATATACCGCTACGCCAACGGCGACACTTACGAGGGAGACTGGTACGAACACAAGAAGCACGGCTACGGGGTGTACACGTACGCAGCGACAGGAACGAGCTACAGAGGCATGTGGGAAGGAGGACGGAAGAAGGGCCCCGGCGATATAGTGCATGCCAATCACAAGTTCAGCGGTACGTGTTGACCCATGCCAATCCTATTTGCTAACGAAATGGTGATATCAAAGTATTTGTAGTTTGTATTGAATGGAAGAAAGAGACTCTACATCTTATACATGAAAAAAAATATTTTGGAATAATTAGAGGGCAGTGAAGTCTTCTGTGACCTCCGTGTTGATACTTGTTTATTTATTTCAAGTTAGCGTGGTTAAATAAGTTGAAGACCATCATGGCAATGGACGAAAGTGTTATGATACCTAGGAATCGCGCCTTCACAGTGACTCGTTTCCAAGTCTTTGCGCAATGCCTGCCGGTCGTTTTATTTTAGTGTAATTAAAACGCCTGTCAATCGTGTGATTAGCTAAGAGGGCAACATTCATTTCAGCGCAAAACACAGGCAGAGGGTACATATATTTTACAGTATGTCACTGGTATGATGGCCCCTTATTTACCCGGTTAATTACCCGATTAGCTCCTTTAACAATTAGCGCTCAAAATTGATGTTCAAAGTTCTAGAGAATGATAATTAAAAAAAGAGAGGCAATTCACTCTTGCAAATAGCGTACGAGATTTTCATGAAAACAACAGGATTTCCAGGGAGTTTTTGATAAAACAATAAGATTTTCACAAAAGGTGTACGAGATCTATTCGGAGTGATTTGCCTCTTGGTAAAAACAGCATACGCTTTCCCATTGCCACAGAGAATGTTCATTGCTAACTCTGATGTCATTAGGGGTGCAACACTCTCATAATTAGATCATGTTGCAGGTCGCTTTGAGGACGATGTTCCCAAGGGACAAGGAAAGTACCGTTTCGACATTGGCTGTGAGCTGTTTGGGGAGTACACACTCGAAGAGCAGGTTGTACAAGGGAACAACGAAGACGATGAGCCTATACTGCTGACTAGGCCAAAATGGCTGACCAGTGGAAGAATGACTCTTCTCAACTCCTAGCCTTTTGGCACAAGTCGGATTCGTGCGAGATACCCCAATAGATTCTTTTCATCACTCTGTACTGTAAATACTATGCGCAATTGTTAAATCCTCTAAATGTTAACTGTTTAATAAGTTTGTCGTGCTTCCATTAGATTTGTTTGTTTATCAATCGTATTTTTTCGGCTATTGTTGCAGATGTAGCATATAGAGATTTGGGGGAAATGCCAGTGAAAAGTTTACGGTTCTTGTGCACATTGTGAAGGGGTGGGGAGAAATAATGGAAAGAAAACAGGGGAGAAAGGTGGATTGAAAGCTTAAAGCTGCCATTGCATATAACAGGGGATGAGGTAGTTGGAGACGTAGAAGAAGATAGGGGTAAAGTGAATAAGTTAGGGGTAAAGGTAAAACCAACCAAGGTAAAGTGATTGTAACTAAGGGACCGGATTTGAATTACATCTTTTAAACTATTAACCAGTTCGTGACAGTGAAAACACTAAATTAAGGAAATGTTGTCTTTAATTATAAATAAATTTCGAGTTTTCTAAAACCTTAAACGCAACAAGGCTAAAATTGTCATTGATCAAGAATGGTTGTAAAGTCAAGCAAACTTTCACAAGAATCTGCCAGCAACCTCGCTTGAAAGAATAAAGGTCTCTTTCTGAACTTAGTCAAAGAAATCATGGCCAGATTTTAATAGATTCCTTTTGGGATTCCTTTAATTGCATTCCAGACCCTTGTCGTTTTCATATTTGGTAAAACTGGATATACAAGATTCCTTCCAATTCACGAAGGAGGTCATTTCAATTAGAGCTTCAACATTCTAGTTAATAGAGGATATTGTGTTAGCGCATGCGCATGACTATCATGACAATCAGTTAACAAAAAGGATTTTTTCAAGTAAACTGACAAAACAAAACAATTAGAATGAATTAGTAAATCGTCTCAGAGAATGTTGAATCCTGGAAAGGCGAAAGGTCTACAAGGAGAAGAAATGGCAGCCAATAGCTCGCCTTTATTTACCAAGCTGTGGTTGGAAGCGCCAGAATTCTAGCGCGCCTCCGCATCACTTTGACTGCGCATCTATTGCTCACCGCGCTGTCTTGGTGCTACTCATCATATACAAAGACTTCGAATTCTGATATGAATATTTGGCATCTTACGCCCACCTGTCATATATTCACATTTCGTTTGTTGACAGGCTATCAACTGTTTATAGGTTACTGTTTTTGCAAAATAAGTGTTTTCATAGTTGTCATTAAAATCATTGAGTCGTGGTAAATGGAAAGCGTATACCCAAATTGCAAAAATTTCTGAGTCATTATTTTCGCTTCGTTAATCTTCGGCTTTCAAGCCTTGCAGTTGATGTCTGATCACATGAAAACAAACTTATCACATTAAAATAAATAAACCCCCCGTGGAGAACCTAGCACATTTCTATTTAGAAGTTTATTTTCCCAGCTTTTGGTTACCTTCCAATGTTTGCATAATCTGTCAGATTAAAATATGTTTTCAGTATTTAAAAATTATGTTTCCGCTGTTATTAATTTTTTGAAGTTTTGCAGTACGAAGCGTTTGTTCATCTCCAGCCCCTATAGCTTGCAACTCACATAATAATGTTACTAAGGCACACTGTTTTCTGGATTCTGTCCAAGAAAATTGACTTACTTTGTCCTTATTAACACACTGACTAGTTTGAAGTGAACTGTCATTTAAGTTATAGATTAAAAGAAAAATATAGATAAATAGCTGCTCAAATGTTTTAATGTTGTAAATATCACTGACAATAATATAATATAAGTTATGTTTAATATGAGTTAATGCATATATTTTGTTTCATGTGATGCTTGAGCAAGGTTCGTTCCAATTCGTTTCATCATTACCTGAAATTAAGTATTTACTGATTAGTTTGGGCATTAAAATTCAATAACATTTTCACCTTCAACAGTAGAAAGTAAATGAATTCGAAATAATCTTTTTCGAAGTAGCCTTTGTCAACGAAATCTTTTTTTTTCAAGTTTTTTGCCTAATGAAACAAATATTCTGTGCAAAAAGGATTCTTGGATCCAGAGTATATACTTGTCTTACTGGATTCGAATACAATTTTTACAGTTTCTAAACGAGTGATACACTTTGTAAGCTTTCAAATTTGATTGTAGTAGAACATATCATGAAAATTAGTGCTCTTGGTTTAATCCGTGCCTAAGTGCTTATGTCTTATTTTCCTCAGCCCGGTTTCTGAGCAGTGTCTAAAAACTCTGCTTTCCTTAGCATCTTCGTCTGTCTCGCTATTTTAAAATAGAGGAACTAGTTGTTTCTCTGTCATGCTAACTCATATTCGTACGATATCAATGCGTTTGCAAAGATGTTTGCCTCTAGAGGACTTGAACATAAGCCCAAAGCAAATGGCTTGAGCCATACCAAAAATGATGAAAAAGCATACTCTGGAAGAAAACATACCTGCTTCCTCGTTTGCGTTTAGCATCTCTAAAGGCTGGGAAAGCAGGAAACGGTGGAAATGTCGGCGGTGCTAAAAGCAAAGCTGTAGTTTAGTTTCTGCATAGATATTCAAAAAAGAAATTAGAAAGAGCAGGCATAGCATTCATTTCTACAATTCAGTCATGTATTAGGTCTTTGAAAAAGAAACTAGTGGAACTTCTAATATCAATTGTGCATAAGAAAAAATTAAAAGTGGTGTTGGTGCCTTTCAAGGAATCATATTATGTATCTATAATCGATGCTTTGAAATAGTTATTGGCATTTTCGCAAAGAGGATCATTTAGCATATACAGTAACACAAAAGTGATGCCTCTACTCTTTTAAGTTCGCAAGAAAATAGCTCACAAGTTTCAAGTCTTCAATCAAGTCTTTCTTGCATATAGAAGAATCTATCACTTGTTTCGAAATAAATGTTGCGCAATGCTTAAACTGTTCTTATGTCTTAAGCATTTCAACGTTAGCGGTATGGCTTTAAACTATTCACTTACATAGGCATCCTTTGCAGCAACTGTCTGGGAGTTGATACTGCTGTTCTGCTGCACAATTAGGAGGAAGGCAGTACATCTGGAAGCACGATGCTACTTTGGCGCCATCCATGTTGCTGCACTGACATCCATAGCAGTTGTTGTCCTTCTTGAGAAGGAACGTCACCCCTACTTCATGTGCAACATTTTTCTCATCCACGCAGGCTAAAAGGATACGTAAGTGGATCAATGCTCTGCAAAATGCAAGGCTTTCAAGAATGAAAAAAGCTTCAACGCGAGAGTACCAAATCTGTATGAAATGTAAAGGATTGGATTGGAATCGGCCTACAAATTGAACTAATTAAAATTTTGCTTCAAAATTTCTCAAAAATAGAAATGGTAGCCTTAGTACTGTTAATCTGTCACTTTTTACGCTTGTAAATTTTGCTTGACTTTTATCCGGTTTAGTCTACATGAACAGTCTAATTTCTCTATCAAGCTGTTATATCGTCAGCGCAGGCTCCCCTGGGGAGTATGCAGAAATTGATTAATTAATAAAGAAAACCCAACGATTGGCTCTAGCTGATGAATGCACTGGCTCTAGGGAGCAAGAAGAACCTCACCACAAACAGGACAGCAACCACCAGGGGGTGTGTATGTTCTATGACACGCCATGTAGGACGGCATTGCTGGGCAAACGACGTCAATACAAGCTGAAACGCAATGTCAGAAGATTGTTGAGTATTTGTTATTGAAAAAGTGAAGGAAGCGTGGTGATTGAAAAATTATGATTATCAAAGTATTGTTAAGCTATTGTGGCTTTAAATGCTTAACTTTCGTATCAACTGACTTGAAGTAAACATATATGAAAAAGCAAAGAGCTTTAGTCAACATGATCTCAGATGACAATCAACTGATCACTTACGATCGTATGGTAATGGTGGATTGGTCACTACTTCCTGGAAGAAAAGACAGTTTTTCTCTTAGCAGAGTATACTGAGAATGACCAATATTTTAACTGCAAAACCAAGGATGGTGGATCGTAGGTGCTTGGTTTGCCACTGTGCGTGTAAGCACTACATAACCCTGATACAATCACGGTTAACACTGGAAGTGGAAGAGCTCGTTATAATGGTCTCCAGAAATCAGTTTTTGACATTCAGAGTGTTTGGAGCAAAGAATGTCATGAGATTTGGAACAAGAGAATCACTGAAAGTATCAATAAACAGACTCACCTGGGTTGCCGAAGCCACTGCGAGTTGGCAGAAGAGTACAACGATGTATTGGAAAATCATTTTAACTGTCTCTTGAGTCTTCCTTTTCATCGAAGTCGATGAGAGTAGATGAACTAACTTCAAAAGTGGAGAGCATTTATATATTTTCACCTTGATCGGGGGACAGTAGAAAACGAAAAAGACACTGATAAAGGGTAACACTGATATGGGATGCAATAGATATGATGTTGTGGACAGGAAGTACTCCTATTCAGCTTGCAATTGAAAGTTCCTTTTCTTTTCTTGAACATGATAAACATTGGTTTATCGCGTAAATTAAAAGCCACCTTTTTATCGTCAGCTGCCATAACCGATTAAACCGAAGGTGATGTTTTTGCTTTAACCTCAGAATGTCCTTTGCAATAACAAACTTGTCCAATATTCATAGCAAAACATGATGATAAACCTTTCGCTTTACATTGGATTTGCAATTAAAAAGATATGCGCAATGCAAATACTGCGCAGAAAAGAGAAACCGTTTGACAAAAGAAAGACTTTAATTTATGTTCCCTTATCATTCGCACCCTTTCTTTTCAGCCATTAACCGGGCCTACGAATTAACAATTCATTTTATATTGGAGATTCATTCAATTTCAGAAAATTAATCGAATGTCAGAAAATTTTGTATCAGAGTTTGTTTAATGCTTTCTCCTTTAATATGGTGATCATCTGCAACAAGAAGTTGGCCAATTTTGCATCTTTCTTTTCAAAATCCCAGTAAAGCCTCGATCTGCTAGCTGTGGAACTTCCATTGATTTGCTAGCTGCAAAGCTTCCATTGATTTGCTAGTTGCTATGTTACATCGAGAAACACACTGACAATCACAGAAATTATGGTTTTCGTCGGCGTGCTGTTGCAGTTACAGTTCATAGGCCTAGTTTTTTGATCAATTGGGGAGTGTACTCTCTTGCTCTTGAGTGCTCAGGCAACTCATTGGTTATTGGGAAGATTTTTGACAATTCTTCGTTTGGGGTTAGATGAAGATCCTACTGCAAGTGTCTGAAAAGTCGAAGTGTCATATAATGCACCAAGGTGCTATTGTACCTTGCCATAACAGTAATGCCACATCCGTTGTATCAATTGATTTGGCAAATGACGTGCCCTTAGGAAGATAGCAGCTGACACATTTTGACAACTTAGTGACAGATTTATTTCCAATGCTCTCCTTATCGCTGATCCGACCAATTCGATAAGAAGATCAACGAAGATAAGTACCCGCAATAGAATAAGAATATTTATTTCGTCATCAATTTCGTTTATCTAGGAGGCTGTCACCAATGAGATAGTGGCCTAGCCAACAGAAAATGTGCTACGTTCTATTCTTTCCATCATATTGCATCTGCCAACATTTCGTTTTTCATTAGACAAAAGGAAAGCCATCTTCGCCTTAGAGAGCACTTTACAAGTCAAAGAACAGGGTAAATTTCATCTTCCATTTTCATCAGTAAAAGAGCCATCTTCGCCTTAGAGATCTCTTTGCAAGTCAAAGAACGGGGTAAATTTCATCTTCCATTTTCATCAGTAAAAAAGCCATCTTCGCCTTGGAGAGCACTTTACAAGTCAAAGAACAGGATAAATTTCATTTTTCTTTTTCATCAGTAAAAAAGCCATCTTCGCCTTGGAGAGCACTTTACAAGTCAAAGAACAGGAGAAATTTCATCTTTCTTTTTCATCAGAAGAAAAACCATCTTCGCCTTGGAGAGCACTTTACAAGTCAAAGAACAGGAGAAATTTCATCTTTCTTTTTCATCAGAAGAAAAGCCATCTTCGCCTTAGAGAGCACTTTACAAGTCAAAGAACAGGAGCATTTCATCTTCCATTTTCATCAGTAAAAGAGCCATCTTCGCCTTAGAGAGCACTTTACAAGTCAAAGAACAGGAGAAATTTCATCTTTCTTTTTCATCAGAAGAAAAGCCATCTTCGCCTTAGAGAGCACTTTACAAGTCAAAGAACAGGAGCATTTCATCTTCCATTTTCATCAGTAAAAAAGCCATCTTCGCCTTAGAGAGTACTTTACAAGTCAAAGAACAGGAGAAATTTCATCTTCCATTTTCATCAGTAAAAATGCCATCTTCGCCTTAGAGAGCACTTTACAAGTCAAAGAACAGGAGAAATTTCATCTTTCTTTTTCATCAGAAGAAAAGCCATCTTCGCCTTAGAGAGCACTTTACAAGTCAAAGAACAGGAGCATTTCATCTTCCATTTTCATCAGTAAAAGAGCCATCTTCGCCTTAGAGAGCACTTTATAAGTCAAAGAACAGGAGAAATTCCATCTTTCTTTTTCATCAGTGAAAATGCCATCTTCGCCTTAGAGAGCACTTTACAAGTCAAAGAACAGGAGAAATTTCATCTTCCATTTTCATCAGTAAAAAAGCCATCTTCGCCTTAGAGAGCACTTTACAAGTCAAAGAACAGGAGAAATTTCATCTTTCTTTTTCATCAGAAGAAAAGCCATCTTCGCCTTAGAGAGCACTTTACAAGTCAAAGAACAGGAGCATTTCATCTTCCATTTTCATCAGTAAAAAAGCCTTTGCAATCGAATGCGAGCTACTAAAATCACTCTAGCATTGCATGGACTAATTTTCGGTAGATTAAATGAAAAATATGTTGTTGAACGACACCTCTTCGGGCGCTCAATCAATAAAACCTACCCGGAGTTCTTTGAGCTTCTTGCTTTTCTTCAGTCCCTCCATCTCTACACCTAAAGCCGATCGTTAGTATTGGGAATCGTGGTAGACTTAAATCTTCTAGCATAATGTTTGGGGCGATCTTCGTAAACGAATTAATGATTTTTCTCCAATGTAAAAGATGCAAAAATAGAGTGAATGTGATGTGAATGGCTTCTGGTGAGTGTCAATCGGCATGATAGGGGTCAGCTTTTCAAATATTTTCAATTAACAACATTCAAGGCAATCACAGCATTTCACGAAAAGTTGGGTGTGCCTCAAAATACTTTGGCACTTGGTTGATGATCTTGGAGACTTCACTTCACTTAGCATCTGCATAGCATTATGATCTTGGAGACTTCA
Organism: Nemopilema nomurai; assembly: GCA_003864495.1. Lineage (NCBI taxonomy): Eukaryota > Metazoa > Cnidaria > Scyphozoa > Rhizostomeae > Rhizostomatidae > Nemopilema > Nemopilema nomurai. Next base: position 542,231 of record ML133462.1, on the reverse strand, counting down.
CTATGCAAACGTTCTTCAAGCAGTATTGGTAACACATATCCTGGAGGTACCATTGCATGCTTCAGCGCTTTTGTTATGCTTTCGGTGTTGAAACAGGTCAGGCCTATTGGATGGTAACATGTTCCTGCAGCGTGGCACAAGCGCATGTCGGTAAAATGCAAGCCAAACACCTACTAGTTTACCCTAGAAGTTGCTTTTGGATGTTAAAGCAATGTAATGCATGCTGAGCTTTTTTATCGATGCCAAATTATAAGAGACAAGTAATGGTGCCTGCTGCATCCGCCTTAACATTATAGGAAATTGAGAATAGTCGATCGAAATCGTCTCACCGATTCCTATTGTTGAGCAAAGCAGACACAAACATAATAAAAGCAGGAGACATTGTTATTCGCCAGCAACCCAAAACAGTCTCTGCTACGACAAGCTGTCCTGTCAATGATCAGCCAGGATCTCTGGAAGGAACGTGATATGCCCAAGGGCACTCCGATGCACGCATTTTGAATGCCGTATGAAAGGCAGCATGAAATGTGTGCCCGAACATTGCCACAATAGGTATAAATACTTTCATTATGTGTGCAAAAAGCCCTGGTGCACATAGTCGTGGTCTTGTCAAAACTAATTTAAGTTCTAACTGGAGAATCTTGAAATACTTCCATTTGAAAAGAAGGCAATCAGCTTTTGTTACTAGCCTATCAATAAACCAATCTGGAATCCAAATTCTGAAGGTAACTGCTTGAGACAGGACGTCTTTCTGCTACACTTGGAAAATCATCGACAAAAGCATTTAAGGTCTGAACCATTCTGGATTTCATTAGTATAGCGTCTTGCATTTGATAATAGTAATTTGATAAATAGACAAATACACGGAACAAAGCGAGAACCTCAACAAAATTAACAGGCACGGTACAAGATTGGTGAAGAAAGCGTGCTGAGAGACAGCGAAGCAAAAGCAGTTTGCAATAATCATCGCAGTTCAATTGTGAGCCGCGGGTCATTTTATCAGTGTTCCGAATGGTTCCCCTGCCAATAATTGTAGCAATTGACGATTATTCAATTCTAACTGGAACCTAAATATCAACTTTTTTATGTTGGATTTATATTTTTTCTGTTTTGCATTTTCCAGTTTTGACAAAAAACGGAACGATGAACAGATATTTTCTAAATTGCTCAAGGGCCAAACTTTGGTTTGATTAGAAGTTAAAGATCACATTGTCATTTAAGGCATTTTTTCATCGAGCATTCATCAGTTTAATTAATTTTGAAAGCATCTTCGAGTAAGTAATTTCATCAAGAAGAAACATTATACCGGGTACATTATAGTCAGTGCAACTATTTGTTATAATATCTATTTTATTTTTTACTATAATATATTTTTCAGTAATACATAAGAACCTTTTAGTGAAACTTGGAGTTTGAATAAACTCTCGTCGGTGTTAATGTTTGCAGTGAATTTCTTAAAATGCTGATGTGGATTATGTGGCATTAGCACTTGTCTTCATCCGTGAAGTAACTATTTCACACTTTTCGCCTCCTTTTCTTTGGCTAAAAGAAAAATATAGTGTATTATGAGCAGCCTCTTTCGCAATAGATTTCGATAGCCTCACTTACATGACTCTTAAGAAGCCCAGCCTGGACAACTGAAGTCGTGTGTATGTTTGGTCATCCGATTAAAAATATGACATTGCTAGCGAATCGCTCTACCTATCCTCTAAAATTTGTCAAAAAAGAACAGCTCTTTCTCGCCCTATAAATGCCTGCTATTTCAAATTCATTCAAATGAGTTAAATTCAACAGCAACGGTATGTTCCTACAGCAGTAGGCTGAAAACAACCATACAAATGCAAACATTTTATTTTAATGACGACTCTCTAGAAGCGTTTAGCAATTTTGAGAAGAGAAAGTAGTGCTCTAAGTTTTGGACTGGTCTTTGTCTGTGTACTTTGGAAACATGACCAACATTCAAATGTGGTTGTATGTCTTTGAGTCACTTGATAAGAATTTGCACCCGCATTGAATTGCGTACTAATATTCTCAGAATTCTCAGTTTTCCTCAAAACTGCATATTTTTTGCAGAATTTCACCTTTAAGCGAATATTACCAATACAGACATGCACCCCAGTTAGTTATAACACAAAACTTATAACATAAAACTAATACATTGTTAAGAGGCAGTGGAAGATTTCAACTTGCAATCACGTAAGCCTGCTGACGACATTACCTGCCTCGTCACCAGCTGGCGGGAAACCACCTGGGGATGGTTTTCCTGGGAATGGCATTCCTGGAAATGTTGGCAATGGCGGGAAAGTGCGTTCTGAAATGAAAATGATTGGTCAGTGGTCGAAGACACCGGTTAAAGAGTCACGAGCAAGTGAAAGCCGTATTTCAATATTTCAGTACAATATTTCATGAATTGCAAAATAATGAGCAAATGCTAACTCTGGTGGCTTCGTAATTCAGTGGCTGCTTTGTTGCTGATGTTTTCGAATAAGCATTCTCGAAAGAGCAGTTTCTCTTTTACTTAGGCCATCCCGTATCAGTGTTCGTCGAAAAAAACACGCCATGTTAGAGAATGAAGTTATTTTTAGTAAATATAACGTATTAATTCCTAAATTAATTTGCTACCAGAAATTATGCTTAAAGACATTCATTGCATATCAGACCTTCAATAGCAGATCAACATAGCACAAACATCCGAAGGAGCAAAATGGCGGGAAAAATTAATTTAGGGAAAAACATAGAGAAAGCTCGTTTCAAGCCAAACGAATACGGAATTTGATGTTTACCTTTCCAACTGCTTCCGCATTTCATGCAACAACCGTTCGGGTCCTTCACTCGAAAGTGGGGTGGGCATCTTGGCTGTGGGCAGTATCTCATGAAGCACAATGCATTCTTGACGCCAGATATCTCTAAACACCTGCATTCATAACAGTAGCCATACTTGTGCATGATGTACTCTTGTCCAATGTTAAACGTCCGACCCCTCTCGTTCGAACAAGCTAAAATTGCAGGTTTGAAAATCACACTCTGCCATGTTTCCCACTTTCAAGAAAAATTCAGCGCTGCGAAGCATTGGGAAGTTAAGCATTTGGGCGGTAGAACAGGCAGAGGATAGAAACCACGTGACAGAAACATAATTGTATTTAGTGCAGCAAGATTTGTGGAATTAAAGTACTGTCCCGGAATACAGTGTGCATGCGTCGAATAATAGAAGATGTAATAGGTCTTTGATTTTTTTCACAGCCCAAGACACACAACTTAATCATATCTAACAGAAAAGCACTAAGGTAGACTAATTTCCACCAATAGGGTATCCAGAGGTATACAAGAAATAACGCTAAAAATGGCTAGATTTGAAGCTGCCCCATAATACTCGATACAGGATCACTCTGAAATCCCTTTGATGACGCAGCAACAGTGTCGTGATTGTCTGGCCGTTAAAAAGGGATAAATAATGAGACGAATCTTTCCATGAACTAAGTTCAAAACTAAAGCTAAATCTAGACCATCAAATGCAATAAATACTACTTCTCTTTTGAATACGTATGAAAAGTTCATATGGCCTTACCGCAACTTTCACAACAAGATCCAGCTGGTTTGTACGTCTGGTAACATTCTGAGTGTGATATCGGTTTCGGACATGTGACACCATAGCAGGCTAAATGATACAAAATGCACCAATGGATTACAAGTTTACGTCTTAAAAGATGTTTAGAATGTGCTATTAAAATGAGTTTTTTAGACTTATAACGATTATAACGATTACTCAGAAGACATTCTCAACCAAAACGGGTCTTAAAGCTAGATCGAAATGACTTTAATAACCATATTTACAATCAAAGCAACAATAATCATGGTCATCTAGTTACATGGATAGAGGTAGCAATGCCTGGTTAGCCTAACATAAACATTAAAACACCGAATTAACATAAAAACACCAAATTTTTTGAAAGCACTATTCACTTACGGTCAAGTGTAAATGGCTTATATGTTTTGAGATTCTGTAAAGAAAAGAGGATTCAAATCTTACTATGTTAATTCTCGGGCGTTTGACTCTAAAGGCTGCTATGGTTTTCCTCCATGAAACGCTGTTTCTTTATAACTTTACGCATTAAATAAAACCCGTCTGCATAGTTGTGATTGCCACATGGAGCTAGCACCGCAAAAGCAAAATACACGGTATGAGTTCTACCTCTGGTTAGTCAATAAATAGCCCCTAGAACTGTCCTAAAAATATTGGAAAATTAACGACTGGATTTAGGTAAATCCGGCCAGGTGTAAAGTGTAAGTAGCAATCCGGTCAAAATAGGCTTTTTTAAGGACAGAGTTACTCTTGCTTCACTATGACTCAAGAAAATCCAAAAAAGGATCGCACTGCGATTAATCTAAGCAGCAATAAGCTATATAAATGGGTCTCACGAATATCAAAACCCAGTTCGAATCAATGTATACTTAGATTGGTTTCACGGGCATTGCTAACTAGTAGCTACGTTATATCCATGGACTGGTGCAGAAAAAAACCTGGCATGGGAGAAGCCAAGTTGTGTTCGAATTGTAGGTGCAACCCAAAAAGGGTGAATTAGAATCTGCCAGAGATCTGCACAAGTAAACAAATGAATGAACAGGAAAGAGGACGGAGGATGGTTCAAAAATATTAGAAACTGAATTTGACTCATTTCGAACCAAAATTGAAGAATAAGGACATCCGACAGGGTGGTTTAGAGCCGATCGTTATCAGTGGTCAACTTTATTAATGAGTTGTAGCGCTGCCAACATAAAATAAAGGTTTAGTTACTTCATGACCTCTTTTATCGATGAAACATGGATAAAAATGGGGCTTCTCGGGTTCCTTCATTCCACCACGCTTTCAAGGAAACTGTTCCAAGTGCAGCAATTCAAAATACAATTTCAGAGTCGAAGCCTCCCTTAGTAGACAAAGGAACAAGGGAAAGCCTTTTCATTACCATGGCACCAGTGACAGTTTTTGCTGGAATTTCAATGCACAAAACACACGATGGAAAATAGAGCAGACTTGAAAATGGCAAAATTGGTTGCAAAATTATATCAATATAGGTGAAAGAATGCCAGAAAACCATATGTTGTTGGTTATGAGGAGAAACTCACAATCCACGCTGAAGCAGCCACCAACAGGCAGGAAAAGGCGGCGATGTATTGGAAAATCATGGTCTCTTGTGGCAGGCCTCGTTTGCTTGCGTTGTCCAGTTGTAAGTAGATCGGTCATCGTGATCAGATGCGCATTTATACGCTTTCCGGCGAGACAATCAGCATGGAAGTCAGGGGGTCTGCTACCTTCGCTAGACATGGCAATGAATGGAGCTATTGAGTGTCAATCAAAGTTAGAAATGTTTGGTCGAAATCGAAAAGGAATTATCGTGTGAAATCCGCACACATTACTCTTGTTTGCTCAATAGGGCAGCTGGTTTCTTGCATTTAGCTTATCCTTAAAGTCCTCAGTAGACAAGTTGTGATGAAGAAAATTAGTAAAGATTGCAACTAATAAAAATACAGCAGGGAAAAAGGACATTTCGATGTCACTAATAAGCAAAACGCTCGTTTTTAATACCTTTCGAAGCTTTCTCAATAGATAAATCATACAGAATAGGCAACTCATTGTGCAGTTTGAGCTACTTGTCAAGTTAATTGGGCTGTGCTTCTTGACAGTTATGAAGGCGAGTTTGGTGGCACAAGCACAGGGCTTGAAACAAAGCAAAAATGTTATCATAGCTCTTTTGTCTGACGGTACAACAAGAACTGAAACCAAAAATCAGTTAATACGCGACTGTGAATCGAAATTCTAATATAAGGATTTGAAGCCTTATAATATAAGAGTTTGAAGCCTTCTAATATAAGGATTTGAAGCCTTATAATATAAGAGTTTGAAGCCTTCTAATATAAGGATTTGAAACCTTAGCAAAATGAGCGTAAAATCACCAATGCTGTGTACAGATAATGATCTGGGCTTGTACTTCATCATGATATAGGGGTACAGAAAATAGGGGTACATAATGGTTTGGGGGCACAGAAGAATACCATGTGACAATGGTGATGATAGTCATTATTGCGATGACAATGTCACGTGGCAGTGGTGGACAATGCGAGAACAGCTATTCCCGGCAAAGAAAAGTTTTCATTTGGGTTTCTTGGCGACGAGTCAATTAATATATTCAATGAAAATCAGAAAGTTTCCTGATCAGTGTGTAAAAATTAAAGTTCTCGTCGATTGTTTGGCTTAGTAATGGCAAGGCCTTTTCCATACGGCATTAAACACTTTAAGATAGATGGGAAAGGACTCATATTAACTGCTGCATTCTACAGTCATGACATTATTCTATTATAGATTCTAAATAAAAGACTTATTTTCATACTGACCTTGTCTTAAAAGTCGATGCAGGCTTTGCTAATCAACAATGCATAAGCATTTTGACTAAAGATTTTTCAAAGGACATCTTCTTAGATATTCTGACGTAATCACACGTTGTGCAACAGTTTACCCTTTATTAAGAAGAACTGCATCTTTGGCTTCGAGCAAAATACAAAGTGATGTAAAATAGCATCTAAATATAGGGTATCACGCCAATTTCATCCTTATGTTGTGAATGAAAAGTACCTTAACTGCTTTAGACATTAGTTTATTCTAGGAAAAAAGTGGAGTACTGCAAACGTCCCAACCAGAGCAACAACAACACCAAAATTATTGTAGCTACCACACCGCTATCTTTTTCTGAAGATCTAGATTATTTGTGAATATTCATACGGCTGAGAATACAAGCAAAGCGTACCTGGTTTTGGCCTAATAATCTGGGACGTGTATTGGAACTTGCCATCACTTCATAAACACTTACCTTACATACCTTTAGATGCTGATTTCACATTTATACATCACAACAAGGTATTCCTATCTTAGACCAACAAGCTCTAAGCCCCAAAAATGTCTCTCAATTCAAGACTGGAGTTTGGCCCCCAAGCTCTCATTCTACGGCATCATAGGCGACGTGATTTACAATTGCTACAGATTACGTTAAAAATGTTGATTCTCCTGTTTGCATTCTACTTAGGCAAATAATAACACAGGGCTGAAAATTCAAAATTAATCCTGCATGAAAAAAGTAAAAGTTGCTCATTAAGGCTGCTATGACTTGTAAATGGAAAACCTTTTAGTTTTTACTATCAATTATCGAAATTTTAGCATCTAGCTGGTACCGCATTAATCAAAACATTCACTGGTATCTTAGTTAGAGAAATGAACATGGACAAGCTTGGGTTAAGGCTTCTCACCCGTTCCTTATCAATCACCTCTTGCACAAAGGGAGCATCCTCAAAGCTATAGATCATATTTTTGTTCCAGTTCTAATATGTGAATAGAATCGAAGGAGAAAATCGCTGTTAATAACCATTATGCAGGTCTATTGCTGCCTGTCATGGGCATCACGCCATACCTAAAATAATGACACCTTTCTCTAAATACTTCTTAACTAAGGGAGGAAGCATGTTAGATTGCTAAGGAATCTTTTCCCGGCTGATTCAAGCGTGATAGGCTTTTAAACAACTGTTTGCTGGCATGATAATCGAGCGTCTTAAAACCTATTTACCAAGAGTTCTTCCCGCCCAGAAATTTTCAAAACACGTGGCATTGCTATGCAACGGAAAATCTTTAGAGGCTGACGTCTTTTTGAATGGTAAACATTGGAAATACATTGTCTGGTTGCAAGATCGATTGCCATGGTACTCTTGTCGTGGTACATCGGGTCTTGGAAGTAACTGAGGTTCAATTAGACAACACCATAGGTGTCAGAAAATTGAATCGAATACTTATGCACAGAATCGAATCATACACTTATGTATAATATTAAAAATGAAGTCTACAACCTGCTAATCTCTACCGCTACATCGAGCCTAGATCTTTGTACATATTTATTATCTGGTAGGTTCTCAAATTCTCAAAGATTAGATTCCTATAGCCTTAATCGACTAGATTCTTCGATCTTGATACCTTGTAGTGTATCAGTAGATCGAATCTAGCTAAGACCGAGAGATCTATTCATTACCTGGAATAATGTGTTTTCAAAAATGCTCTTAAGTAACTGTTTGTGTAGAAATTCTAAGAAAGATGTGCCCTTAACATTTCTGGGTTAGAGGCAAACGCCATCTAGCTTATTCGCTTAGTATAAACTGGATTACAAGAACGTACCATCAATTTACGATCGGTTTAAAATAATACAATGGAGAAAAGGCCTTCAGATTTCTTGATTTCCTCTTAAAAAGACGTAAGCGAGCCTTTTAGATAGTTTTATGAGTAACGTGTTTTAGTCAATAGGTAGTTCTAACATTTGGGCTGCACGATTTGGTACAATGAAATTAACCCTGTTTTAGGCTTCTTAAAATAACGCTAAAAAGTCACTTCGCAATCATCAGTTTCAACTAATTGCAAGGACAAAACAATTATCCCTGCTTCCAAGCTAGTTACAGTTGTTGTGATGGAGCCTTGTCATACATTAGAAAGACTGCAGGAACGCATAATCATTGATTAATGTGGTCAGTTCCGGGAATGAAAGAGCTGCAGAAATCGACTTGTCATTTAAAAGATCTATGACTGTATAACGTATTTAGACCCTGAGTTTGTAGGAGAGAGAAAGTGAGAGATGATCATAACTTGTTCCCAAGCACGAACCGATTTAACACACGATCGACTCATATAAAAAAATACCATTCAAACTAATATAAGAAAAAAGTAAGGTTAGTTTGTTGCAGCACATTGCAAGGTAACATCTTGTCAACAAAAGAATCTCGAAAATATATTCAAATGCACAGAGCCACAAGTAAAACAAATAACGGGTGATAACAGTTCATTTTATTACAACTGGGTTTACGTTTCCAATTGCAAGCTAAGCAGGAATCCTTAATAATTATACTGATTGTGAAAGGCCCTGCTTTGCATAACAGGCCTTTAAATTTCAAATTATCATATAGCATTCTTCTCCTTTTTAAAAAATCCCAGCTGTAAAAGATTTTGATAAAACTTGGACATCAAGATTAAAAATCTATCACTCATAGGAGAAACATCGATTTAAGCATTTCGTGTTCTCATTTTTCAAGAGGGAGCAAGACTTAATCCACCGACGCATTCTGGATTGTTTGCATGCTAAAAAACACTTGTTTACAACATCGGCAAAGTATCACAGCATCACTTCGCGGGGAACCAAACAACAGCAGAAGGCCAAAGAAAAAATCGCCAATTGTCGGAAAGTTCTATGAAAGAGATTGTCGTATTCAGCTGAAATAATATCGTTCTGTCTAACAGGTGTCGAGAAGAACTGATTCAATTAAGATCATCTCAAAAGCAAACCAAGAGCGCGGATTTTACCCCCAACTGGCTGCAGCCTTGCTCTTCAAAGCTTCATCGATTCAACATGAAAGGTTTGCGAGTCTGTTTGAACAAGAAAAACACGCCGTTTCAATAGTTTAAGGCGTCCATCAATTGCAGCAGATGAAACTCAACAAAGCGGTGTTCGTTGTCTTTATCTCCAATACTTTGCGCACCGTAGAAGATTCAGCTTAGCGTCCGTTCAAACAGTATTATTCAACATTCTCGCCTCCCTGATTTTGTCTCATTCCGCCATCTAGCATCCCACTTCAAGTTCAACACCGCGAACAGGTTGAGTGATATAGAGAAAAATTATAGGGAAACACTGCCTTCGATTTATCTAGTACAATCAGTCAAAGTATGAGAAAAAACCTAGACATTTAATCTACTCATCGTGAAATAATTATACACAGTCGCAAAAGCTGCGGAAAATAATAAGGGAACAGATTTTAAAAATCCTTTTTTAAAGTTTTGAGTCCTTAGATATGGTAGGGAGAACGCACCGAGCTTCAAAATTGCAAAAAAGTCAAGAAAATTGTTTGTTATACTAACGCGATGGCAATTTATCTAATAACTGTAGCAATCATGATGAAATAAATTGTTTAATATGAACGGTCGATTTAACTGTTTAATAGGCTGTTATCCATCCATATGTCCGCCGGATGCTGCTTTGCGAGCCTCTTGGAATGTTATTGGAGTAAAGTTTGTTCCTCAAGGTCATTTTCTATGCGTGCATCGTCTTCTAATTGAAAATGTTCAACACATTGAAAAACTGGTGATGAAAATAGCGATTTTACTGAGATACCGCTTTTAAGAAAGAGATTCCAGCAGTCAAAGCTGCATAGCATTGAGCAACATATTTGAAACGATACTGAACAACTAATCGAATGAGGAAATGTATGAAATAACAACCACAAATGAAACGATGGAAGCAGGAAAGGTACAAAACGCATCTGCTCAAGTTTGTTCTAATTCGACGGTTGAAGTTTGTGTTTTCTCGCCCATTAGATGAAAAAGAATCAGAATTGAAAAACTAAAATTTTAATGAAGCTGAAACACCTGGTCGAATAGTTTGCATTTCATTTTGAAGAACACTTTGCGAGAATCCTTGTTGCCTTGGTACTGCCAAACACAACTCGTTGGCAATCGAATTGCACGACTGTGATGCTTGTCTATGCAAATTAATAACTTCATAGACACCTTTCTTAGATATACTTCCAATCCAATCACAGTGATTCCAGAGGTTACGCTATTACTATTTCAAATATCGGGCCCTGCTTCTGAGTTTGATTAACAATTCATCATTTGACATTAACTATTCCTTTAGAAAAAAATGTTAAATGATGATTCATTTAGAATTCTGCACTTGAGAGCATCTTGCAATCACTGCCTCAAGCCCATTCATTCGAAGATATTATGTGCATTTGTGGCTAGGTATACCTAAGGACGTCTGAAGAACTATGAACGAGAGAAAACCTTTAGTCTGAGAAGATAAACTGATGGCCCCAAAGATAATTTTCAGCTAGTTCTCAGGGCTACCATACTTTAGAAGTGGAAAATGAGTTTCCGTTATTCATACGGACATATGTCATGCATGAAGGATCATTACCAACTTTGACGTCGCAAAAAAATACTATGGTATTGCTATTGTAGCATCGCTTGCAGAACACTACAATTATTACTAGGTCTTGAATTAGACCCATGTAGGTTATAACACAAGGTCTCGAATTAAAATTGTAGAGTTCTAGAATGTGTGTTAAAGCAGGCAACTATCTTAAAAAGAAATTCGCTTGTCTCCTGTCTCTATTTTGGCAACCAATAAAGTACAGAAACTAACAATTCAACAAACACTTTAATACATCAGAAAAGATTTAAAGAACGAATAAACACCACATTGGAGATTATGCTTCAAATTTCAAGCTCGTGTTAATATTTATTCACTGAGTAAGGTTTGAAATCCAATGCAAATTTCAAACGATGATTTTAGCACTATGTTTTCTCATAAGAGCATTGACAATCTGAGACATCTTCAATGTTCACTCCAAATGAATTTGAGCAAATATTGTTTAAGCTGTCCATTGAGAAAAAGTATTGTCAAAATAATAATTCCTAATTTCAATTTGCTTCTAACTTACTGCTTTAAAAAAGTTTTCAAGGTCAAAAATCAATATTTGCAGCAAATGAAAGCAACTTTTCGATATGAACAAAACTGTACCTTGTTAAGGGGAGGATTAGGATATTTTTTACTTTAGCATGCTTTGATAAGATTGAAGTCCACATTTGGTCTATGTGCAATGAACAAGCAAACCATTAGAAACATGAAAGATTTCAACTTTGAAAGCTCTTGAAACTTTAAGATGGTGTGATATCATTCTAATATTGAAGCCAGATACCTGATTGCTCATGAACATGATTGAAGGTGATTGATACCCCAATCCAAACTTTCTTTACTGCCCTGTTTGCAACTCCTATATATCAACCTACAAAAACTTGTTTAAACTGGTGTTTGCCTGTTATCATGCAAGAATTGATTTTTTAGTTCCCACTATAGACACAGCAATATAATTGACTCAAATGTAACCAAATTTCTGAAGCATGTTTTTGGAAAAATTTTGGTAGACTGTGTTTTTCTTTCTCATTATTAATGTATTGTTGCTACAGGAAAACAATGACACTGAATTTATCAGCTAGAAAATTTCTAATATTTTGCTTTTAGCAGAGAATGTTATGGAAAAAAATTTATTCCTTGTCATTATATACTGCTTATAAAAACTTCAGAGTTGCTTACCTTTCTACCATCAACAAAAGCAATTAACCAAACTCAAACTGGCCAAAACAAGCTGGTTAGTTGGCCAATTCTCTCTGTTATAAAAAAGCTGCATCTTGCTCAAGCATTTCAACTTTTTAACATTTCTTTGAATAACCCCTAATTCTACTGCTAATGAGAGATCAAATATGCTCCCAATTTTTTTTTGAAAATTCCTCTCAATAGACAACAGATGCAACCCACATACTTAAGTTGTAATTGCAACAGAGATCAAACCTAACACCAGGGATGGAAATAAACTACTTTCAAGGAATCATGAAAACATAAATTCTAGCCTTAAAATTAATTCTTCATCTTGCCATGTAAGGCTCAATTCATGTAAAACATTTGGATAAAGATTTGGACATGACCCTACAAGTAAATCAATATAGATCAATTCATGAGAAAATGTGTAACATTCATTGGTGAATCTTTGCTTTAATATGTTCTACTTTCTCAAGCAACTCTTCTTTGCTAAGTTCATAGTAACTTTCCATCCAAATACTTCTGAGCTCATGCAAAATTCTCCCCAAGGAAGGCCCTGGCTTCACACCAGCATGTTTAACATCATTGCCAGTTACAGGAAATTCTGGTGGATTCCAGTTTGAAATTTCATCAGCAAGATCCTCCAATCCTTGGTAAAGCAAAAGCTGATTGACATGTTTATGAAGAACATCAATGGCCTTGGCATTGCTACAAGAAGCCAGAATGTCTTTGTAGGGTTTCTTAATATCCTCATTGTCATGAATCATCCTATGCGTCACAATGAATTTTCCTAGATTTCTTTCTGCTGAAGAGAGTTTTAGAGACCGTGCTAATCCCTCTGCTTCATCAACAGTGTCAACAAGGCTCATTAAAATTGTAACTGGTTCCAGTCTGTGGGCATGTCCATGGTTCCATACATACTCAAATTCTTCTAAATGCTTTTGGGTGCAAGGTGGGAGTCCTATGAGAAAAAACAATATAATTTACTTTCTTTGACATTTACTATGAGAAAGTAAAATATCAAATATCATTTATGTGGAGAATACAGATAGAGTTGATCCATTCTAGAGAATTATTCCTAACAGGAATCACCCCTAACATCCAACCCAGTACATTGATAGCTAATTCTCTAATACTTAGATACGAAGAAATAATTATGGCATTAAATTAAATTACCCCTTGGCATTGTCTGTTAGTAAATACAGGGCTTGGGATCTGTATTTGAAAGTGGGGAGGGGGGGCTGCAAAATGTGAAGATTTTAATAGGGTTTAGTAAAGGTAGCAACCCCCTAAATTTTTCAAAAATAAAGCAAAGTCAGGGCCCTTTTAAGCAAAATAAATTACAGAATATTTGACCTCCTTTCTTTCTACTTATAACCTACTCTTTAGTTCTTTTTACATGGCCTAATAAGATATTTGTCTTTACGAGAAAGTGGGGGCCTGGACCATCCTGGTTTTCCTTGCATATGCTTGAAAAAAACTCACCAATATTTTCAGCAACTCCCAATTCATACATCAGCTTCAGCAAACTTGGGGCAAAATGAGCAATGACAATCTTAGATAGTTCTGTCCAAACTCTTTCAACTGCAACGTTTTTTAAACCACTTGAACAGCGCTTTATAACTTCCAATGTATTTTTCACATGGTCATCTGCAGTTTCTGATATTCTGCCATGAAAGCGGAAATATCTCAAGATCCGTAAATAGTCTTCTCTTATCCTTTTCTCAGGGTCTCCAACAAACCTCACATGCTTTGCCTTTAAATCATCAACACCGCCAAAGTAGTCATACAAATTCCCATCAAAATCTATGCTCATTGCATTTATTGTCAAATCTCTTCGCTCCGCATCCAGCTTCCAGTCATTTGTGAATTCTACTACAGCTCTCCTTCCATCATGATTGGTGTCTATTCTCAGAGTTGTAATCTCAAAGTTATGGCCGTTCATATGGGCAGTTAAGGTGCCATGTTGCAACCCTGTTTCTATGTACCGAATACCGTTTTCAACAAATACATTTATCATTTCATCCGGTGTTGCTGTAGTCGCGAGGTCAATGTCTTTTGGCAAGTGCCTTGATAGCAGGATATCTCTGACAGCACCACCGACGATTCGCACTTCATGGCTTTTGCTCAAAAATGCTTTGACGAGCGTCAAAAGTTCTTCTGTCAGTAGCTCCCTGAATATCTTATGGGCCGAAAGATTAAGTGTTGCAAGGTCAGATACATGGTGGTTTGATAAATTATGAGCCATTCTTGGGTTTACTCGTCTCAAAAGTGTTCCACGAGCTACATGTAACAATGAAGCTCCACCTAAGAAAATCACTGGTTTTTGTAGAACAAAACCTGACTTGGGTTTTCTTTGGCTCCTGAGGTAGCAATCTCTGGTCACGGTAGTTGAAAGTAAGTTTGGAGTTAGCGAAAACAATCTGGTACTCGACTGTCTGAAGCAAAATTTTTGCAATCCGACAAGTGACGGCTTCTTATCAGAAGGTTGCAAATGCACTGCTTCAAACGGAATCAACTTACCTAATGACTGACTTCTTCTTAGCATTTGTGAATCATTGGTGACTGTAATTCTACTCTAACAGTACTTTGACATATTCTTTTTAGGCCGCCGAGTACATTAACTTTCGATTTCTCGGGCAAGCGAGACAAAGAAAAATGCAAACGAGGCGACACGTGAGCAGGTTTAAAATGGAAATGGCAGGAAAGGGGGAAAGCAATATAATCTAAAGTTTTGTCCATGTTCTACCAAGCGTTGGGATGTTCAGAATCCCTTACGAACTTCGTACTTTTATAAGCCAGATTCGTACAATCTCCTGATTTCTAGAATGTCGATAACCCACAATTAAACCATAGGCAAAGTGGAAGTATCTGAGAACGTAAATGACAAACAAAACTTAAAAAGCCATGTTGATATCTAGTCTTAAATTAAAGTTATAGACTTCCTGTGAAGTGACGTGAGATGGCCTACTTTATATGAAGATAGCTGCAGGATACTTTCTCAATGGGTGCAATACAAATGCCTCATGGCATAATGCCAAATGGTGAAAACAACTTCGAAGTTGTCGTGTACAAGTGCTATAATATTGTGTAGTGCGCATTTGGTTCAAGCGAGATCGTTTGGTTCAACTGAGTGCATTTGGTCCAACAGAGAGTGTTTGGTCCAACTGGGCGTATTTGGCCAAACTGAGTGCATTGGTCCAGCTGGGGCATTTGCTACATCAAGGGGAGTTTGTTTAGTCCTCTTCTAAAAGCACACGAACGTTAGCTCCCACTGAGATATACTTGGACCTTGTATGAAAAATATCTAACCAGCCCAATCCCCCTTGAGAGTGTACAGAATAACAGAGACCCAGGGGGTACTATAGGTGCTTGGGCACCGCTCGGAATTCCTAAGATAAAACATTCTCTAATCTCTGAAAGACGTCTTGAATCTTTTAGACGGTGTTAATGCATTTCCTACTAATGATAGACGCTAGTTAGCGCAGCCTACATCTGCTTTGAACAGTAAATTACAAGAAACCCCATTTTGAGCGTTTCGGAGCAGTTGGGATATTTGCTGAAACCAATCACACTCATGGCAAATGAGCAACTCCGATTCCATCGGTGCTTGAGCACCCCTATCAATCACCTTCTAGTGGCAAAGGAGCCAATCAGAAATGTTGTTGAGATATGTCAAGCACCCCTATCAATCAAAATGAGGGCTCGACCAATCCGTTTGCCAAATTTTGGTTCGTTTGCGCACCCCTGTCAATCAATCATCTAAAGTACACTGTGGCTAATGCCGTCCCCACAGTATGTCCCTGGATGGGTATATCCCTTTGTGTCTTTCCATCTATGGCTTGAATTTAAGTTTAACTTCTTTTCGTTAAAAAGTGAGTTTCAATAATAAGGAGGATGTGAGTTTCAATAAGAGAAATAGAAAACAAAATCTTTGGGTAAAACTGGGTCATTTTTCAGCACAAAATCAATTCATTTATACTTTACATTATAATGTTGAGCGCAATAATCTAGACAAAGTTCAACTTTGCTAGTAGCCCCATAGACCCATCTTCAATCGCAAATTCATTGTGGAGCGCTAGAATTTAACTACCACGTTGGGCAAGAAAGTTGGCCTCTGACCTTTTAACACGTCATGGTCTCTGACCTTTAATAAACAATGGGCCAAAGGCCATTCCACAGCAGTAGAAGACATGACCCAAAAAGGCTCCCAATTTTGAGGTCTTCGTGATCATGGGGCTAGACATTTGAAAAAAGTTGGAGCACATTGTATAAGAATGTTTAAACGTTTTTTCTACTTTACAAAGTGTAAGGTATAAACATGACAACTTAAAGTAGAACTTCAACAATCTTGCTTTAACGGCGAACAATACTGAAATTCTACCAAAGCAACAATACCTAGTCAACAAACAAGACAGACTCCACAGATGCAACGTACTCTTGAAGCTCAGCTACAGTGATAAGTATTCGTCTGGCACAGATATCAAGCAAAAACCTATACCAATCATGAAATCTCAGTCCCATCAAGTCGTCGTAATATATTAGGTAAGAACTCTCTTCAGTCCTTTCTGGAGAGTTCAGTTGCGTGAGTCGAGAATTTGTTTCTTTTTTCTCCTTCGAATTACCACATGTGCAAGAAACATCGGCACCGTCCTCTCCATCTAATGAGATACGATCGAAAATGAAACTACTTGTAGATGGTTGCTCAAGAATGAATTTCCTGCCTTTCTCCAAATTGTCAACTGCGCGATTGAATATTTCCGCGTATTCTTTCTTAGCACTGCTTGTGCAGGCTTTAAGCCTCAGCAGAACATTGCCGTCCTTAACTTTACTGACAAAATCTCCTGTCTCTTCTTTGAAAATCACTTCAGAACAATAACGTGCATAATTTCGGCTATCGTCTATGTATGACAGATCCCTTTCACAACTTGGAGCATTCTTCTGTATGTCATGCGACTTTTTCTTTTCAAGGCGGAGCGCGATGCAGCTCCAACACTCCAATGAGTCAGGTGAAACGTCCAGGTACTTTTCGATAATTCGCCCAGATCTGCAAAATATAGTCGTGCAGTTAGCGAGAAAAAAACATCGTGCTGTTGATTTTAGTGACAAATTCTGTGCAATCATTGGTGAAAAAAATCAATGTGCATTTGTCACATTGGAAACATCCAATGATCCTTCACAAACTTAGGCTGGTCGGACTTAACAAACTTCTGGATGCGCGGTCAACTGAAAACAGATTAGTTTCACGCAGGAAAATGTTGATCTCAAATTAAGGAACATCAGCTTGGCTTCGCAAAAGAGGCAACTAATTCAATACGATAGGGAGTAAGAAATTTGACAGAAAAGAGGCGACGCATTTGGAACGAGACTAGATTTCATCAACTGACAGCTGATTGGCTAACAGGCGACTTTCTGAATTAAACAAAATATCCGCTAGGTTGCACGTCCACCTGCAAGCTCTAGAGTAAAACTGATCGCATCATGTCAACATTTAGGTAGAGATTATGGGCGTAGATCAGGGGAAACCTTTTCACGGCAGCTAAGTCAATGCAGCCGAAAGAAACAAAGCGATTTGGTAGCTGGCAAAAATTGTCATGTATCAAGATCGAGCAAAATGATAAGATTATTCAAGCCAGGCTTCGACATCTGTTTTGGTTTTGATCTGAATGTTTATAGTTGTAGGTAAAAACAGCCAAGAAAGTTTTGATACAGAGCTATCTTTCGAATGTTTAGAAGAATTGGTGCAGCTGAAAGTCGCAAGATTGTTTGATTCTCGAGAAATGCGTGCTTTGCAGCCAATGTATCGCCTTAAATCAGTTTTAGATGATTAAAACAGCAAAACGTCAGATGAGAAGAGGAAATCTAAAGCAAAAATGATGAGTGGAATTGTATGGCCAAACCAGTAGTCAAACACTTGTGCTAGAACAATGACATATGATAGCTTTCGCTTAAAAGTTAAAGCTAAACAATCGAAAGACCTACAATTAATTATTATTCGAGAGAAACTGGAGCTCAATTCAAGTTGAATTGAAAAACTGCTTTCAAAGCCCACTTGCTAAGACGTGTGGCAAATCTTATAAACTGGATTAAATTTTACAGTGATGTTATGCAGAATTTAATTGCCTTCCAACCTGATTAGTAGATGCACTACTAAGATAGTACTCAAGTGAATGAATGGATAAATGAATGAATGATTGGATGGGTGCGCAAATTTAACACTTGGAAAAATGATTTATTATTCCATATGGCCTTCACATTATAGCCTATTCTAATAAATCCTGTATTGACCACTACAAAAACCATGGTTTGCGAAATGAAAAAAGATTAAGTATTTCTAAGCCCAGAGTACTTGTTTCCAACCAAAAACTAGCGGCGTTATACCTCTGTGGCTCTCTGCAAAGCAACCTCTGTGTTAATAAACTTTATTCCCTTATCGACAACTTAAACATCTCTGGAAAACGAGATACAGAATGACCTCAATCCTGGCTTTGTTGATTACAAGCTTTTTACTTCATAACTGTAACTACGCAACTCATTCGTCAAACAGAATATGTAGGAATTCCGGCCGAATTTGCTCAAAGCACAACATGCGTAGGTAACTTGAGATCTGTGCTTTTCGAGGAGCCTTATTCTATCAACAATGTAGTTCCATAGGATTAAAAATAAAAAAAATTCAACTAGGGAAATCATGGAGGTTAATTGAAAAGTTAACGAAGCCAGATCAATGGAAATCGTGCCAGTTCTAGGCAAAAAGCCTTAAATGTCACCAATATCTCCTCAGTTCTATAATACACAATCCTTGTTGCCTGAGCAAAAAAAAGACCGTTAAATTCCAACTATTTGGTGTTACTTTAGCAAGCAGTAAGTGTAAACGTTTCAGAGCTAAATTTTCACCAGCTTTAGGGTTATCGGGCCGAAGGAAATTTTTTTACCATGGACCTAGTTTGACCTGGTCATTACACCATAACGTCATACCTTGACATAACGTCAATATTTCTTGCCAATAAGAAACAATTTACACGGTGAATAGGACTTACCTTTCCGTCTCTCCATCTAGACCGTACACCAGTTTTAAGGCGACGACGATAAAAGCACTAGCCATTTCATCATAGAACTCGTTGGACATGGCGCTGCGCTGATACTTGAAATTGGTACGAGGTTTGAACTTGCACGCTTTTATCAGCGACACTGTTAGTCTATGAATCGCAGCTAAAACATGAATAAATCATTGAAAGGCCAGAGCTTTAAATGTAGCAACAAAAACAGAAATTTACACTTGCCAGAATATAAAACACACTCTCTGATGGTCAATTCCAAAAAGTCGCCTTTTCATAGCTAAATTACACCTAAAGCTATTATAAACAGCAGAATACAGGGAATGTTAAAAAGATAGATGCAAAAAAGATTAGACAAAAACAGCTACTTTTTGAAATTCTCAATTCCGGAGGTCAATTTTAAGAAATTATTTGTTAAAAATCTTTGCCTGTGGTGACCTGTGTTGCTGAGCTAAAACCCAATCAAGAAGAGCATTTGGCAAAGGTTACCGGAATGGTAATGCTCGCAGTTATTGTATCTGAACGAGGCTCTAAGCGCAGATAAAGTATCGGATCGAGGTTTGAAGGGCAGATACAGTATGGGATCGAGGCTTGAAGCACCATAAAGAGATCAGAGTCAGTAACAACACGTGAAACAGTTATAAACAATGATTTGATTTTAGGCAAACGTAGAAAAACCAGTACCCTTAACAGGAGTAGCTTACCAGGCAGCTGAAGGTCGAGAATGATTCTAGCAACATTCAAGAAGAAGTCTGGTTCAGGCACCGGAGCCAGGTTGAGGTTGTTCATCAGAAAGTTTGTTCCTTGGTGAATCTTGACAAGCTTCACAGGGCGGCTTGCAAAAGTCCAAGTATCTTCAAAGGAGAATTTCATGTGGCCGGGAAGAATCTTGGATAGCCTATGATACGGAACGTGACCCCTGGCGATCAACCTGTAGAGAAAAGGCAATTTTTTATCATGTTGGTCTATGGCAACAAGCTTCATCCTCTGACGTCATTGTCACAACGCAGCCAAAGAACATCGATATAGGTATCTCAGAAGTCTATTTAATGCCTTTTGGAAGACCAACGCGTGGAAATAGTTGAAGATTTAATCCAAGACATCTACTAACGCGAGATCTTTGATAAATTTAAACTCTTTAATAGTTGGTCACAGGTTATGATTGAAAAAAATTAATGATACATCCTAGTATTCTCCTCTAAGCTTAACCCCTTAGCTAAAATGGGAAACTGATTTCTGCCCAGAATTTGGGTTCTAATGCGCGGTACGAATTCAAAACATAACTACACCTTTCTAAAAGGACAAAAATCAGCTCAGACTAAGATCAAAATTATTGATCTAGTTCCAAAGCCAAAATACATTCTGTTGAACCTTGGTGCCAACCCTTGGTGACTGATCCACAACTCCTCTTCTGGGGCTTACACTTTAGACAATGAACCTAGTGCCTTTAATTTCTCTAAGTTGCTATACATCGTATATTTTCAAAGGACTAATCAATTTGACGCCACCCTAATCAGCGAGGTGTGAGATGGAATTATGTCGAGCGTTAGAAAAAACCAGTCTGCCAGTCATCAAAATCTATAAACACAGATATTAATCACTTGCGAGGGACCAACCTCAATAGATCAGCAACAGTAATAGGCTCCTTCATGTACATCAGTGCAATATGAATGATAACAATAGTGACCCTTTGCTGCATGTCGTTCCACTCGTTCGTGCTGAAGTCGTTCTTGTGCCGCAAGGACCCAATGTGCTCTGCCTCTTTGTCATCTCCTCCGCTGCTCTCACTGGAACTCGACTGGGGCTCTTCGTGCTCAGATCCACTTGAGCCAAGTTCTAGTGTGGTTCAAAATGCAGACTCACTGTTAGCAAATCAACTAGCACGATTAAAAGACAAGAGAAATAAATTTTGCAAAACAGGAAAAGCACATTGCAGTTGGCATGCACAAGACCTTGTTGTGAAAAAGGAGGCATAGATTTACCAGTCTCACACTCTCTTGCAAGCGTTACAACTCTATTCTATTCTTTAAAAAAGGTTTCATCTCTGTTCAGGTTCATCAATCAGTCTTTCGTTTCGTTCAATTCAGAGTTCATGGTTATTATTAACTGTCAGCTCACATGACTTCAGTATGCAAGGCCATTTTCATAGCGAAGACTCACAAATTCCGAGTGCAAACTGTTTACGTCGGGTAAAATTTCTTATGTAGCGGATTGTTCTTTACAATAGTGGTCCAGCAAATGGCGAATCGTGTACACTTTTCACGCAGTTTTTCATCCATAACATTATCTGCTAGTTCCTACGATATTATTATTTGAAATTTTGATATCCTAAAAAATACTACTCTTTTGCTATTCTCATTTTCATGTGCCAGAAAAAATAATACTTTCAGTGCGTTATATTATGTTTTGGCCTTGAAGTAGTGTACTTTCACGAGCCTTCTCAGGTGTTGTCTGCATGATAAAACATTAGATCTGCTGAAAGGCAGAAACCAGTCATCCCTCTACAGCACCTTTTCCAAAGTAGCAAAGCATCAAGCTCACTATTTTTAAGTCCGATACCTCACCGTTATTTTTCTGGCTATAGAATTTGCTCAGCTTCTTTCTTACTCTCTTAGAGCGAGGTTTAAGTACTTCTTGATCTTCTTCCTGGATTGCATCATCAGTTTGTCTTTCTCCCAACGCCTTTTCGCGTGCCTCATTGAGCAGTCGGTCTCGTACTTTTGAAGGCTTTTCGCGAAACAAAGGACCATGTTCCTGTATCCCAGTGAAAGCAATCTTCTTTTTCTTGAGGAAATGAAACCAGATATTTCGCACGACTTCCTGTAAAATAATTGTTCAGAGAAGCATTCACTCCTACATAATAAGACATTGCGGAGTCAAAAGAGGTTTTAAGGAGTCACGAAAATTAAAGCTTATATAAAGTGTTGTAATGCAAGACTTGAAGCATGATTTTTATATTAAACAGCCAAAAAGGAATTGTAAAAATATACCATGGTTTAAAATCACCCGTTTCTAGCAAAGATTCAGTTTAAAAACATTCTCAGAAATGAAAAATCTTATTAATCCTAAGGCTGTTTTCACTGTTTTCAGTGTAGGTGAAAGTAGTAATAAAAAAGGAAATACATTGTGTATCTGCATTTCTGAATATGGCCTCTGCCTTCTCAGAAATTGTTATGTGTAAGAGCTAGAAGTACAGAAATGTCAACACTGTACAATCTAAACTTAAGGAAAGCAATGATAAGGCATTGTAATGATAAGGACCTTAAAAGCCGCAATCTTGGAAAGTTCACAAAGTATATTTTTGTCTTAGATCTTTTTCCCCAATCAATTAAGCCAGGCCATAACGAAAGGCGCAGTTCATCATGTATAAACGGAACAGATGATTTTGGTTTCCAATATGCGCAAAATGATTTTGGTTTCCAATTATTCATATGCAAAAATATTCGAATATTCAACGCTACACATTCGACTCACTCTCAAAGCAGGATTCACTCCGAGATCCACCAAAGCCTTAACTTGAGCTTTCAACAGACACTGGTATGCTTCATATGTTACCCAGGGTTTGCCAACGTAACGCTCTGAAAATAAGGGACAATTTAAAAAAATGTTAAGAAACTGAAATGAATGAACACGTCTCGAATGAAAAACCCATAGATCGAACTAAATGCGGCAAAAGAATCTTAATTAACTTTCTGCTATCTACGAGCGATCAAAAGATTGTATGAGGTATTCAATCACGCCATAATTAAAAATTAGAGAATGATCCAAATGCATGAATAAATCAATTTGATTGAGATTACAAGATACAAGTAGCCTCAGGCTGCGATTACAAGATATAAATGTATCAGTGTTTCTCTACTGTCGACTGGCGTGACTGATTCCCCATAGGAACCCTGGATCGCTCGCAGATAGCAAAAGTGTAAGTTTACATGAAAATCGATAGAAGTTTTTTATTTTTTCTCGAATGAAAGTGCAGAAAAAAGAAAAAAAAGGACAAGAATAAAAGTTCTAGGAAAAGAATAAGATTACAATATATATTCTTGAAACATTAAAAAACTTAATAGAAAATTCAAAGCATTGAAAGGAAGCCTAAAGAAAATCCGACAAACAATACAATGCATTGAACTTTATCTTGTCTGTTAGAAACACTGAATTTGCTCAACCCCAACCCCCTGAAGAGAACACCTGCAAATCTACGTGTTTGACCTTCCATTTTTGGTAACGTAGTCGTTATAAGCTTGCCGACAGACAAAGCTCTAAATTTAGACTGTATTAAAATACAATGAATTTCAAGAGCCTTTGCAACCGCTTTAGACATTATCTCAACAACTGGGTATAAATAAATTGGTTTCCTTAAATAACAGCAAAATAAAGCCTCTACCAGCAGTCGTTACATTTTAATATAATTGAGACACTTTCAATTGAAACATGGAATTCAAATACAGACTTAACTTGTGTTTACAAGCAATACAGATCTGCCCCAGCACAATGGATGCAGAGGTTTGAGTAGGAGTAGGTTTTATACAATAATCTCAGTCAAGAATACTTCTCATATAAACGCCACACCCACGTGCACGGTACTTATTCACCCACGTGCGCCAATCCTTCGCCCCCTGATCCTCCCACAAAATACCGCAGATTACTAGCCAAACCGCAGATGAGCAAATAAATCTTCTCGAATACGCCCTCCATCAAAACTTTATTTCAACGGTTTACCTACCACAGTCCCAACCCAAAAAAAGATGCATATGGGAGAAAGAGAAATTCTGTTTCATTTCTAATCCACCATGAGTCATCAAGAGCAACGTAATTGAATGCATAAATCATTCATCCTCAGTGGTCAATGATGAATAACTTTCTTCAAAATTAACAGTCGATTGGAAGCTACATATTTGATAGCTTTCCTACATAAGATCTTCGAATGGTAGTAATATTTACAAAAAGCTTTTAAGTTCTCATCACTTAAGCACACTTCCAAGTAAGAGTCGAAATCATTGCAAATCAACAATTTTCTAACAAAACTACCTCCCATATCATATCTACTCTAGTATATTCAGATCTACCCTTAAAGTCTCATTAAACTAGTTTCTTTGTTGAAATCATTCAATCAACCACTTATTGACACACTTCATCATGTAAAAATCTGCCCTGACCACAAGGGAACAAACAACACAGACAGCACAAACAGTGACAAATTACATTTGTAAAATTTCCAATGCATAAATGCCTCATGTCTGGTACCTTCAGTGACCAAAGATCGCATGAATCAACATGGTAGCTGCCTTGCCATTAAAAGTGACAAATGAAAATTTTTACCTTGATGATGAGACTTTCTTCGTTTTACTTTTATTTCCCTTTGCTTTGTCTGTCCAAAAGTTGCATACTCAAGGCTCTCTTCAACTTGAACTTCATTTCTTATCTCCTGCAAAGGAAGCAATCCATAAGTAGCAAAAATTGATAGTTATGAAAATAAATGTCTTATTTCATATTGTGCTGAAGATAAGAAGTCTACGAAAAAACTTTTGAATCAGCAAGTAAATAAATTTGACTGGTTAATAGCCGCTGAGAATGTAAAAGGGCAAAGAAAAACTTAATCATAGAAATATATTACATGTCTATAAGCTACAATCAAGCTACAAGAACTTGCATTAAAAGGTAAACAGGTGCCAGTTTTAATCTTTGAGAGAAGCATGCTAGTGTTTTGAAAATTTTGGTTGACTGGCTGGCTGATTATCAGACAATAATGATCAAACATCAGAAAAGGTTGACTGGCTGAACACAGAACACCTAAAAATCAAAACAATTGCTTGAAAATGTACCGAATTCCAATACCCACTCTGGGGAATTCACCATACAAACTATAAAGAAATATGATACATCTTATGTAATATGTGACTACCACTCAGCTCCTAGGTTTCTTCTTATATGTGACAGTTAGGGAGTAGTGATTTTCCTTAAGAAAACTGGGAAACAATTTTCTCCAAGAATTATGTTTCACTGCAAGCAGGAGGCAATATCCCACTAATTATGGTAGAGGGGGGAGTTATTAACAGTTATTTAACTTTTACCATTATTACAAAAGTAAAATTGATGCTCTGAAAAAGAGTCTCTTGAAATTCTACTGATTCAGGAAATGTTAGCATACTTAAGTAATTTTTCTCCTGACACATACTTAATCATACTTACTCTACTTCATTGTACTTAATCCCAAGAAAATGTGAAGTGGATGCTAATTTGTCATTAGACTATCAATCAAGTGCTTTCCTTATAACTATCTTAATCAGCTATCCATTTTGTCAGCTTTTGGGCATTTTTAGATGTTTATAAAACTTTGAGGGCAAAAATATATCAACACATGTTGAAATTATGCTTATGCAGTTTCTTAAAATTCTTAAAAAAGAGAAAGATTTTCTCAGCGGCAGCCACTTCAACTCTAGAATAGGGATGGGGAGCAAGAAAAGTAATACAACAATAAAGCAGGTCCTAAAATAAGAGGTGCTGTACACTCTCCTTGAAAATTCATAGCCTTGGTTGCTCAAGCCATAGCTAATCATTTCATAACTTATTTCATCAACTTACAGACTTCCACACATTTACTTAATGTAATATTACGCCCATATATCCATGGACACCATGGCCAAGCGGGAAAGTGCAGGGAGCTAACCTTGTTACCCTAGTATTGGTTGGGGAAAACTTTGATGCTGTATAATAATTAGCGCACAATTCTATTGGCTTGATGTGCTGCTTTTCTCTGGTTACTTCATGTTAAATTCCTCCCTTTGTGGCATTAGGCTTGAAAACACCAGCAATGTGGATTTTTGTCAAATTTTTTTTTAATTTTGAAATTCTTTTTGGCTCATTCCACATCTTCCATACTGTTTGGCAAAACTGCAAGCATGCGTTGAAATGTCTTGCATCTATTAGACATTGAAAACAAGTTGTCCCCAATCACACTAGTGGATGTTTATTTTTGCTCTCATGATTACATTCACACTATGGACAGTGGGGATGTTTAGTACAAAGGTGTACACGCTTTTTTTATATGGAACCACTTTATAAGGAACCTACATGTAGAAGGCCGAAATATATAAAGAACTTATACTACTAAAAACGTAATCCCTAAGGAACTTTTTGATTAGAAAATTTTTTAAATCTGCAAGCATCAAGAGCTAAAAAGCCTGTTCCATTGATTTGCAGCCAATACTCGTATAGATTGTTTGCTATTCGTGTGTCAAGTGCTTTATTGAGTATTTTCCGCATAGTCTATCTTGCCCCTCTCTCTATTGAGTGTTAAGACTTATTGATGTGCAGTGAAAATTAAGGAACTTTTAAGAAACTTTTGGTACTAAAATCTGATGACTTGAGACCTTCAAATAAGGAACTTTTGGAACTAGGCCTTGTGGTAGGTTCCTTATAAAAAAAAGCATGTATACTAAACAACCATTCCTGGGTTTGTTTCTATAGGTTATTTTAAAACCATAAAGTACCTATTCTGAATATTCCCCTTGGATTTTTTGTGAGCAATAACAAGTTCCTTAATACTGTATACAAAAAGAAATAAATACCTGAGATTGTGTTCCGCATACATTACAAAAGTACTGGCCATCTAACTCATCAAATGAATTATCGCCACACAAAACGCAAACCGGCATGTTCTGCAAAGAACAAAATATATTTATCTAAGTGACCCCATATAATGGCTAGAAATGATTTAAGGGCAAGGGTTTACTCCCTATATAAAAGGATCTAAAAACTAACCATGAATTAAATCTGCTAGCTTGCTTATTTTTATTGGGAAACAAACATTTAAACTTTTGAGTAATCATTGTAACCATAAGGATAAAATCATAAAATTCAAGTAAACGTATATATATTGACTTTTTTCAGGATAACTAAAAAATGAAAAATTTGATTGCTGAACAATTAAAATCAAGTAGCATAGTCATTAGTCAAAAATTGACTTTTATCATATGATGCTCACAACGCAACCACCTTCTCTAAATTCTTGCCAAAGTATAAAGAGAAAAATGTTGACTAACAACTTTAAAGCTTACCTTTGAATTGTGTAATTTTTTTCAGAATAGACGAGAGAGCATGAAGTTTCTTTTGCCGCTAAAAATTAAATCTTTGCAGAAGAATTTCTTCTAGGCTTGTGGATTCTTCAAATCGAGGCTACTTCTAAAGAATAGAACAACGAAGGAAATGAGGGTGGTTTGGATTTTGAAAGTTTTTCTGTTATGAACAATTTTGAGGTTCGATCAATTGTTTTCGCCTCTCTGTCTCTCATGCTGGTACCAGCACAGAGCACGAGGTTTTCTTCAAAACTCTGTTTATTTCGTAAAAAAGGCAAACGAATTAGCAAAAATTCTTTCAGAAAGTTTTCTCTTGCCTTATAAAAGCCTCACAGTTACCTTACGTACGTTATACGCATAGAAAAGGTAAAAACCTAGTCAAAGTCGTGTCTAGTATTTGTCAAACGTAAATTTGCACCATCTGCTCGTGATTTATATTGACAACCCTCCCGAAAGCATTCGACTAATTCTGGAAAGTCTGAACTAAGTTTTTCTTGCATTCAGTATTGCTGTTTCTAAAGTTTTTTGCATTCTGACATAACTGGTAATTCAAAATCAACCTTTGCCTCGTTGCCTTTTATTATTTTATTTATTTTTTGTCGACATGAATAAATTGAGATGCGCCTGGACTGTTTTGCAATGGAGGGGTTTTCCGAAAATGTGACCGATTATTACACTTTTTTATAAGGAACCTACCTCAAGGCCTAGTTCCAAAAGTTCTTTATTCGTAGACCTCAAATCATCAGATTTTAGTACTAAAAGTTCCTTAATTTTCACTGCACATCAAGAAGCCTTAGCACTTAAATAAGAGAAGGACGAAACAGAGTATGCGGAAACTACTCCACGAAGCACTTGACACACGAATAGCAAACAATCTATGCGAGTATTGGCTGCAAATGAATGAAAGCGGCTTTTTAGTTCTTGATGCTTGCAGTTATAAACATTTTCTTAAATCGAAAAGTTCCTTAGGGATTTCGTTTTTAGTAGTATAAGTTCTTTAGATATTTCGGCCTTCTACATGTAGGTTCCCTATAAAGTGGTTCCTTATAAAAAAAGCGTGTATACACAGATGGTAGCATGAGGAAATTTCTGACTAAGAGATGGTTACGTTGACTGACTGTGATTGCCTTCGCCGTTCTCTTTTGAATTCTTTTAAAAATTCGTAGTTTTCACAGTGATTAAATGTTTTTTTAATTATGCTGATTGGATTGCGTTCAATTCCACTCTAATAGTCAGTTGTGACCTTCTCTTTCTAGTTCTACTCTGCTTCTTATCCGTTATAATCGTACGCCCCCTTAGTAGCACGTTTCCAAGCAACCAGAACATCCCACTCCCCAACGCGACCAACATATATAGACCCTTGGACCTCACCTCTCGTGAATATAAGCAGGGAAATGTAAATTAAGCCAAAATAATTTGGATTTCTTGACTGTTTATGACCTAATAGGGAAACACTTAGATGATTATGAGAAGGAAGATTTAAGGGTG
Source organism: Nemopilema nomurai (assembly GCA_003864495.1). Classification (NCBI taxonomy): domain Eukaryota; kingdom Metazoa; phylum Cnidaria; class Scyphozoa; order Rhizostomeae; family Rhizostomatidae; genus Nemopilema; species Nemopilema nomurai. Next base: position 513,446 of record ML133462.1, on the reverse strand, counting down.
AATCGAACCATAACATTTCATCTCTATCATTTGTCAACTTTCACTAATCTAGTATGCGAATCATCCCCCGGCCAAGTGTCAGTTTGTGACAAGATCAACAAGAATAAAAACAATGATTTGAGCAATTCTAGGGAGTAGGATTGGCAACGCATGCGTCTTAAAAGATAAAGGTGGGATTAGAGGAGAAATCTGGACATAAAGTCAACCTAAGAATCATGCTAAGATTCAATGAAGTCAATTTGATATTGCAGGAAGCAGTTAAAGACCTTTTGGCGAAGGTCTTAGTTTTGAAATAACTGTCATGAAAAGTTGAAATCCCGTTAGCCGTTGCTTGTTCGTGATCATTCGTTAAAACAGACAGTTGTGATAATACAAATTATTTCATGGGAGGTAAATATTTCTCTAAATTCAAAGCTGCACAACAAACCATTGCTCGAATTCCTTTGAACGCATGTGGACGGTACGATTAGAGCCTAACTCATAATATTAGATTGTTATTGCAATCAAATAATTAAAATCCTATCCCCGTATCCCTTTAATCAAAGAGAATTTTTGATAAAATTAGAAAAAAAATTAACTGCAAGACACCCTTCATTTAAAGTGCGGAAGCACATATCAAGAAATGTAATCTTGTTAAGTCATGAATATGATAAAATCCCTAACTAAATATTGGAATGAATTGTCGACAGTGTTTACAAAATTTGATTATTTTCAAATATCCATTCTTACTTTCTATGCGCGCTTGAAAAAATAATTGTTTACATCACCACTTTTCGAAATAAGACTTCATTCTTTAGAATTTTTGATCAGTACCATAAACTGAGAAACGCCCTTTTTCGTAATCCGCGAAAATTTCAGTTTTTAACAAATTCTCTTTATTAGAAAGTTCCAGTAATCGACAAAACAAATGTAGGGCACGGCCTGCAAGCTTTGCAGAATGTCTTGTTGGCTTCACCAGTACTAATATTATGCTTGATACAACTTAAGTGCTATGAACCTCTTTATTTACAATACTGATAACTTATTCTAATTCTTCGTGGACAGTCTGCTCCATGAACAAGAGAACTCAGTTGACAAGAAATGGCACCGAATGAAATAAACAGATATGAAAAGTAAAACTACAGAATAAGTAAATAATTCTCCGTATGTTAATGTATGTTTTTGTACATGTGTATTTACATGCTGTTATCACATTTCGAACCAGCTTGCGTGCTTTCTCTGCTACCTTAACTAATTCTTTGTCAAAGCTTGCTGAAAAAAAGGGAATGAATCAAATCAAATTAAGCTGTCAAAGAGCTGTGTAATTCACGTATAGCTAGCACGATGGAGATTCTTTGTAATTTTGCTTTCTTTGAAGGACGGAGCTATCGTATTTTGAAACAAACCGAGCCAAAGGACAATTTCAACAAAATATGTCGCATGGGAAGAGACGTGTTTCCTTGGCAACCCTTAACGTATTTTGTTGTTATATGGAAAATGCATTATCTATTCATTCTAGGTATTCTTGTAAACAGTCGAATTGTGCAAACCATCCCAGATTCGACAAGCACAATACCCTGGAGCCTACTTCAATCGTAGCAAATTCAAAACTCGCTACTGGGAAAGATCGGTCTCAGGACTAAAAGAATCAGGACTGAGAAATAGGCTGCAGACAAGACCGCCTAAAGTGGCCTACGGCTTAAAACACAGAAAATTTGAACAAATGAAAAATATTTGATTACAAATAATTGGTGGTAGTATTAACCACACTCATGCGCGCACAAATCCACTATGCCAATGTGTTGTATAGTTGCTAGCATGAGCCATTCATTATAATTATTCTCGTTTACAGTCCCTCCCACACATGTTTGCCAATCAACAGGACCGCAAGAATGTACCGACACTCATGCTTCCTTGAATCAGAAGAGAGAAAGGACGATCAATAACTTCTAAAAGAACAAAGTTGTGGCTTCTCCGAGAATGCCACATTTTAGGTTAGACTGTAATAGGACAGAGGTTTTCTTTTCCTTAGGTTTCCTTTTCTTTAGGCTTTCTTTAGGTTTATTAAAGAGGGGGAGGGGGAATCAAACAAATTTTGAAAACTTAGGAACTGCTCATCGACCGCAATACAAAGTTACGCATATGTTAGCAATAGCTGGTAAACATGGGTGGTTTTGTAGGATTTTTAAACTTTTCAACCTGAGACTGTATCAAAAAAATTCTTCTAGGGCCACAGAGGAAACGTTAAGTTTTGCGGCAGGAAAGAAATGTTAGTAGGCCAATAATAGTCCTTCTTTCAATCATTTCCCATGCTTCTTTTTTCATCTTACCAAAATAATACCTTTTCCTCATTAAACAGCTATGAATGTAACTCGTACCTGTTTTTCATCAATTCAGTAAACTGGAAATGGACGTTGAAGGTCTAATTCTCATGATTTGGTAAGGAGCAAATGAGAATTTCGCAAGAAAGGGCTTCAGATTAAAAGAAAAAACATTTGCTTTCAAGGGCTTAATATCACGCGAACAAGTTATGACACATTCATAGTTGAACAAAGAACGCACGAAATGCACGAAAGGCTTGGGTTGTAAAATTTAGAATGCTTTCAAGACGCACCTTTTAGCCTTCCGCGAAAACGGTGGGCCTCCACTGAGATCCCAAGGATCCTCTTAACAATTTCGCGATCCGACGATGTCACACGATGAAAAGATAAAGTCCTACAAAAGCGTCCTAGGGGATGGATTTTAGTCGCATCCACGATGTATCAATGTGGGATTTTGGCATAGTTACTTGGAATGAAAGCCAATAGATTTCAGCTTGTTTGATTCATCTTCAGTGTGTCCTGGAATATAGGGGTTTCATCGAAGAACAACTTAGACGGAAGACTTTGCAAGGGCAATACATCTGAACGTGCATGAGCAGAAAAACTGATTCCCAGGACCCAGGAATGTTTGACTTCTGTCTGTCACTCTAAATCCCGTTAGCTGAGTAAGCTCGCGTGTACTTCTTGGTGGGGTTCTTATAGTTCATGCAAATATCTAAAAGCATTTACAAACAAAACTTTCTTAATGTCAAATGTCAAAGCGTCATTGCTTATTCTGAAACGTCATCAATTTTTTAGCTGACATTCCTTAGAATGATAAATGAATTCCTTCTCGATTCTTACCACTTAAACAGGTAATTATAACTAAAGTATAGAATTATTAAGTTCATCTCTGAGAAAGGGAAACCAACTCGAAACTAGCTGTAAGAACAATTAAGGACAGTAACGTAGATCAATGTGTCTCACTTGGTTTGTTTTGCTAGTACGATTTCCTACCGGAGAATTCCTGGACTTGTTAGTATGAGGTGAATGCAAACTTGAATGAAGTCAGGCCACGCCTCCATTCCTGTTTGCTGAATCAAAAGCAGTGCGTTTCTTCAGCCAAGGACCTTTCACCAAGCCAACGAGCTCTAGAGCTAGTCCTTGAATACACACATTTAGTTAGAAATAGGTGGTCAGTGACGTAGTAATCGGAGGGGGGGGGGGGTCCAGAAGGGCCATGGCCTTCAGTGCCCCCTTTCAAACCCAATAGTGTCTCTGAGAGACTCTAAATTGTCCCTCCCATATCAAAAAAATTGAGCAGTCATGCGCCATTTATTGGTACTGCCCCCACTTTTTAGATGCTTCTTACGTCCCTGTATCTGAAAACTAGCTTAGAAGGAATCTAGAAGCTAGAGGAAATTGTTACCAAAAGTCGCTAACCTCTCATCACACATGTCGCACAAAAACCTAGACAATTATCCATTTCAGGCTTATCGAAGAAACTCATGCGAAAAACATGGCTTACATTCATCTGATAATAAACACTTTCCATTTCTGAGTCACTATAATTTACTTCATACAGAACCCTGGCCAGTATAAAATTTTCAACATTTCAATGAGCCTTAGCCAACACAAACAAGTTTTAACAATTGCATTATTGGAGATATGTATCTTTTTGTCTATTGCTAAGGCAAGGGCTAAAATGGAATTGCATCCCTGCTTTGCGCCAAAGCAAGTAAAATCGTAACTGAAAATGGCAGCCGTTCTTCATGTCAATAACAAGAGGCACTCTATGTAAATAAAATGTTGTTATTAATATGGCAGCCCTCCTCGCTGATAACTTAAGAAATGACAAATAAACGATTTAACAAATACAAGTTGGTAAACCGCTTCTCCATATTTAGATATTTTGGTTTTACTTTTCAGCTCTATATGTTTCAGGGCAGTGCAAAGTAAGAAGAAAAATTTGGCAAATATTCAATAGTCACGTCGCCACTTTATTTACTCCCTGCCTCGAAAGCCAACTTTACTCGTGGCGCTATCTATACAGCTTTTCATTGACACCCATGTTTCGAGAATTTCGAAAGCTCAACAGAAATGATGTTTGCCAGCAAAACGTATCCATAGCATTAGAGGTTTTGATATTGGAACTTTTTTAAGAATCATTTGAGTTGAAGGAATAGACTGTTTAGAATGAATTTGATTTCCAGTTAACAGCGAATTGGTGGACTGATTCCGCCAGCTTCTATTGAGATGCGTGCAAAATCTTTTGAATATTGATTGATTCTTGTTGCTTTGTTGATGACTCTTGAGTGCATCACCAGTTCTTCGCGGTATTGCATACCTGCAAGTTAGTTTGGCATGAATGGCAAGGCTTGTGATGGTAAACAATCATGTTTTTATGCAATCTCAGACGGCATGCCAAAAAGTACGGCATACTCATGGGACCTGCTATCGAAGGTAAGTTCCTTTTTGAAATTTCTTTCAATTGGTCGACAATGAAAAGTACAACAATACCAAAACGTGTTAATATTTAATTCAAAATTCAAAGCACCAATGTGATCGAACAGCGAACAACAATAATTTACCAAGTCACACTTGAAGATTTCATGGTTTTTTATAATTCCCCAATGTTTTTCATGCATATTATATATCAAGCGTGCAGTGATGTTGATTCTGTAGCACAGAAATTCGAATTTCCAGCTTCCTCCACAACGAAACATCTGCAAAATTTTGACAAGCTCAATTCCAGCGTAGTCTCGGTCTGACGCCGAGACCTATTGGTCGCCATCTGGAAGCGCGGAAAATGCGGATAAAAACATCGTACACACGCCTCGGTCGATGAGGTAGTGAGATAATGAAGAACGATGTTTGCTCAAAGTTGTTAGAGTTCGGGTGCTTCAACATATCATTGCTGTTATCAAGAGAGGGAAGTATGGCCATGACATGCATCTACACTAGTTCGACGGCCATGTCAAGGTAATGATCGGTCAAACCTATCCTGGCCCCAGAGTGAGAAGCTTGCATATTACAAGGCGAGTTGACTATCTTCGATAGTGGAATTTATTGGATGCGATGGCAACCTCTGTCGGAATATGGGACAGACTTTCACCAGGTGAATTCAAGCAGCTGCAGGAGTACACGAAGTGTGAGTTATTTCAAATTTGTCTTAGAATATATCGGCAACTTTTCCGAAGAATTATTTGCAGTGTATTTCAGTTGTTAGATGAAGTCCCTGTTGCTTCGAATGCCAATCTCATTTTATCCCGCTAATAATGCACTGTCGGAAAAACATTTAGCAATCTGGTGAATATTTGGTACAAGATCGATCCATATCGTTCCGTTCTACTTTCAACTCTCCTGCAAATTATAAAATGCAAAATGAAGACTAAATTGCGAACTATGATATTATGATTCTCATTTCACTCGGGCATGAACGGATCGTGATTTTATGTCTTGCAAATTTGATTTCGGTCCATATGCTCTTTCATGCTTTGCAAAACACGATCAGACTCGTGTGCTATTAACCTTGTTAATATTCAAAATGGGATTTTGCGACAAACATCTCTTAGCTGTTGCGACTTTTCTGCCAACGCTCAAGTGGTTGACAGTTCGTCTTCACGGGTTTCGCATCGAAAAATAATTAATCCCATTGGCACACGAACATTAAGTTAGGTGGATTGACAAAGACAGCAATTTTAGCACCTTAAATTTGCTGGCTCCCTAGCCGTGCTTGTTATGCTGTGAGTCGAGTAGATTTTCCAACCAAAAGACTTTCAACATCCACTTCCGGGCAGTTTCATCTACAACTAGAATAATCACTATTTGGCAAAAGCTTTTGAAATTTTTACCGGTGAATCAATTGACAAACGAGTCTGACGTTCATAAAATCTTCAGAGCTTTTAACACAATTATTGGAAAGAATCTCCTATGTGCGGTTGTGTCGTATTTTCGTTACAGGTAGTAAAATATTTGCTAAGTTCCTTTTGTAGTAAATGCCTCTATTGTTCCAACCAGATTAACGTTTTCTTGAGGAAATTCCTCACCGTAGTACTCCTCCCTTTCGCAGCAAGCTATAATTGTCCAGGCAGTGTTCAATCAAAGTAGATTTAGTTAAGTCTTCATTGGAATTTTTGTGCTTCTGTAGCTTGGAACTTGTTTAGATAAAGTAAACTGTTTCCCTTGATCTTAATTAATAGCAAGATCTCTCTATCTTTTTCATATTTCAAGGTACAAGAGTTTTGTAGCTTTTCTAACCAGCAAAATTGGTAGCTTTTTTAAATCCTGCTAATTGCAAGCAAAATAATTGGTAAGTTGTACATTATGACATTTCCTATCATTTGGAAATGTCTGCTTGACAACTCTTCAGTATCAAATGCATGACAACAGAAATTGATTTTACAAGGTGGGAAAATTTTGCTTTTAGATGAATTTAAAAGTAATATTTAGAAGGGGCTAAAATTGAAAAAAATGGTTTTAAGAAAACTAAAAGAAAATGTGACGATCAAAATCAGAATGATTTCCCATACCATCCCATACCCATGTTACTGCACTCTGACTTTAAGTTTCATATGATCTCTATTCCACAGAAGGTATGCCATATATTTGTGAGCAATCTGATAATAGTATTTAGATTTTTAATGAGAAAATGATTTAAAACACAGGGTCGCCAGCCTTTTTTGAAAATAATTACAATTTATCAACTATATGATTACTATAGTTACTGATATGATTGATTTCCTAACATATATTCTATTATTCATATAATAGGCTCAGGTAATCTTTTTTGAGTCAAAAATATTTTTCAAAATGAACTTGAAAAAGTTGAAAAGTTGTTCAAAATAGTTGCATTTGAACAAAATCAAAATCCAATGCTTAGGGAAGAAGTTTGACAATATGATTATTTATATGACTGAAAATGGTTTACACTAAGGATGAGTATCATCATTATTTATCTTGTCAGAAGTGACTCATTGCTTAATTTCCAAGATAGTCATTCAAATTGACACATCCATAAAGCCTTTATACATTTGTATACAGTGTGAAACCAAGAAGGTTATTTCCTCTTCAGAATTTCAGAAAAAAGAGCTGTTTACACTTTTGCTCATTAAAACAATCAAATATAATACAAGCAATAAATTGGTGTTAATGGGTGTTATATCATAAAATGAATTTTCCATTTTTATCAAATTTTATTGTTTTGATTTTCTTAATTTCTCTTCTCTTGACGGGCAATGTCTTGTTCCTTTTTCTTCTGATGATTGCAGTTACTGAAATTATTTTGAGAATAAAAAACCTTACCCCCAACTTTCTGATCTCATAGAGATGGTTGTGATATTGTGCCATATAAATGTGCTTCTTTTATTAGTAAAGTAATATCTAAATATACTTTAAAAAGATAAGCTAACTTGTCTAATTAGTTTGCTACAGGCTCTGACATGTTCCAAAGACTTTTATTCAACATTAATTTACAAAGAGATACAAATATTTGGATTGTTCAGCATAGCTTAGATTTCCAACTTCTCTTTGGGCCTCCTTTTAAAATATGAGTACTGTCATTCAAACTCAGACTTTTTAAAAGATCTATGCACTGTAAAATTTATTCATATTGGCTTTTATTTAAGTTATTACCATGGAAACAACTTAGCTCAAGCTTGGAAACAAATTGTTCATAAACTGACTAAACTGAGTCTTTCTATTCTAATGGTAGCTTTCACGATTACCAAGAGTGGACATTTGATTTCTCTATGCCTTAATCATTTTCCATGATAACTGTTTCCTGGCACTGGGCTTCTTTTTCTAAAGAGCTTAGAAATGCTCATTATTTTTATGAACTACTGCAGAGTTTATGTCTAGTGGACTAATCAAATTTTTGCATTAATAATTGTGAGATAGTTCATTGTAAAACTGACCTGATCTTGTTATGTTCAGCCAAAATGAAGTCTAAATGTGACAAAAAAGGTTATTGACAAGGCAATCATACATTATTTGCCACAAAGTAATGGCGCACTTAAGAAGGCCATACTATGTTTTCACATGAGCTATATTGTTTTTCACTTTCACTTGCTAATTGCATTGATCTATACCTGACAAATTGAAATGTCAGGTTAAAGAGATGTGTGAAAATTGAACTTCAGAATATTGAGAGCTATTGGCAAAAGGATGCCTAATGATTTGTAGACCCTCTCAGTCATCTATGTACAGGCTAATGAGTTTCCATTGAAAGCCATTTCAAAGCAAGCCTAACCAGGTTGCTACCACAGTGGCGACTCATCTACTTTGCCAAAAATTATGTCAGAATTTTCACTTGTTTGACTTCGTGTTTTGAATTAAGTCAATGCAAAGAGAAAGCCTCTGGCTATTGCAAGCCTCAGACCTTGGCTCCAATCAGGCGATATTTCATTGAGAACACAAATAATAAAAGCTTGCACGCTGAGTAAACAATGTGATTAAAGAGTCCATGATCTTTGTGGTTTGAAGACGTTTTCTTATACTGCTTAAGCACAGTGAAATCCCATATTTTCAAAGCATCTCAGTTCCAACACAATAAAAATCAGTGGGAATCATCAGATTTTGTTATACTTCAAACCGCATATTCTGAAATTGTGTCTACACTTTTGCATGTAGCCACTGTTACCATAATCCAGCACCATCTTCGGACTTTTTTATCTCCGTTTCTCTGCTAACAACTAAATTCAAGTCATCATTAGGGAAGCAGTTTTGTGATAAACGCTACGTTTCTCTTAGCAAATGAATTATGATTCTTTGAAAGCATGTTATCTTGTAAAGATATAACTGGCTGACTTTTGCGTCTTCGTTGAAGACTAAACAACATCTGTTAGCGATGTAGATTGTGACGATGCTAAAAGTTTATTAATTTTGAAAATGCAAAAATATCGACGAATGGAACTTTTTAGCAACTGCAACTGAAAACGTAAGTAGCAATGGTCCCATGAAATTAGGCTGTTTTATCATTTTCCCCATAATTTCCTCTCATATCCTCGACGACATACACAAAATAATGTATTCTGGACTGAAGATTCTCTTAAAGTCATGGACTTGTAATTCGTCTCTTGCTTCTTATAAACTGGATTTCCCTGTACTATGAAAACTGGTATTTTCGTTGGGTAGTTTAAGCGAGGAACCCAATTCAGGGTTGCAAATGTGTCCCATTCAAGTCAAACAAGTGTGTTTCATTGCTTAAAAAGTTAGGGTTTTTGCTATCAAACCAAATCTTTCACTGGTCATTGGCTATCGAATGATTGTATTGTAGTGTATTGTGTAATTTATGTTTATAAACTGCAGGCTTATGGAAGCTACAATGCCCGCCAAAAGTGTTGGAATAGTCCAATCGTCTTTCCCACTAAACGTCTCCCCTCCCCCAAATACAATGTTGGATTCCGACTGGAAAATGACAACAAATGTATGTTGGAGCGCAAATTGTGTAACCCATGCTTAGCGATATGTTCATCTTCCTTCACAACATTTTTTAAGGGTGGGGATTCTGTCTGCTTGAAATAGGGAAATGAACTGAAAACTATAAATTTATTATGAGTAGAATCTCGGTGTTCCGACTACTTTTGGCGGGCGTTGTAGAGGGTCGGAAGCGTCCGCAGGGATGTTGATGTTGTCGTCTTTACTGTACTTTCAGCAGCTCAGATTTGAATTTTAATTTATAAATATGTTCTTGGTTTGCAGTCGTGGTATTTACTAGAATGGTGAATTGCTTCTATTAGTCCATTAAAATCAAGCGTATGTTGTCGTTTCATCCTCACAGGAAGTCTGATATCAAACTTACTGAAGTGGCACGAATGCCTCCCATTATCTGAATGTCTCTCCACCACAACAAACGTTTTCTATTCATACTGTAAATCAAAGGAAAATTTGCTTTAGAGCGGAGGAGGGAAATTGTCAGCAATTTCAGGCGATATCTGCTATTGCTGAATCGTCTCCAAGAATAACCCGCAATGTGTTGGCGATCCTATCTTCCATTGCTTGTTAAAACCGGACGGGATCTAATAGAGCATTTTAGTTTATTTGTGGTTGATTTGCTTCATAATGTCTTGTTAGGATTACTAATATCTACATCGTGGGAGTCTTTATCCCTTTACAACTGTGAGAAAATATTTTGCGGCTTTACTGTAACTGCATTGGCTTACTTGGCATTTCATTTTGGTCCAGTTTTCTTGGGTATGTTTCCCCCACTCAAAACTTCCATCCATCCTAAATGTGGGCGGAAGTTATATTGCGTCAGCCAGGGCTATGTCTCAAATCGGCGTTTGTCAGTGAACTAGCCCATTTTCATTTACGCTTTTTTGCTAGAATAGTGCACACATTTTATCAACATTATATTTGACGATAATAAAAGCGAGGTAAGGATTTCACCCTAATTACCCTAATTGTGACACCATGCCTTCTCAGTGTTCTCTAAACATAAGCCGTCTTATACCACCAAACATAAGAGACAGCATATTTGATCAATTTGCTATGTTTCACTGATATACGATTAAACCACACCGCTATTATGAGAGCCCCAGGCCGTCATTATGCCAACAATCAGCTATTGTGTTTTATAAGTTGTTTAAGGCAAGACTGTTATTTTCTGTGCAGTTTTTGACAGGCCTTGTGCTGTATGTAATTATTGATAATAGGAAATATACAAGAGATGTTTGAGCGTGCTTTTGGAAATATACAATCTGGAGTCAAATGAACCACATTGTTTATGTCACTGTCGCTAGAAACGTCAATCTGTCAAAAACGTCAAGCCAGTCGCTAACCAGACTTATAGTTACTGGTTTCAACCAGCTCCATGCAGAATAATTTTGGCAATTTTAATCGTTATTTGGCACCGTGATTTGTTTATGAGCTTGCCTTTCTTGTTGTTTATAGAGCAATTTGTTTTCCTAGCTGTGCGTATTCATAATGGCGGCCTATGCCCGTAATAAGCTCGTTTCACTTATCAAATATTGAGGGCAGCGGCCTGAAAATAAAGCGAAGGAAGAATTAAATTGCTGAGTCCTTTTGAAACTATTAGACTGAAGTCAATGCCCCTTCTCTTCTGGAGGGCCGCGAATTTCCATAACGCGATTGCTGTCTTGATGCCCTAGTGATTGGGTCGCTTTCAAGGGTCATCTATCGGCATCATTCAACTCCATTTAAATTTGGCTTAAATACGGGAGATTGTCCTTCTTATCCGGCAGAAAAACAAACAATATTGCCCTAGGTGAGATGAATTCACAAATCTCAGGATTGAAAATGAGTTGATCATTTTCCCGCAAAACAGCTGCGCTTGAAAAAATCTTCAATTTTGGGGCAAAGCTAATTACTAAGGGATATCCCTTTCCAGATGCAATTATATCCAATTTGTTTTCATTTTTTTAGAACTAGCCTTATCTATGGTGTATTGATTTCGTTGAGGTTTACAGCTCTCGCGCTTTTGGGAACAGAAATGCACGCGACGACTTTTCAAATTAGCTTTTGTGGGCAGACATTTTTACAGCATGTACTGTTTCGTCGTACGGACCAATGTTCCCAGTGGCAAAGTTAGACAACAGAGAATTGAATATGCTGCATAATTTTGATGAAATGGCGCCCCTGCATCATTTGGCACTGCAGCTCCGGTGAATTGCCGCCAGTTATGGCTTCGATGCAAAATAATTTCATAAATCAATCTGTAGCTTAAAGCTTTTGAAAAACAACAATTAAACACAGTCTGGTCCATAGATCAGTTTCACTGACAGCTGCGGAGGAGTTTGAGGTACAAACTTCAGGGATGCAGTCTACAGCCATGGGTCTTGTAGAGATTACAAGAGCGTTATTAGAGGCCTATTCTTGTCAAAAGCATTACAAGTTTATTGGCAATAACAACTGTCTTTCGAGTGTGCAACGCATTCGCCAAATAAAGAATATGCTTTCGGTTTTGATTTCGCTGTGTTAATTTTGATATTGCATAAGGAAGCTCGGTACATTAAGGGGGAGCGTGCCACATAATTATGACTGGACCACAGAAAACGCAGAAAGTAAGCCAATCTAATTTGTCTCATGCATTGCTCGTGTTCACAAAATTAGGTGCTAAAGTAGCCTGTAATTGTAAATGTGGTGTTGTAAATATAGGCTCGGGCTGTCGTTTGGGAGCAGGTTTATTTGTGGAGGCGAGTTAAATGGAGGCCGACATGTTTTTTTGCAAGGAACCCATGCAAGAAGGGACACAATCCGCAATTTTGCTTATTCATTGATGCAATGTTTTGCCAACAATTTGCAAGGCGAATGACAGGCTCTCTAGCATCTGCTGTGCTTAGCTTCGTATTTTCCAAAACTGCGTATTCGTTTGACTTTGTAATCAAAGTGCGCAGATTTGATTCTGCTTATTTAGGATTCGGCGTCATGTTGGTGATCTCTTGAAAGTTTGCATTGGCGACTGGCCATAAATGTCTGGTGGCATGGAACTCAGAATTGTTGAACCTCAAAGCAACTACATGGACGATCTCTTCCAGATCCAAAGTAGAGATGCTAATAGCGTGCTGTTAGAAGAAAGAATCACACTTACTTCTATACTTTCATCTAAAAGTTTAAGAGTCTGTCAAAAATTCCATTCAAAATCCTGTTCAATGTAGACAGAAAGGCTCTTCTAATGAAGCTGCGAAGTGGACACTGATTGGTCGTTAGACAGCCAATCATGCGCTCTTCTCACAATCCTCTAAGGTCTTCGATCCGTAACTGACTACTTAATTTGTCAGCTTTTTGTTCTTTTCTGACATTTGCGTACTCTGGGGAATGTCGGACGAAAAGTGCCTTAAGTGTGCGAAGTTATGGTCCCGCTGTTTCTCGCAATTGTGAATTTCTCTTCCCTATAACATGTAGGCGATTCCTTCAACTTGTGTTGATCACCCCCTAACCAGCTGCAGACATAAAGCAGTCAAAGTTGCTAAACCATGAGACGGAATTCCCAGACGTTATTGTATGCGGAATGGCAGCGCTTGAGGCCACGGCCTTGATCTCTCAGCTTTGTAAACATATTCTAACGATTAAGCGTAGGCCCAGGAAAGGGAGAAAGTACCGGTTTCCTTCTGCTTGCCTACTCATTTGTTCCATATAAAGATGGATCTCACAGCAAAATGCATTAACTGCTACCATCATGCTGTGCTGCAATAGATTTAACTATAATTGTTACAAACACAAGTGGGAGAGAAGTTTCCGAAGAATTGTATGGAATAGAGAACATTCATTGTTAACTGTACGAGATAGAACTCTATTGCAAAAGTATAATTTGATTGCAGCTCAGTAAAATAATACACCAAGTGACTGATAAAATGCTTGATTGTCCTAGATCAAAAGCGAATTTTTCTTTGTTTTTGGTGGCCACTGGACGAAATGCCGCAGGAGAAACGTCGTTTAATTCCGCCACGAGAACCTTTTTTGTTTTTTGTCTTTTTGGAGACATTTCTCTCTACAGGAGCTGTTTCTCATTTCTCTTTTTTCTCATTTCTATATTTTCTCATAAGCTTTATTAAAAGCATTTCATGACTGCAAAATCTTCCGGCTTACTTGACTGCAATCTGCTTTCGACGCATGCTAGGCGCTATTTATAGAACCCTGAGTTCTGTTTTTAGAACGTTTTTCATCTTTTTGAGACTTTTGAAACAGTACTTTCTTCAAACCTAATTAAGAAATGTGCGCATTTAGAGCTCAGAACGGAGAAAGCTTTTGCAAGGTAGTGTCTTGATTGGCATGTTTCCAGAGTTCGAACGAATGAAACCCGTACTCTTGGCCTATGATGCATTCAATGCTATTATAGAATTCAACTGCTATTGAAGTCGTCATAGTAACAAACGGCGTGTTTCTCCTCCTCAGTCTGTTTTCTTGACGCACCGTATAACTAACTGTCGGCGTTCAATTTCGATCGACAATAGTACAGGTCTCGTCAATTGAGTTTCCATCGAAAACAATCCCATATAACCAGCTATCACCTCAACACGAGGTGTCCATTGTTCTCACGTCACCTTTTATGTAACCTTCCCAGATGGTGCGAAAGTGGATATTGCAATGGTCTATTCAAGAATCAAAAGTCTATTTTTAATAGTATTTTTAGAAAAGGGCAATGGGATTGCAGTATCCATATAGGCCCCTGTGGAAGACGAAAATGACGACGTCTTTGTTTGTCGGTGCTAGTTGTAATTCCCGTGGGCCTTGACTTCTTATGTCCAGCCTTCCTCTTGCACAACGTATCCATTTTTATCAATTTTTGCTGCTTGCAAGGAGGATTCCACTGTTATTAAGAAATTTTGGCCTTTGCGTCGATCTTTGATTATTTTTAAGTTTTATCTTTCAAAGTCAACATCAGGTGTCTTGTATTGTTTAGTGTCAGAGTAAGACAGTATTTTTCATGATTTTTAGTGGACTGATATTTTCATCAGTTTATTGTGTGAATTTTATTTTGTCAGTAAAAATAGAAAATTGGAACTCCTGTCGGTAAAACATAAATAGTTTTAATCCGTTTCTTCAAATATTTCTTTGTCGGTAGCAAAATTTTGGTTGCGGATAGGTAGAGCATTAAAATCAGTCTAGGGAAGGAGTAAGTTACCTAGACAATTCCATTTGCTTTAGTCTATGAGATCTTAAAGATCTATAGGATAATTTGTCTTTGTCTTTAAATTCTAATCTACAAAACCCCCGTCCCTGTCCCCAGTCGACAAAATTAACAGATACGCCCCTGTTTATTTCCACAAATTAAGTTTAGGCTCTCGCAAAGAAAGATTGCGAACTTCAGAGAGAATAACGCGTTTTAACGGACCGATAAAGTTTGCAGAATGCAACATCATGATAATGCAAATTTTCACATGATTCTATATTCATGCTTTTAGACAATATCTTGCTAGCAGGTCCAATGGGAATTAGTCAGCTGGTAGGCTATTAACTGTGCAACCCATCTGCCAATTCGGTACTCCTTGCTGCAGCTAATTTTCATCTCCCAGTTTGCTTTGTCAAAACGAATCTTGATCGATTCACACTCTTTAAGCTTCACGATTGTTTCTCTTTGTTTCTCTTCCTCCTTGCTGCAGCAAGTGGGCGCCCTTATCTACGATCGTCCAATTTTAGATAGAGCAACACAACCTGTTCATTATCTTTGTTATCTTCCTCGGCAACATTCGAGCGAACGATATCGTAAATTGCGCTTCTTGTTTCTGCAACAAAAGGCCATACTCCCAGGGCAGTATTTTCCAAGGTTACTTCCGATATTGCACGTCCAGTTTGCGCGTGGAAGAGGTCTGAATCAGTCGCCACCACCCTGCTGAGTTCTCTAACATCGCGAAATGAAGTCTGCAGTCAACAAAGAGGCGAGTAACACCGGCGAAGGAGATGGTCACATGTATGGATTTTTCGATAGTTTTCCTGCAAAAATGAGCAGAGAACTTAAATTAAATGCTCCTCTCGGTAGGTTTGTATATATTACTTAATACAATGGACTTCGTTGTTATATTTGTGCTGGTCTAATCGTGCTTCTCATCATCATCAATGGTCAGGGAAGTTTTGTTTTCTTTTACAAAAGCATTGTCAAAATAGCAGTAACTTTGGGGCGATTCACTTTGTCGACAAGAGTGCTATTTTGATGAAAAAGTAGCCAACTCAACACGCGACACCCGCAGGCTTGCAGATAAGTTTGCGGTCGTTTTAGTGCGTCACAGCTAAAAGTGAAACAACACTTATCGTCGTTGGTTCAAGGAAAGTGCTTTGAGTTTGTAGCCATTTTTATCGGTCTCGTCAGTATCGTGCCGATTTTAAAACAAGGGCCTAGTTTATGTCGCTGGTTTATATCTACTTTTATGTCGACGATATTATTGCATTAATTTAAAAAACAGTTGGGATTTGGTATCAGTTGCAGCCCATGACCATAAGCCTAAGTACCTAGTTGGTTTACATTAATGAGGAGCGCAGACGTCTTGCCAAATAAACAGCTCGATTGCTTAGTCGCCTCAGCTGGTTTTATTAAGTACCGAAGTTTGTTTTTATGTGTAGATCCATGTGTGCTCCTCCCTTGTTTACTTTGGTGTGTGTGTGTGTGTGCCACATGGGCTGGTGTCGAATTTCGTGGGCCTTTCTCATTGAGTTTCATTTTTGTAAGTCCTGCCAGTAGCCAGTGAATCCGATTATTTTAATTTTAATTTTTTTCTCGGCCTAATGGGCAAGGTTTAACCTTAATTTATCACTAGAAAGATTGGCCCGCTAAGGCGCCAAAACAATCCCTTTTTCCGAACGGTTACCTCTTGTATTACTGTGTAGAAAATTTTAAAAAGAGATGCCATATGATAACAATTGATGTAAAAAGACAGCTCAACGGAGTTTGAAAATCGTTAAATGACACAATGTGTCCACTTTCTTCTTGTCCAAAATGGGACTTGCAATCTTCCACTTTCTCCGTAGTTTGACACAAGGCACCAGTCAAAGACATCCGTATTGTTCTCTCAATTTTTTGTGTGTGTTTCCACACAGCAAGCTAACAGGCACTCTTAAAAGGTTTCCTGGTCTGTAAATTGTTAATGGATAGATCGACGTCATTCACAACGCTTGATACAAAGTGGAAAAACGGTTTCGCAGTATTATCGTAAAGGCCAATAAGTACTTTGACCAAGCTTCCGATTAGCCTCTTTGCAGGAACAAAGTGAGGCATTACATCTGGGAAAAGCTTGCCCTGTATACGAGGCTAGCATAAAGTCTTGTTAACCGAGACAGCTGAGTTATTACGGAATAAGGGCTAATGAAGGGCTGATCATGTTTAATTGCAAACAGGCGATTTGGCCGGGTTGCTAGGGCTGCACCAGTAGAAAGCCGAGAGCTTATGTTTTTGAAAGTAGAATATTCACCACAAGGACAACAGCTTCGGTTGCCATGGGCCCAGCCGCCATTTTACCTCGTTTTATTGACCTCCACAGTCACCTGCGTGTTTTCCCTGCGCAGGACACCAAACTGGCCATCAACCTCGTCCTGTTTTCTTACTGCCACCAATGATTTTATGCAACTGCAAAGATCATCAGCTGCACAAAGCATACTTTAGTCCTTGTTGTCAAAATAAATTTATCTCACTGCTTTTTGCTGG
Source organism: Nemopilema nomurai (assembly GCA_003864495.1). Lineage (NCBI taxonomy): Eukaryota > Metazoa > Cnidaria > Scyphozoa > Rhizostomeae > Rhizostomatidae > Nemopilema > Nemopilema nomurai. Next base: position 496,073 of record ML133462.1, on the reverse strand, counting down.
GCCTTATCGAATCACAGTTCGCCGAAAATATTTAGCCGTCGAGACCTTTCTCTGTTTTATTGACAAATATCTCGAGCCAAAGCGCTTTGAATATTTCTTCTGTTTGAGTTTGTTTTCTAAACACTGATTGTATTGTAAAGCTTTCACGGCGCTGTCTTTATCGAGGTGGATTGAAACTGCATTTGTCATTGTTGGTTTTATCGGTATTGATTTGTCGGTTTCCGCGTCGCTTTTGTTTCATGTTTTAGTACTATTTCTTTCTATTTTTATACAACATATAGCTGATATCACATGGCCACTCGCTGATAACCAGGTGTATGGCTTATTGATGCCAGTGAGGGTCGTATTTTATATTGAATGGAATTATTTCTGAAAATCTTGTATACGGCCTTTGCATTGTTACCTGGACTTATCGTCTGATTCATCGGTCAATTGTCAGTTTTATGCTGAGTTGTATACCTGGCATTTGATTGTCTTGTGAACGCTAACTGGTTATGGATGATGCTGTTTTACCAAGGAGACTGGGAACTATGAACATGGCCTAAGACCGTACAGCCTGGGAGGCGAGAATTTCTAAGGAGATTAACATAATCTGGAGTGTGGGGTCACCATATATTCAATAGGGTTCTGGTCAGGGACATTCGTTTGAATATTGTTTTGCGACTACATTTCCCCCTTTTACCTGAGCATGTCCAAGCATTCAGGAAACTTACATTTTTATTAGAGTCAAACAACCACACATGCTCTAGTATTTTAAATGTTCTTAACTGGTAAACTATCTTTTACTTATACGATTTGTCTTTTCTTATCACAGATTCCAAGAGACGGCTGAAAGATGTGCTGATGGAATTCAGAGAGGGTATCTACCCAAAATACAGCACCGAAAAGGTATTTCATATATCTTAATCACTTTTGGACAAAGTCGAGAAGGTTGCTTACATTCTGGCCTAATATCCACCAGAAGTTGGTTGCTAGGCCTCTAATATATGTCATTAGTTTCGTTTGGAGCCCTTACCTTGCTCTTATTCACCGATTTCCGATTTTTTAAAGTTTTAAAAGTCTGAAAATTTGTCCGCTTTAGTTTACATCTAGTGCAGTGTGGCTTTGTGTTTGTCAGAGCTTCATATTTCTAAAAAATTGTCCATTTTAATCAAGAGTACCTGTTCCTTTTGTTGGTAAAGCTAACTTTGTTTTATTTCTGCTTTTGATTACAGCCCATGGATTATGCGGGATTCAAGTTGTTTATGTCGTCGTATCTAGGCAACGATATCAGTGACGAGCTCTGTCAGACCCTCTTTTTCACGTTTCACAAAAAGGTGCCTCTTTCTGAAGTCACATCTCCTGAATTACCGAGAGCGCTGCTCAAAAAGTTTCTTGCCCACAACTCGGCTTTGTCTGTTGACAGTCTTCACGCACCCGGTAATAGTCAGCTTTTTTCGTAGGTTATTCGTCCGTATGTTTTTAATATTCATGGAACATCCAACTTGAACATTTTGAGCTAGGCTCTCTAAGTCCCCGTTTACACGAGAGAAAAAAGAACGGATCTAAAAGATCCGGATCTTTTAGGTACGATATGGGTACGATGCACAAACGTTTACACGAGATCGGATCCTAAACTATAAAGCGTTTACACGGGAACGGACCAAAAGCGAATCTCTCTTTTTAAGCATGCGCAATGACAAGGTGATTGTTAATTTTTCATTTTGGCGGTCTCGTTTTACTGCCGTGCCGCTTTCTAAATCGTACCCAAAAAGATTCGGATCCTACCGTGCCCTATCGTAGACCTATCGTAGCCAGTTTTGGTACGGATCTATGCGGGTCCGGTCCCATGAAAACGGGGCCTAATCGATTGTGATGAGGGCGGGTCTGAAGAATATAATTACTATTGTTGCTGTTGTTGTTTAGTTCCAAATTATTAACTATTGAGCTAATATTACAATCTAGGACTTTCTTTAACTTATCGTTCCAAAAACATTAAAATGTTAGAAATTGTAGGTGGTTCTAAAGAGGGAGTTCAGTTATCTAAAACCTATAGTTCAACGAAGAATAAATGAGTTATTTTTTGTACAAAATTATGCAAAAAGAAATTGTATCATTTGACCAAAACCCAGTAAAAATAAATCTATTCTGTTCTCAAGCTTTTTATTTCCGCACATCATCCACGTATTTGATTTGCAAATGCTAATGGTTTTGAAAATGCTAATGGTTCTGAAAATTTTGGAACGTTGACATCAATGTTTTAGTCGTATTAACCTTGGCAGTCAATTCTTTGAGCTCCGTTCTGCAAACGGCAAGATGTTATACCGGACTTTCATTTTTCCAATACGAAGTTCCTATCTACTTTTGTTCCATAGATTATTTCAGAATAGCCAAAGGGACTAGAAAGGCAACAATGGTTGCTACGGCGACTATTGTCGCGGGTGGATTCGGGAGCACTGATCGCAAGGCAGTTTTGTCGGCGGACACGGGCATCGAGATGGACGGAGAATCGGAGAGTACAGATCCCGCATACAACACGAGCTTGTCGTTGTTTGACCCAAAGACAAAAGCACTTTCAACATCAATACCAAAGACAGGTATATATCAACACGAATTAGCATTCTGCGTCGCCATATAGAACTTCTGTATATGGCATTACGTTCATTTTTAAGAAATAAAAAAATAGACTTTGCTGCATACAGTGGTGTGCCTAAACCTTTACGATTGGTGGGGCTTTCAGAAAAAAGTGACCAACTATACTTTTTTTGACCAATTTCTTCTCCAAAGAAAACTTGTTTAGCAGTTTCCAGTTCGGTCAGACTTCCCATGAACGTTACGTTCCCCCATGTATGTCCAACTCTCTGGTTTTTTCAGACATTTGTGGGGGGGGGGGGGGGGGGGGCTGTCGCACATCACGAATTCCCGCTTTCTATAACACTCACCTTGATTATTGTCTTAAGATTAATTTCTGGGACGATCATATATGCATTTGAAAATTGCCTTGAATAGCTAGTTATGTATCTGCCGAAATACACTGATAATTTCCAATGAACTATTTATGATGTATACAGGGTCTTGCTCATGTTGTCTTCATGGTTGGTTCTTTTCAATTTTATAACGAGCTTTGCATCATCATACGTCAATTAAGCATTACTAAGTCCTGCTGTTTTTACTCATAAAGGAGAGTCAAAGAGGAAGGCCTTCTCAGAGTTGAATTCCCACCCAGGCAGCCAGCAAAGCCACTCGGTGGATGAGGAGCTGCTCGACTTGAAAAACTTACGATATGTCCCCATGGTTTCCATCAAGGAGATTGCTTGCTACTTGTCGCTGCTTGAAGGATCAAGGGTGGAGGACAAACTGGAATGTAAGTTTAATTATGTATTATATAAACACGAAGAACCTATAGCAGAATGCTTCAGTCTAATAAACATTTAATGTTCTATTCACAGACTTTGTATGACACAAATTTTTGTCTTAATCATTTATGATACCAATCTTTAACCAAAAAGGCATTTTTTGTAAAGTTTTAAGAAAACAGATGTTTTGAGCTTAAAACATGACCAAAATACCATCTTTTTATTATTTCCCAAGATGTTAATTTGTTGTAGGTTGCTAATAGGATTTAAGCTTCCAATTGGCAATGCTAAATTTAGTATTGCTGCGTAAAATGTATTCATTTCTGTATTGTTTTAGCTTGCTCCTTCTCATAATGATTGTTAATGCTAATTTCAGTCAGTTCATTTTTCACATTTCTTAATCACATGTCTTCTAAGCCGAAGCTCGTTATGTGCAACTTGACGATGCCTTCTACATATATGTCAATTCTGCATCAAACTGCAATTTATGTTTCCTTTCGCAGCACGGGCGTTGTTTTTCAAGGATATATGGCTTTTAATTGGAACAAGGAAGCCTTTGTTGTAAAGACCATCATATCTTTTGCTTGCGCAGAGGGTCTTAAGAAAAGATTTTGGCCTGCAAAATCATCCTATTTGCAAAGAATGTGATTTGTAGTGATGTGTGAATCGTGGAACCCACAGTGGTTTAGATTGCCTTCGAGACTAGCCTTTGTCCGAGGCGCAGGTGTCATCATAGACCTTTCTATTCGGTTGAACATCCTGTCTTTTCGAAAGCCGACTTTGTACATAGTCTTCCAGCTGATAAAAAGAAGACAGGCGATTGTTTTGTCTCCCCCTGAAAAAATAATCCACCAACTTAATGAAACACTTATGGCGAATGGCCTGGGATACTAATATTCAAAATGATTAAAGCATGCAGGCTGAATGCTTTTTCAGAATACGATATAGATGACAATTTTGAAGAACGATCCTGAAGAATGCTTGCTGGTTTTGCGTGCTACAGAAGCAAACTTTATGCTTTAACAGTATTGCTATTTTAGTGCCAGGACGACGAAAATTTCAGAAACCTGCTCCTATTGGAGTTTTACTCTTTGCTACTGAGGAACGTGGCATGAAGTTCATTTTTTCGATTTTACCCTAGTGTAATCCTTTTCTAAATCTTTGAATACAAGCTCTGCTGAGGGTGCTGTTTGTACAGTTTGCATAGAAAGGAAACGTGGGCAGAAACGCGGGTAGAAACGCGGGTCGAAGGCTTAATGGTCGAATTTGAGAAAGATCCGCGGGCAGCTTTTTCCAAATTCACCATACGATAACTTTCCATAGTACATGGATTGGTCCTTCGCCGATGGGTCAAGCAGGACTGACATCGGCCATTTATTATGTTGTTTGTTGCTATTCAGCTACAGGCTATGTTAGAGGAAAGGGATTGTGCTGTGCTACGCTGCTTGCCAGTGCGCAGGAGCCCTTTTGCAATCAGCTTGTTAGGCTGGGACGCTATCGCGTCGTGCCCCAGACATATCTAGCAATTACTGAAGATAGCCGTAAGAGCAGCGTAAATGCTGCTTGTTGAATTAGGAAACAGCAACATGCGTCTTAGTGATCAGATCCAACTCTCTTCAAACGAGATTCTCGGCCTGCGTTTACTGTGATTCATGACGTCACAACAGTAATTCATTCAGCAGTTTTGCGTCACATGTGATACTATCGCAGCTTTCGATTAGTTGCTTGCGAAGTTTTGAACCAATCGCTGATGGCTGACACGAGAATCAATCTTTCTTTTTAGTCGTGTTTAGAGTGTATGACAGCGATGGGAACGATTACCTTGACCAACAGGTTAGCATCTCTGTTCTCTATTGTGTTTTTCTACATTGTCCTACATTGCTCTCCCTTGACCATTGATGTCGGAGGCTCTGCAAAGTTGTGACTTTATTTAGGCCTAATTCATACAGCGCATTGAGAGCACAGAAGATTCAATCCAAGGCTCTGTTATGCCCTGTTAGGGTGTCCTAGATTCATGGTGGATTATGAAGTCTCCTTCCGTCAATTTGCACGATTTACTCATTATTTGAAGGTTAATAAAAGTTTTCTGCAAAGGAAATGGAGATGAGGAAAGATAAGTCACAGTGCTATGATTCAGTGACTACGAAGTAAATAGGATGTCTGAATTCCCATGCACGAAGAGAAAAGGCAACGGCCTAATTTCCTTTTGCAATGTACCAGAATCCAGTGACTTCTGAAAACAACTCGAAACCGAATCTCTATAATTTTCTTGTGAATGGCATCAGGAGAAGCAATTTATCGCTAATTACTATCCTCCAACTTGGTAAAGTACTAATTTCCCCACTGACAAAACCTATCTTCCCCTTTCCCGCACAAAATGTCGCATGATGTTCACCCTGCTGCCATCTTCTTTTTCGCTTTAGGTTGACCGCCTTTTTATATATATGTAATTTGCTGCGTGCCCCAGCCAGCGCATAATCAGTGAATTGAATTACCACTTGGACATTGTTGATGCCTTGTTCTGATTCTTCGTGCTCTAAATGCGCTCTATGTGCTAGGCCTGACAAGAACAAGACATGTGTGCATAATTCGATAGATCAAAGTCGAAGATCAGTACTTCCATCCAAGCCATTTCCACCTTTTGTATGTGTACATTGAACCATTGCCATCCATTCAATACCGGCACAACACGAACAGTAGGCAACGTTCTAATGCAATGTTGAACTAAATATGACGCAATGGTTCGAAGATTTGAACCGAAAGTAATACGCGTGCTTGGAAGCAGCTTGTACGTGAAGATCAGTGCTGTTTACATTGTACAGAGAATTTCGCATTGACTAAAGAAATGTCTTAGCATAAGCAGCTTACAATCTAAGCTCATGCAATTAAGCTTGACATTTGTATTGCCTACTGATCGACTGTGCATGTTCCCGAACGTTAAGCGGCCTTTCCAGTGTGCCAGTCTTTTTCTTGAAAGTGACTGGTTAACACTGAAACATTCTCTAGGTCACGTTATCCGTGATAATTATGCTAGGAAGCTTGCGTTTAAGTTGAAAGCCCCTGTAAAGCGAAAATCTGATTTTCTTGGTTTCACTTGTCATGCTTTTGTTCTGCTACTGTGGGACACATGTTATGATGACTGTTAGAATATGTTTCGTTTTGACAATGTAAATTGAAATCTTTTCATTAGCTTTGCAAAGCTCTGCTTAGAGTCCACGCAAAGGATTTGCGCTTTTGCTGAGCTAAGCTATACGGATATGCCCGCATTTTGTTTCATCGAAGCCGCAACGAGGTCAGATTTTGTAGAAGAAGGGACTTTTCCAATCTAATGTGTCTCAGTAACTGCAGAAGCATGTCTAGAAATTACTGTTAAGCTGATGGAAAGATAATATTTTTGCAGAGATGACCTTTCTTCCTTGAGTTTGGGTGTTAGGCCCTTTTCTAGCCATTACCCCCATCCATGTTTGGACCCCATGTTTTTTGTCTCATGGCATCCCCCCTCCCTTTGAAATGTTACCAGTCTCAAAAAGTGTTTGCAAACTGTTTTCTTGAAAAAATGCAACTAAGTGTATGCTGACTTCCACAACTTCAAATCGTTAACTATTTCTACGAAGGTTTACCTGGCACGAACGCGGTCGTTTTCTGATGAAATCATTCTTGTATGAATGTGCATTGCACTGACTGTATTTTCATCCAAATATCCCAATGTCTTCAACAAGGACTTAGGTTAAGCATCTTGCTGCGGTAAAGTTTTCTTGCCCTGTTCATCACAAGTGTTCAAATACTGTCTGATAAGACATCGATTGCGTCAAACTCTTTAGTAACCGATTCATTTTCTAATGCGAGGCTTACATTTTGATAGTGTTGTGATATTTTCCACCACATCGTAATTCAACCTCTGTATTTTTCATCCATTGGTGCATTATTCATCTTTGGCTAATGACGTGTTTGTGTTTCTGCAATATTTATAGGAGCTTGAGTCAATCGTTCAGCAAATGGTCAGTGTGGCGGAGTATTTAGGGTGGGATACGTCGACGCTAAAACCGGTATGCTCATCCACGTGCCTCATTATTACCCTGTTATCTCATCCTGCAATTTTCTCTCGACTTGATTCACAGAATCATACAGATTCTAATATTCATTGTTTGTCGTCCAATCCTGTTGAGATCTTTTCATATTAAATTGTCTTTCTTGTTTTAGATATTTTCCGATATGTTGAGTGAACTCGATTTTGACTCGGACGGGCAAATAAGTCTGGACGAGTGGTTGAAAGGTGGCATGGAAAACATCCCTTTGCAGGTTTTGCTCGGCCTAGATGTGGTGAGTTGGATTCGCTAAGAGGCTGATCTAGCCTCTAAAACGTTGCTTTCTTTTACTCATGTGGCTTTTATGTTGCTGTTGCTAGTTATACCTCTCAATTTCCCAAATTTAGTTCCCAAGCCTCGCCCAACGGAACTTTGATCAGTCTTGTTCGTAAACTTCATACATTGCTCCATTCCGTACAAAATGGCTTCGAAGTGAATGAATCCTGCCTAATTATCATATCAGCACTTCGTGTTGCCCTGGAGATGACCTGGTCTGTTTTTGCTATGCCTCTCTTGCACCGTCACAGCAAGTTGTAGATTTTGGTAAAAGTCCTGTTCCTGTGCGGAAAGATTTCTAAAGCGTTTTTTGATGTCAAACAAGCCCAAAATCTTTTGAAACAGCCGTCGATTCCTATATGAGATTGTGCTTCTGTATTTCTCTATCGAGGAATGAGATAGAGAGAGTGAAAGATAGGGAAGAGAGGGCTGTCATAAAGAGTGTACAACAGAGTCAATTGTAGTAGCCTATATCAATGCATGCCACAAGGATAAAAGTACGTTTGTATGGCCATGGGAAAGAAGTTGCCAGCCATTTGCTTAGAAAGACATCTTGAAAAATATGAAAGAATTGTGGAGATGTATAAAGAATTGAAACGCTTAGGGCCTTACGAAGCTATGAAATTTTGATGCATCCGGTGCGGTTTTAATACAAGTTCGTCAGACATGCAAACAGGTTTATTTTAGAAGATCTTTGAAAGAAGTCCAAAATAAAGCCAGTTGGAAATGATAAACGTATAGGCATAGTAAAAACCCAAGGCGGGGCATTTATGGAATCTAAAGAAGTTGAAGCCCCCTTGGAGCGATTTCTATGGTAGTGGTAACAAACAGCGAGGTAATAGGACGAATAATTGGCCAACTTAAAGAAATTAATGTGACATAAATTAATCTCCATTGCTTAGATAAACATGTCTTGAAGCACACTAACTTGCTTTACCGACGTCTTTTTTCTTTTAGAAAGTAGACGAAGAAGGAAAGCATCAGGTGAGCATGTCATATTCTAACACCAGACAAATGTCTTGCTTATAATACGTTCTGTCCGCGAATCATACATCATGCCATTGTTCATTAAGAGACAACGCACAGGTTTTTAGCCTAGCATTTTGTGTTTTTTTATTTAGTTTATTTTTAATTACATGTGAGACTGCAAGTGTGGTATATTTTATAGGCATCGGTTCATTGCTTTTACAAGAAGTAGAACACTCTTTGTTACCTATATGTTAATGTCCATCTTGTTCTACTTTTCCAGTGGACAATGAAGCACTTCAAAGGCCCAGCCTATTGCAATATTTGCCACGGTGCCCTCTCGGGTTTTGCAAGAAGACAAGGGCTACAGTGCATTTGTAAGTAAAGATATACGTCACAATACTACCATGCAATGCTTTTCAAACAAGCATCGATTCGAATGTCTTAAAAGATCTGTGGTGCTGCATCTGTGGTGCTGCATCTGTGGTGCTGCATCTGTGGTGCTGCATCTGTGGTGCTGCATCTGTGGTGCTGCATCTGTGGTGCTGCATCTGTGGTGCTGCATCTGTGGTGCTGCATCTGTGGTGCTGCATCTGTGGTGCTGCATCTGTGGTGCTGCATCTGTGGTGCTGCATCTGTGGTGCTGCATCTGTGGTGCTGCATCTGTGGTGCTGCATCTGTGGTGCTGCATCTGTGGTGCTGCATCTGTGGTGCTGCATCTGTGGTGCTGCATCTGTGGTGCTGCATCTGTGGTGCTGCATCTGTGGTGCTGCATCTGTGGTGCTTGCTTGTTATCCATGTCTCTGTACGTGAGTATTAATATCTTCACAAACAAGCAACTCTTCATTCCACCTTTTTCTGCAGTTTGCAAGTTCACAGCCCACGAGAGATGTGTTGCCCGTGTTCCCGCCTCCTGCATCCAGACCTATACGAAATCAAAGATAAAAGCCCAGGTAGGAAGAAATTTCGCTGCAGGCTGACCGTGTAATTTTGCGTCATCAAATAATCCTCTGCCCATTTGTGTTGGAGAGCATGATTTAGCATATCATTGTCACCATCATATCCAGCTCTGTCAACTAGAATATAAATTTTGCACAGTCTAAGCATAAACAACGTGAAACGATGACCTGATCCCTATTTGTTTTTTGCTTGTGCTGCTTCGCTCTATCTCGTGTTTATTTGTGTCAGAAAATGGATCATAATTGGATCGAGGGCAACTGTCCAGGCAAGTGTGACAAGTGCGGTAAAAATATAAAAAGCAGCTGTCTCACTGGATTGAGATGTGCCTGGTGCCAAACAACGGTATGTGACGACTAAATCTTATGATGTTTAACTTTTGAGATTAGTATTTTGACTGGGACAGGTAGAATGACAAATACCCTTTTGAATTCCTGATTTAACTTTTACATCAAATATTCGCTTCTTGCTTTGTTAATCAAAACAGAACCTTCTGATTTTATTTTACCTGTTATTTTGTGATTTAATTTAAGATGAGTGTTAGGTTTTAAATTTTTCGGAACGTGTGCCCTCGTTGGTAAGTGAAAGTTTACAATTGAATTAAATAACATCGAGTATTAGTGAATACCACCTAAGCACTGCCAGTGAAATCACTGACAGGACAAGTCGTTCTGGAAATCAATGGAAACCCACTTGGAATCTTTTCTCTATTTTCTATGTTTCTCTTAGCCTGGGTCTTGTTTAGTGTGTCCTGTTAGGCTCTGTGTCAGAGAGTGGGTACTTGCCTGTGTCTGATGGCTTTGCCTGTGTCTGATGGCCTTGCCTGTGTCTGATGGCCTTGCTTGCCTGTGTATTGATGGCCTTGCCTGTGTCTAATGGCCTTGCTTGTGTCTGATGACCTTGCTTTTCTGCAGGTTCACAACAAGTGCGTGCCGCATGTCAGTCAGGAATGTAATCTCGGTCGTCATCGGGACCACATTTTGCCGCCCATATGCATGACGCCCATGACTCTGGTATGTTTGGACGCTTCAGCTTTTCGTCAACCTGTCGAAAGCCTTTCGTTTAAAGAGCTTCAATCGCCAAGCTTCTTCTAAGCTTTAGCTCAAAAATGGTCGAGGAAGAAGTTAATTCAACAAGGATATAATTATTATTTCAATTTCAAAATTGCAATGTAGCAAATTGTTATTTTTGTTCTGCAAGATTTTATTGTGCCATTTCTCACGAAAAAATCCCGCCTTGAAAGCTAACCAGTAATAGAGTTGGATACAGTTCTCAGCCAGAAAATTTGCCTCTTCAGAATTGAAGAATTTTTCTAATTGCAGACAAGTGCTAAAAACGTGTTGTGTAAATAGAAAAATCCTACCATGTTTTTGTTTTTCAGACAAAACAGGAAGAAGAAAGGAAGACTGAGGAGGGAAAGAAAAGTTCAGTCATTAGTTTTGATGGAATGGTCATGCAGGTATGGACAAATTGCTATGCACAGTCACGTGCTTCGTGTCAAACCCCATGGTATCCTCTTTTGTCGCTTCCTCTTGTTGCATCGTTGGAAGTATTTGGAAATACTTAAGCAGTTCGTTTTTAACCATTGGGCGCAGTAGACAGCCTTCAGAAATCATTTGGCGAATTTTCTTACAAATCTGCAGCTTACGTACTGACGTCATTTGGAAGTATAATCTTGGATGTTTATCTTTGTTAACTAAGATGTTTATCTTTATTTTGACTGTCCATCGTCAATTAAAAGATACTGGTCAAGTCTCTTGTTGTGTTTCTCTCTGTATTCACATTCAGCCAATTATTCTTTTTTTCAAGGGTGCCATTAAGTCTACCTTTGTCCTAGCTTTGTTCAGTTATCAAGTCAACTTCCAGTCTCATTTGAAAATATGACGAGCTTTAACTTGCTTAACAAGATGATCTGTGAAGTTTATTCGGCGAACTGCAGTGTGCGCAGGTGCAAAGGCAGTACTGACGACTTTTCTATTGATTCATCTGAATTGACGTTGATTGCACAGGAGCCTTAGATTTCCAGCCTAGACGATGCTTCCGTGTTTTCAGAAGATCTCTCCTTTTCCCAGATAAGCCCACTTCCAGGAACTCATCCGCTGGTTGTTTTTGTGAATCCAAAAAGCGGTGGTCGTCAAGGTGCCAGGTAACCTGGACATTTTTGTACTGGGTATTAAAAATTAACATCTATTTGTTTTCTAGATTAGGGGCGGAGAGGGTGGGTTACGTGTGAAGATGTTAGTCTGTTCATAGAGTGTGAACATGTAACTTTTCTCTGTAGGCGGTGCCAATATGATAGTGATGGGGCATTTTAATTTTATTAAATGCCATTTTGAAAATATTCTGCGTATAGAATTACAAACTTTGCCATGATGCATACAAGTGGTCAACATCAAGTTAAGATACGTAATCCGTCTATTTCTGTAGAAGTATGCGTCTATCTTCATGGCATTGCAGAAAAGTTGTATCTCCGCTCATTTATCTTAATAATGTTATACCACTTATCGTAGAATCGTTAAAGGTCGGAAGAAGTATCCACGTCCTCTGTTAAACATCACAATGTCTATTATTTCTGCTACCTGTCCTGTCAGATTTTGGAATTAGGACTCCCGCACATTGGATTTTTCTCTTGTTCAAATATATTTGATTTATAAAACATTAAGAAGGGATCTTTGTTTGCAGGCTTCTGAATAAGTTCCGGTACTTGCTAAACCCGAGACAGGTTTTCAATCTGGCGGAAGGAGGACCATTGGCTGGGTGAGTATTCTACAAAACCCAATTTGGGAAAAACTTTCTTTCAATCCACTTCATACTCTTCTTTCTTTCAATTAAGGAATTTTTCATAAATGCCAAGAGATTGGTACCAGTTCCTGCATTTACGTGTTTATGTATGATGATAGCTTATATTTTGTCAAGTTTCTCGATTTCTGTTTTTTTTTCATCTCAAGTAGCTTCAAGTGTGCTGTCTAAATGCATCCAGGCACGATCCGCGTTGTTTAACGGTTTTATCCACTAAAGTCGCAAATGCACATCAACTACATTGGAAACAAGCAGTTTTTAATTGCTGCTAGCATCTTTTAATTGTATTTGTGCGAAAATCTAACGTACAATATACGTAATTTAATAATGCTTCTAGTTAAACATGTTGGCAAATAACGCTTTATCGATGAACAGTTAATTCCGTGAAAGTGATACTGGAAGCATTTGGGAATTAGCTCTTACGACAGTAGTCTTGACTGTTATGCGTTTATCCTCTGCAATGTTTTTATTTCTTTCAGTTTGAAATTCTTCTCGCAAGTCTCAAACTTCAGAGTATTGTGCTGCGGAGGAGATGGCACCGTGGGCTGGGTCCTTTCAACTGTTGGTATGTCAAATTGTCCCTCTGGGCTTTCCCACCAATAATCCCTTAAACACTCGATTTTAGAATAAAGTGATGCACGTCATTCGTTTTACTTATCTATACCATTTACTGGTAATTCTTTGAGAGAAAGCATGTATTTGTGAATTTTTAGCCTTCATTTGGTTTTCTTCATCCAGGCATTAGACTTTGAATGGTCCCTGAAATTTAGAGTCCAACTACTTCAGACAAATAAAAGCTAGAGAAAGAGAAACTTCTTTAGAGACTTTGAATATCAGAGTATTCCATGAGAGCATTTTTATACTTCACATGAAAGTCTAGACTTTTTAGTTGAGATTTCTCTACAATAGACGGAGCATCTAATTAAGTGCTCTTATCTCTTTGTTTAATTTTCCTCCTTATATGAAGTCGGTGGAATTTATTCTGAGCCATATTCGATGAAATTCTTTCTTATTGCTTCGGACTCCTAGATATCTTATCCTCCAGTATTTTTGGCTGCCAACATTTGGTTTTTTGATAATAATGGAAAATGCCTTTTTGTATGATTTTGTATTCTTGAACTATAAATTGCATACGTAAAGTTTGCTTTGTAATCAGCTGCGTATTCTTTCTATGAAGTAGAGTGTCATTGAAACGGTTTCGGTAATGCCTAAAGTTTGTAATTGAAAATATTTGTGAAATTTGCTTTCTCTCTGCAGATCGGCTAGCAAGTCTTCGGCCAAAGCCACCAGTTGCGATTTTGCCTTTAGGTAGGTTCTACCTTAATGACCTCTTGAGCAATATGGCTTGTAATTTCTGTTCAAATTTATCTAAATAGACATTTTGCGTATTTATTTTAGCTTTTGAAGCACTGTTAAGTTTGGAACAATCCAATTTTGTCTTCGCGCAATAATTCATAAACTGACAATTTAAATTTCTTATTGCAAGTTATTGTGAAAATAAACTGACTTGCATATATTTTTATCGTGGGCAAAACATTGAGAAAAGGGACCTCCTTTCGAATGATTACAGCGGTCTCGTGATGTTAACCGGAAGCATTTTTTCCAGGAACTGGGAACGACCTCTCGCGATGTTTGAACTGGGGAGGAGGTTAGTACGTTTTTACTTCCTTTCACTAACCATTGCAAGTTTAAGTTTCAGGCTGATGCAATGTTTTGGAAAATTATCGTTTCAGGCCTCAGATTGAATTAATGCCACATTTATTTGGTGCCAATACCGCCAACTTAAAAAAGTTTTCAGTCTTTTGTTAATGCTGATTAATTTATAGGGCAACTCTGTTTACTTTTTAAGGAAAGTATTTTGTATTCTATTCATTAAAATTCATTAAACTTCTTATTGTAATTTACTTTACATGGGTATCGTGGATAACTATGATTGAATGAAGCAATAACACAAAGGATTATATTAATAGTAAAAATGCAGTAATGAAAGGCATTTTTCGCATAGGTTATGAAGGCGGAAGTTTGTGTAAGGTATTGCAGCGGATACAACACAGTAGTATCGACATGCTAGATAGGTGACTGAATCTTTCATTTACCAACGCTATCGCTCTTACTTGTTTGCATTAACGTATCATAATTTTTCTTCAGTTTACATGTTTCCCTCAACCCTTTACTCTAAATAGATGTAGCGTCGAGTGTAGCCCCTCTTTTTTAACGGGGATCTCAGTATCAATTTCTCTTTGAAACAACACTTCAATTTGCTTAGACTTCAAGAACAATTTGTGCATTTCATGGAGAGAGATAATAATGTTGTTATTGAATTCGTATGATATTCTAATTTCGTTTCTGTTGATGGCTTTTACCTTGATCGCAATTGGCTATTTTTGTTTGTTTGTTGTGAGTGTTGTTTGTTTGGGTGTTTACAACCTGACCTGTGTTGATTCTGCCAGGTGGAATATCGACATTACGGAGACTGAGACCAACGATGCATGCGTTCCCATTCCGTTAAATATACTCAACAATTATTTTTCGATTGGAGTGGTGAGTCTGTTTTCGTGATAACGCTTTTGGTTAGCCGAAGAGAATGGAAAAAGTTGCTTTGCGCTTTCTGCCAAAGTAAATTCGGGCTTATGTCAACTAGTGATGAAATTTTTGAATGGAATTCCAAGAGCATTTCGATGGTTTAAAGTGATCTCCTTTACTGAAATCTCTTAGTTACTGTAAACTCTAAGTAGCAGACACTTTGTTCCATACTTAAGTGATTGGATTCTGATCATAAATGGGATCACTATGATTACAGTGATTGGAAGCTGTGTTCTTTCTCTCGATCTACTTCAAGAAAAGTTTTTTCAATACAGTTAATTGATTAAAGGTTTTGCTATAACAAGGCATGTGCATTTTTAGATTTTTAGTAATTGAGTTAGATCTTATGTTAACAATTTTGTTCAATTAGGATGCCTCTATTGCCTTGAAATTCCATTTGCAAAGAGAAAAGAATCCAGAAAAGTTTAACAGCAGGTACGACAGATGTTGCAGTTTACTTCTTTTGTATTTCAAATGATTTAAAATTCCACAATGGCGAGAACAGAGTAAACATGACTTTTGCACACTCTTTATTTGAACATGATGTGCTAAATTCATGTTTCCGCTGTTTCTCGTGATTGTGAAGTGTTGTACCACAAAAAATTTGTTCAACAATGATTAAAAAGTTTGATCATGATGCAGTTTTGATTTGTAGCTAGAGGTGTATCACGTTCTTGTATTTGAAAAGCTTTTGGAACTAAAATTTTGATGGCATTAGAAAACTTTGTCTTTTGACTTGAATATTTTCTATTATTTTTACGATTGATGAGTAGCCAGGTTTTTCTCTCTCCCAGACTTAAGAATAAGCTGAGATATTTCGAAGCTGGCACTGCAGAGCAGCTTTCCGCATCATGTAAACGGCTGCAAGAAGACATTGAAGTTGAGGTAGGTCTACCACGGTCGTCTTGAAAAACTTTGAAAGGATCTTGGAAAAAGTCAGGGAGAGGAACGTTTCGAAAACGAACAGCCCCACTGCCGCTTGAAGGACAAGATTTTTCTCTGAGCATTGAGAGTGCTCAAATTAGAGAAATAATACGAATGAATGTTTTTTCAGCAAATATTTTTCTTTGACTTTCAGTGCGACGGACAGAAACTGGATCTGCTAAGTGGGCCAAACCTGGAAGGCATTGCGATCGTCAACATCCCCAGTGTTTACGGTGGAGCGAATTTATGGGGAGAGGTTGACAAGAAGAAAAGACGACCGAGAGAGAATGGAGCCGAAGACGTGAACACCCTCCAGCAAGGTAACAATTACCGAAGCAGGCATTTGCTCTCGTGGTCTTGTTATGACAATATTCTGTTGCTCAGCCATTCCGTTTGTAACTTTCCTTAATTTCACTTATTTTATTGAATGTTTTCAGTTAAATTGTAATTGAAAAATGTTATTTTACTTTTAATTGCTTTGAGAGCACTTTAATATTGAACTTTCTTCGTCATTTATATTTTAACGTCTAATTGTTTATCCTTTCCATGACTTCAATAGCAACTTTTCCCGATATTTTCTTTTCCCACCTTTTCACCCTTCTATCGTGATATACTAAATGACAAAATACTAAATCTTGTTAGTTAAAATTGCATTCTACTATTCATCGTGCCATGCCCATATCTTTCAGACATTCTTATCTCTGTTGCTGGATAACCTTAAGATACTCTCTATAAGATACTGGCTTGCTTTTAACGGCGTCTATAGGTCAGTGTGTGCAATTACTTACTTAGTACAGTAGCTTTAATCCCCGTTTATCTACGCAGATATTGGAGATCGCTGTATCGAGGTCATTGGGTTGGAAAACGTGCTTTACGTTGGCCAAATAATCGCGGGTGTTCGCCAGCATGGACTCAGATTAGCACAGTGCTCCACCTTGACCATCAGGTACGCATTGCACCATTAGCACTCTCTTCTGTTTATCAGCTCACACACACACCTTGTACGCATGTGCATCCTTGCTGGATGTTTCTTGCAGTATCCAAAAGATTATGTAAACAAATTAAATTGCATTCATCCCCAAGAGGTGCTTTAGCAGTGCCAACTGTCATAATTGATTGTTTTCATTTAACCCCGGAGAAATTAGCCGCTTTGCGCCCATTGCCTATTCGGCGATATTGATGCTTTACGTTTTTGTTATTTCTCAGGACTAAACGTCCTCTTCCAATGCAAGTTGATGGGGAACCCTGGCTGCAATCACCGGCATCTGTAAGTGACTTTATTCCAGGAGACATTTCCAATTCTCCAATCCTTCTTTTTCTTCGCCAATGCGACATTTAGCAGTGGTTTACTACGATTATATTCGTCACAGTTATGGTCATCAGTTAAACTTGCGAACCGCATCGGTTTTTGAGCATCAGGCCATATGCCTTGAAGTCGTAATTATGTACACATTGAAAATTTATCAACTTTCTTTGTAGTAGTTTCATCGTATCCAACGCTCCACCTTTCCCCTTATTTCTCGTGTCAGCGGAAATTACTACCACACAACTTCACCCAAGCATATATTATATTGATAGACAAGTCCAGCAGATTTGCACACCCTTAATGTACCTTATACTAATTCACAGATCACAATCACGCACAAGAACCAAGCACCAATGCTGCGGCCGCCCTCGCATTCAAGAAGAGGCTTTCTTGGTATTAATTGGCACTCTTCCAATAAGAGATCGACGGTTGTTGAATGAATTCAAAGATTGGTTGTATCAACCTTTTAATGCTGATGTATTCGCTAAATTATTGCATTCACGTCTAGTTTTAGCTTCAACAAAATCGCAGTTAGTGTGTGTCCATCAGTCACCCACAGAATTATGACGGTTGTTTGGTGGCCCTTAAAGTGCCAGTAAATAAATATGGCCTAAATTTGAGGTATGTATGCTAGGGTTGCTGGGTCTCGTTATAGTAAGGTCTCGTTATACTGAGAAGGTTTGAAACCCAAACTGGCTGTTTCCTAAACGGTATCGTCAGGCTCAGTGAATAACAATTTGGATGCAGCAGAGCTTTTGTTCGCAATGTTTCCCCCGTTTCCCACCTTTCCATTTTACAAATTAATATTATTCTTTGTCGTGAAAGAATTACCTTCAATCTTGTAATCTCATCCTCGCTAAATGGCAGTGGTTTTTCATTCTTTTTTTATTTATCACGTCGAACGAATTTTCTGTAAACCTGCTAGATCTCCTAACATCACTAAACGAAATAACACAGCACGCCATAATCGTGCACCATTCCCGCAAGAATAGAATCATCTGGCGTACCTCTAGCCTGCCATTTTGCACAACAAAGATTTGTGAGGCTTTTGTTGAGTTTTCCAAACATCTGTGAGTTAGGCCGATGGAAGTCTTTAATGGGCCAACAGCATGATAACACATAATATACTAATGACAAAGTTAACTGTGTTTATGGTATGTTTTATAAGCGGTAACACCTCACCAGATTCTTCGCACTATTTTATGTAATGTATCTAGTCAGTTGAAACTGAATAGTTGCCAGGTAACGCAGAGAATGTCGTAACCATCTGCAGGCCAGAAAACCGATAATCGAGAGCGCGCGTAACCAATAATCTCTTTGATATTTAAAAGCAGTTTTTTACGCATCTGACTTCATTAAATCATATGAGTAGTTTATTTTGATGCTTAGCATGCTCCCTCTTTTCTATTTAACTTAGTTCATGCTCTACTTAGCTAGTCACGTGCATGCAACGAACTCACATTCTATTCCTCGTTCCATGCTTTCACTCAAAACCTGAGCCATAAATTCCCACTAAGAATCATTCCCAGTAGCAACCATCACCGTGAATTGATATCGGAATAAACCCACTTAAAAGCCAATAATGTTGCGAGTTTAGATTGCCCCTTCCTTAGAGTGATGATACCTCACAGCCCGCTCCTCGTTGTTGAATGCGATACAGATAGATAGTTTCAAAGCCTATAAGAATAACAAACCCCCGTTTGTCCTAGCACATGTCTGTCTTGTCAGATTGCATCGCTCATTGGAAAGCGTTTCAAGTCATGTTATTATAGCCTTTGTTTGATGGCAATATATACTCTAGATTTCTCCTGTCACTTTTACGCGGGATGTACTTTGTCCAATTATCATTGGTGTTCCCGGGAGATGCCAGGACGTAGCCTGCATTTGGCATGGTTAAACACGTGTTTCCTTTAGGTCTTGTTATTGGTTAATGTATGGGTTGATTCCAGATCTGCCGGTCAGCATTTTACCTGTGTATTTAATGAACTAATTGACGCGAAGGACATATGGTCATATGGAACTAAGATATTTATTGCACCGGAAATATAGTCATAATTTATCACGTATACAGACTTTCTATTCACCTATGTTTTATTGTTTGCTGTTGTTTATTTTCCACGTGTGTTTTTATGTTAAAAACAAAAGAACGTGAAATTACTTCATGGGGCAAACGGAAGCTGTATTGAAATATGTCGAGTTTTGCTTCCTGCTTTGCGAATCACCTCTAGTTTTACGTTCACCCAGATAAATCTTAAACCAGGTTTTCCGTAACTTTAATTTGAAGTTGACAGACTAAGGCAAGTTTAGAAAGTGGCAAGGCGTCTGTCATGATTGAAATTTGATATTTATTTATTTCCGTAGTATCATTTCTACTTACCCCATATTTCTTTCTTTTAGTTACAAAATTTTCACCCTGTTGCTTTGGGAAAAAGTTTTATAAATCTACTTTGTATTTGTCTAGTTTTTAAAAGTTTGTAGGAAGATGGAATTACGTGGTTAGTTAGGAAAATCATTTTGCTGCACCGTTTATTTTAGAATAAAACCAGGAGTAAATAAGAGTGTCAAATTTTAAATCTTCGCTACACTCTTTAATGAAGTACAAGTTATGATGGTTTTAGAAGTAGTTAAAATTTTGATGCAATGTTTACAGCGTTACTCGAACGTTCAAACCGCAGAGCAGAGAACTTGTGGGATCGCTTCGCTGTGATGGCTGCGAAGTTGCTTGTTAAAAAATAATATTAACATTTTAATGCAATTACATTTCAATTACCAGTTATGTATACACGTTATGAAGCACGCATATTGAAGTTATTAACAATGTTGATAAAGTAGACTTCTACTGTTCCTTTTTGTCTCCTGAGCATGGTTTTCATGTGAGTGGAAGTGGGAGAGTTTGTTGACCATAGTCGGGTTTTTTGGGGCATGACACCCTCTTGTCCCTGCCAAGCTCTTTTCTAGGAAGGATGTGTCCCTCTAGTCAAGTGATAAAGCTGCTTCAAGAAACATCTAAGCATCTAAGAATCGTGCTGCCCACCATAATCCGGAGAATAAACTTGACGACACCTCTTTCCATTGGAAGTGACCACTCCCCTCCTCCAATGAATCACTAGTTCACGGAGAAAACTTTTGAAATTCACGATTTCACACAAAGTATTTTCATGCTAACCTTATTTGTGTTCGGGATCTACAGCTCGATGAAAATGTGGGCAAATTTCCTTTCTGGCAGTTTGGTGGTCAGTGAAGTTGATCGGCTAATATTTCGTGTTATCAAAACAATTAATTGGTTTAGCTGCAACAATAATGACAATTTAGGTGGTACACTTAGAGCCTCGAAGCCCATGAAGGTTGTTTGTTGCCTTCACCTAGAGCTAAACTGATTCGTCATTCGATTGAGAAATTTTCTGTTGTCAGCAAAAATGGCTCCTTGCAAATAATGATGTCATGCGCAGAAGGATGCGCAGTAATGAAGGTCGATGCCAAAGTAAAATTGCATCCACCAAAACAAGAAGAGGGAAGTGTGAAATAAACCAAAATGAATCGATTATTTGGAAAAGGAAAGGACAAAGCTCCACCACCAAACCTAACTGATTGTATCTCTGGTGTAAGTATTCGATCCCTGTCAAAAACTTGGGATTTTATTCGGAAATTTAGTGAAGTGAGCCTTATTAAGTACTGAACTGAGTATGGTGATTGGTGCATTAGAGTTTTAGTAAATGTTAGGCATGTAGCAAGGGAAATCTAGGTCTAAGCGGCTGCTCAAGAAACTCAAATTAAATGGATAAATGTAGCTGAACCACAGCACAAACTCTTGCTAACATTATCATTAAAGAGTTTAAAACTGATACACACTTTTTAAACATCGAAACAAGTCTGTTTCGAAACGAAGATCAAATGTGTAGTGTTGGATCGATGGTTTGAAAGCGAAAATGCAACGAATGAAAATGTGTACTTGTGAAAGAACCTAATATGATATGTAAAAGATGCTGTAGAGCAGTTGTCTCTTGATATATTTCAGCTGATTCTTGAAAACTTAAGAGCTGATTCATTTTGGGTCCTGAACTTCCCCAATGTTGGGGATTTAGGTACCATTAAGGTGTTTGGCAACTTTTTGTCTTTGTCCAGACTAAACTAGAAAGTCCACTCTACCATGGTTTCCTTTCTCTCATCTGCTTCAAAGGCTCATGCATATGATTGCATAATAGACTTAAAAAATTCTTGATATTCACTCAAGTTTGCAAAACATACCATATACAAGAAATTTTGGCAGACCAACACACTGAAAAACTGACTCTATCTTTATAAGCCTACTGCTGTTAAAAAGCTACCATCGTCTTTGACTCTCCCTAAACATTACCAAGATACCAATTGGTAGCCTTGTACGCAGACTGGGTAATTGAAAAAGCTTGCCAGATGCAGCATAATGCATTGGATTTCACAATTTTTTGCAGACAGATCAATTATCTGATAATTTGTAAGACTAATCACAAAGGACCCATGTTTGAGTTAACTGATTGAAAGATTTTAGTTTGTGGAATTCAAGTCTGTTTTAATGATAAGAGTATCAAGTTAAATAGATCTGGAGAATTTAAGTTGGTCAGTGTTTCTGACATAATGGTTTTGACATCCTTTTGAGAGCCAAAAAGGTAAGACCTTCTTTTAGGATTCACACCTTTCACCAAACAGTAAGGTTTTACTTCTTGTTTTTGATAGTTGATGTTTGCTTTCAATCATTCAGTAATGATTTTCCTGTTTCAGGTTGACTCCAGAGCAGAATCAATTGAAAAGAAAATTAGTATGCTTGATAATGATCTTAAGAAATATAGAGAACAGATGAAAAAGATGAGGGATGGGCCTTCTAAGGTAAAGTCTTCAAGAAAATGTTGACTGCAGTTAGTTTCCGCATTGAATGAAGGTATTAGTTGGAGCTGCACTCCTAATCAAGGTGATGTGGAAATTAATCATTATGGAAAAGTGACCAAAAAATAAAAATTTTCGAAGAGCGGTAGTATCTCTAGTCCCATTTCTAAGTGGGTTCAGTAAATTGAGCATAAACTGTAATTTATTTTATTAATTGGTCCTTCATCTTTTATAGAACATGGTCAAACAGAAGGCAATGAAAGTTTTAAAGCAGAAGAAAATGTGAGAATATTTGAACCTGCTTTATATTATCCTTATCAGTCTGACAATATTTTGTTGCAAAATATTTACTTCTAGGCCAGTAAATTCTATATTGATATACATATATATATATATATATATAATTGCAGTTACGCAGTTCTGACATGAAGGTTTCATGTTATTTCTGCTTCTACAGCTCTGCACACTACTTCTGATAATCTTCTCCATTCTTTGCGGTCCTTTGCTGTGGATTGTATCTTTTCAAAATCTCCATTGTTCTTTATGTTTGGTAGTGGAAAAGACCTTTCCATTGCTCTTGCTCTGGTGATATATATTTGAACCTGCTTTATATTATCCTTATCAGTCTGACAATATTTTGTTGCAAATTATTTACTTCTAGGCCAGTAAATTCTATATTGATATACATACTGTATGTAAATAATATTCATTTTAGGTATGAAAATCAAATGGAAAATCTAAGGCAGCAGTCATTCAACATGGAGCAAGCAAATTTTGCAACTCAGACACTTAAGGATACAAAAACTACTGTACGTTTTAATTTCAGAGAATATACATTTGGTATTTGATGTTCAATTGAAATTTTGGCCCATACACCCAATTTTTGCCAGATGAGTGAAGTTCTTGATGATTGGCAAGCTCAATAATGATATTTGAATATCAAAATTAGATGAATGAGATTCGGGATTGGGCAAGGGAAAGGTAAAATCTCCCAGAAAAGATATGATCATGTTTGTGAAAGCCTACTTTACTTGGTCTCAACAGGTTGATGCAATGAAACTTGGTGTCAAAGAAATGAAAAGAGAATACAAGAAAATTGATATTGATCAAATTGAGGTTGGTATTGTTTATAATTGTTGCTTGTCTTTAGCATTTGTATCAAAGCTGTGAATAGGAATCCTAAGTATTAAAGATGCTTCTACAGATTGATTGATCTTTTGTTGCATATGACAGAACTTTTGTTGTTTATCAGGTGTTTTTGTTGTTTTAATGTTTCTGTTGCTTTTGGTGTGTTGATCTATGTTGTTAATGATAAGCTGATAAACACTTGTGTACATTGAAAGAGCTGTCTCAATAGGATCTTCAAGATGATATGGAGGACATGTTAGATCAAGCCAATGAGGTGCAAGAAGCTCTTGGAAGGCAATATGGAACTCCTGAGATAGATGATGCTGACCTTGAAGCTGGTTTGTCAAATTATTTTGTCAAAAATTTAGGCTATTGCATAGATTATACAGTTCTTTTCATGAGCAAAATAACGCCATAGTGGCAAATTGCACACATGAATAAATTTGCATGTGCGATTGATCACCTGATAAATTGGTAAAAGGAGCAAGAAAGATGAAAGCCACTCAAATTTGTGCAAGAGCAAACTCAATTCAATCAATGTACAACAGATTACAGTTCCTCATCAGAAATACTCTAGCTATTATCAGAATTGATATCCCCTTCATCATCAGAAATGTCAGTGCTTTCCAACAGAATTGTTATCACTTTCTTCCAACTGGATGGTTTCAATTTTTGTGCTGGTTCACATATTTTGGTTTTTTTCATTTCATCAGATAAATTATCTCCAAAACTTCTTCTTCTTCTTTTGCTGGCCAATTTTTATCATTTCTGCCAATTTCAAGAATCCATTCCACTCTTTTTTTATGGAAAACCTTCTTTCAGAAGGAATATTTGTTAGCATGTTAAATGCTTGCTCTTATAAATTTGATCTGCTGACAGCAAAAGTAATTTCTGCAAGTATTTGTACATTTGTGAACCCTTTGTGTGTGTGTTGAAATGAACCCTTTGTTTTTTTATGTCAGTTTCTGATTCTTTGTTCTTGGCACATAACTTGTGTGCCAAGTAGAATTAACAAACCTTTTTCTATTTCCTTCTACTGTTTTTTAACCAATGATTAGAGAGCTCAATTTTGTTGCCCTTTGAAAACCATCTTTCAAAAGTTACAAGAGCAAATGAAAAGAGTGCATGATGCAAAACATGCACAATTTAATTTGCTTGTAGGCTTGTGCGGGTAGGATCACAAGTGCTTAATGAAAAGTGCTGTTCATAGTACAACTGTGCTAGAAACAATGTTGTGATGTATGCTCTTGTTGCACACCAGGTCATTTTGCTTTTAAAAGTATCTACTGGTATTAGATGTTTTGATTTTTTTCTTTACATACCTTTTTAACTCTTGCACCTTATTGTCTGTTTTACAGAACTTGATGCATTAGGAGATGAACTTGCATATGACCAAGATGCAGCGTTTTTGGATGATGCTCTCAGTGCACCATCTGCTCCAGACACTATACCAGCCGAAAGAGATAGCTCTGGTTCACGAACAAAGGTCAATATTTTTATACACACTTTTTATTTATTGATCTCAATCCTTTGCAGAAATTTTCAGTTTGTATACTCAAGACAAATTCAGAAAGCCTGAAGTGTAGGTCTGTATTTCTTTGATATTCTTTTTATCACCTTTGCTTTGCCTTTTTGCAGGATGGTGTTAAAGTGGATGAGTTTGGACTTCCAGAATTACCAAGTCAGACCACCTGAGCTGGCCATGATTACCCCTTTTGACTGAAGTAAATAATTTTGTTAAGTTGTCCTCTTTTTAAAACATTATGGAATTACCTAGCAGATACCATTGCAAAACTTCATATAATCCCATTTCCAAACAGGCTTGCCAACATTCATAACAGGATTTGAAAGAAACAGCAAAAATTTTGATTCATAAAATTGCAAATGTTGTAATCTCCTATTCAATATACCTGTTTTATTCATCTAAAATCCTGCACTGAACTTTAAAACATGTCTTATTGCCTTACTTGATTGCTTTGCTTTAGTCAATTAACACAATGTTCTAATTACTATTAATTATTTGACTTTAATGAATAAAGTCAGCAATGCTGGAAGGGCTAATTTGCAAATGACCATAATTTTGCACCAACCACCCTTCAAATCTTTTGTTACAACTTTAACAATTTTTGCTCAGCTTTATATTTTTACTCAAAAATAGTGCATTTATTAACTGATGTCTTCAGTAGAGCTGTTTCTCCGAATTTAGTAGAGCATCTCATAAAACAAGCAGTGCCCCTGTCTCACGTGATATGCTACCAACACTCTACACAAGGTTTAATCTCCCAGGACCAAAGAACAATACAGTTTATTGTCATTTTTTAAGACAATGACTGTTTCGCCCCCAAATAAAACTTTCTTGTATCCCCAAGTGACCAAACAAGTGGCTTTTAACCTTTAATTTCCAAATCGAAACAATGGCCTAGCGGTTTAGATGATACCAGTGGTCCTCAAAGGAATTCGGCAATGTAGTCTTTTTAATGTTGAAAAGACGGCCGTTATCAGAGTTTAGGCATGCAGGTTGCGAAATTAATGCACATACAAATGGAAAATTACAAATGAGGCATCCACCAGACTGTTGAGGTCTTTTTGTGATACACACCCGTGGAACGCATTTCTCGCAATCAACATTCGTATCAACTGTGCTGACGACTAAAATAACAACAGTGATAGCTGATGTGATTGGGAGAGGCGATGTCAGACACATTTAGGCCCGAAAAGAAATGCAAGCCAATTTATAATGAGGTTGGTTATAAAGTTTTCTTAATGAACAAAACTTTTGTTTTTCCTAAGAATGACCCTATAATGACTAGATTTGTATGTTGTTTCCGCCACATAGATGCGAGAGTCGGATTGTCCATTTCCACGCCCCCAAATTTTCCAAACTGAAAAACCACCTTTTCAGGAAAAGTCCCCTTGAACTTTGGAAGCAAGTTATTTGAAAACGCAATAAAGAGGTATCCTTTATTTTCTAAAAAATAAAATATTCATATGCAAACTATATAAACATGATAAAAAGATGAACGTATCAAAGTAACTTTTGCACTCTAAAACTTCTTATCTTATGATATTCAAGGGAAACGCACAAGAGCGCGGACTGCTGGGAGAATTTCTTCAACATTGTCGATACCTGAAATAAAAACGAAAACAGTCAAAAAAGGTGTGCCTAGATGCGAAGAACAATTGAGATATAAAGAGAAGGGAAAACGAGCACGCGCTACTCTTAGACATACAATTACTTGC
Organism: Nemopilema nomurai; assembly: GCA_003864495.1. NCBI lineage: Eukaryota > Metazoa > Cnidaria > Scyphozoa > Rhizostomeae > Rhizostomatidae > Nemopilema > Nemopilema nomurai. Next base: position 469,617 of record ML133462.1, on the reverse strand, counting down.
CTAAAACATCCATAAGGTCCGAAATCACCGACTTAAATGCGAGGTAGAACTCATCGTACTGGTCCAGCTGCTTGATAACACTGCAAATCAACCGAAAAATACGTTAATGGCGTTGGCAGAGAGAGAGAAGCCTTTAATCTTCTAGCCTAAATCATATGCTCTTCCTTTGACAAAAGTACAACGCAAATTGTTTTATCGCATATAGTGCTTGAAATTCAGGAGCTGTTTAAATTTATGTTCAAGAAGCTACCCTTGAGAGGTATTCGTTGTAACAATCTCTGCAGCAATTTTGAAGACACATAACAAAATTAACGAGAGGAAGAGTTGAAAATTTCAAATCCGCGAACGATTTGACATAGCGTAAGCATGATATTATTTGCAATCCGCCGACTATTTCATTTTTAATGGTTGAAACAACCAAACTAACTTGAATAAGGTGGTGTTTATTATCTACTAAAGGATGTTTGTCTAGTTCGCCCAATATAATACACTTCAGACCATGTCCAATAATGGTCGCCTCTCTCACTCTTTCAGTCACTCCCCAGAACACCATTATGAAAAGATCTTTGTCAAACGCAACCAACTTACGCATCCATGTCTTCAATATGGAGAAGGTGCTTGGCCTTTGCCAGAGCTCCGACAGCATTCACAATCGTGGACGAATTGGCATTTTTCTCTGTTGCAATAGAAAACGTTAATCACATAGACCGACATTGGATAATCTCCCAACACATAATCCTATCCAGGCTGGATTTACAAAGATTTTAGGGCACTTAAAAAATACATCACTGCTCTATGGGGGTAGGCAGCTGAGTAAATAATTGATGTTCAATTTGAAATTATACTTGATGAAATAGGTTTTAGGCAATTCCTACTGTGAAAACTACGGTTATAGTGAAAAATGTGTCTCACTTCAGCTGCCTAAACAGGGCCGGCGAGACTGGGGGCCATGCCCCCCCCCCCACTTTCTGTGGAGCAAAATGCTTTTCAAGTTCATGTAGAAAGAAATCAAAAGATGTTTGTAAGAAGAAAGAAAGGATGCCAAATATTCTGTAACTTATTTTGCTTAGAAGGGTGCTGACTATCATTTTATTTCTATAATACTGAGGAGTGGCTGCTTAAACATTTTGGCCCTCTACTCGAATACAAATTGCTGGCCCTGTTAAATCGCAAGGTTAGGTTAGAGATGATCATCGTATTGTTTTATTTCAGTCCATCGTTTAGAGTTTAGTTGGTGCTCTCTAGTAGTAACGACAAGGCACCTATTTTCAATACAAATTAGTGTGATGTAAACCATCCTTATTGCTTGTAACGAACACCCTTTAAAAAAGCTTCTTATAATGCTCTAGCGAGCATTCAAATAGAGCATAATGCATTGATAGGAAGTGTTAAGTCAAGAACATCCCTGTAACTTGAAGAGCTTAATTTGAGTTTACTGTAGGCCAGTAAACAATGCGAAGATACCGACCGAGGCCAAGTAGATCCTTGAGCGTATGCAACACGTTCACCATCTCTGAATTGCGCACGTAGATGTCATTCATCCTGGCGTAGGCCCCCGACACGTTCTCCACATCAAACAGCTTCATAAAATGCTCAACGACATTCTGCAGATCTTCTTTGCTCGGCACGCCGCGACTGTGTTTGATTGGGCCCGTCTTGCACTCCTCCGCCAGGGCCCTTATCTGCTTTAGAATCGTTTCGGCAGACACCTTACGGGCTGTCCACTGAACCTGTGATTTTCTTGCATCTTTGCCTTTCCAAGGCAGCAACGTGTTTGACAGGAAATTTATGGCTTCGGCTAGGTCCTAAAGAATGAAATACAGTTTTACGGAATTCACATCCATCAAAAATATAGCACAAAATTATATGCTCTTCAAACAGGAAAATATGACGGCACGCCGCCTAAAGATGACATTGTCACGTGGACAAGTGCCAAAATAAATAAGCCCTTTAGGTCAATAAACGTTGGCTACTGATATTGACAAGGAAGTGGCTTACCCTCAGTTGTTGTAGTTCATCTCTCCAGACTTTGATGGTGGGTACCAGACATCTCCACTGATCTTCGTTGGCCGCTCTCTCGGTCTTGGTCGAGCACACTGATATATCATCAGCCACCTCTCTTTCATGTGATCTCACTGTTCTCAATAGGCTCCGCAATACCTGGTGGCGGAACCAGTGAGGTTCAGAGGGTTTTATACAAATAAAAGGAGATGGAGGGTCATTCAGGCACGTAGACTTCTTAATAGATGTCACAATGGCTTCAGTAATTGAACCTTTCGTCTCTGGAGAAATGAATAATCCCCAAATACCTAAGTGCTTCATGCAGAAACCAGGCTTAAAGGTATGGTAAATGGAAAGCGTGATAGCTTGCCAATCTGATTGGCTGTCAAGCAAACTGCACACATGATGTTATAACCTAGCAGTTGATTTCTGATCACATGAAAACAAACTCATCACATGAAAACCGACGGAGAACCGCCATTTACCATGACGCAATGCCTTTGAGAATATTTCTAATTAAATGTATGAACAACAGTTTGAAACGAAGTGTTTTGATTTACAGCATTAAAGTAGCAAAAATAATAAGACCATAATCCATAAATATATGATTTCATTACCTTTTCCATTCTGTAGTTCGCTTGAAAAGACTCTTCCAAAGTATCAAGCTTTCGTTTTATATCGTTAATGTTGGTCACATCAATTCGTTTGCAAATGGCCTAAAACGTCAATCATAGCAAAGGCAATGGCCAATATTTTTAAGATAATGAAACATGACGCAAGCCTTCTATGTTTCGACAAGACTTTTCACTTCTCTTTAAAATCCCTCAATACCATATAGAAAACTTTCGCTGATTTCTATTCGAGACAAAAATAAGAACGATGAGTCAATCAAATAAGGGAGAAATTTAGAGGACAACCGGAGGCATTGCTGGTACCAAAAGAAAGACTATGACGTAATAAAACCTTTGGTTCAGTAACAATTTGTGGTGTCTGTTCTAGTCTATTGCTGTTAGTGTTTCAAGTTGCAGTGTTTTCAATGTGCGTTTGGTACGCATTGAATTGCTTAATCCCGTGAGGACAGAATTTCGTTTTCTGGTCACACACGGGAGTTGTTATTTGAGAGAGTTGTTAAAGTTAGAGGAGCCATATAAATCGAATCATTAGTCGCTTTTTCTTGCCATATTTTCTTTACCCGCGACAGTCCCAAAGACCTTACCTTTAGATGCTGTCTACAGACATCAATTGGGAAGAAATCAATATCATCTACCTGGTAAAAAAGATAAGAAATTAGAAAGAATCAAGAAGACACCATTGGTAGAAAGTAGACACATAAATTGAGAGGGAGGGCATCTTTTTCTACCACTCTAGCAGCATACTATATCATAATTTTGCTTATCAATATCAATCAAGAAATGACGATTCCACTTAACAGCTCTATGTTAGCAGTGTCTTTTAATTCTTGGATATTTCACGATCAAAAAAGCATAACTGTCATGAAAGAAACCTTAATTCATCACCATGTGCAAATGAACAGCAGAATTATAAATTTTGAGTATACTTTGTCAGTCGACTTTTAGTTAGCACAAGGTAAATCTAGAAAGCCTTTAAATACTCATCAACAAAAACTCATCCACATATTTAGCCGTGGTGATTGAACAATACTTCCTATTTCTGCAGCAGACAGCTTTTGGGTGAACATGCTTTTTGCGCCGCCGAGACAAAATTTGGCATGTAAACTGATAATCTGACTACAGAACCCGACAAACAACCCATTAACTATCTCAAAGCCATGATAACAGAAGACGGCTACGGAAAGGCTACAGGTACTTAGCAAGTCAGGAGAAATTTTGGAACTCCGCGTTATTGAACTCTATCTGATTAACAATATCAGTGAGCAACTTCCCTTAGATGTCTTAGAAGTCTCACTTACGTGATTGCATCTCTTTATACTCTGCTCCGAGGTGTCTAGTGTAGGACTGTAAATAAAGATAAGAAACAAATGCAAATTACACATTGCTACAAAAGATGCTAGTCAAGCATAGTTTTCGAATGGCAAGAGGCTCGCAACACTATGTCAGTAGCAGTCCAGGTGATTCTCACAAATTCTATCCACGCTGTATAGTGCATGACTATCCATTTGAATTCATTGTCTAACGTTACATCAGATAATCAAATATGTTCGACATAATCTATAAGGAAAGCAATGGACACGTTTTAGGTATGCGAAATTGCATGTTGAATAATTCAGTTACGTTTCTCAGTTCTAATGAAACATCAGCAGACTGTTGACTGCAGACGTGCTTGCTACTTGGCATAACAATAATTGTTTAGCAATCCTTTCGTTTATTTAATTTCAAAACAGAAGAATAGACTCCATGATCTAGCTGCTTGAGTGAGTGCTGGCAGATGTTCTGCAATCCAATGGAAAGAACTTGCATTGCAGTCAGCTGACGAACCAAGGTATTTCGGTTCAGTCTAACATCACTTTCTCACTTGGCTCCAAACACGTACAATACAAAATCAAGCCAATGTCTTATGAGTAAGAAAACACCTCAAATTGTTCTGCAGCAAAACATTTTCCATTTGCTTGTTTCGCACAAGTGCTTTCCTCCATTCCTTTACCTTTGGTCTACGAGACAAACAAACAACACAATAATGCCAATGACAGCAAAAGAATCTTGTACAAAAGTACAGCTACATATTACTTCCATTCATCTTTCCTTTTACAGAAGAAACTCTCAATCTCATCAGAGGAAGTAATCTATTAAGTAGCATTAAGGCAACAAATTTATGTAACGGAAGCAGTTTCATGTCAACCTAGTTTCGCAATGACCTGACCTTTTGTCCAGCTCAGCAACTAGCTTTCCGTTTTCTTCAGAAAGTTCTTTAATGAACTTTTTGGCTTCCTTGAATTTCTTCTCTGTGATCTAGTAGATCGATGGAGCAAATTGATTATTTTTAACTCGATTTTGTGATAGAATGAAAGACGCTGGCTATGGGTGTGTTGTCACTTAACCATGTTATCGCCTCTATGAAATATTGAATTAAGTTGCTGCAAAAAGAAAAGCTGCATGTAAGAGAGGTAAATCCAAAAACGTACACCATACATTCTATTCATGCTCATATGATTTTAATGGATTCATTATAGTTTAAGATCATTGTATTTTCACCGAATATCCTGCACAGTTATCAGCTTGTTCAAATAGTATGAATTGTCATGTTAGCTTTTGTTAAAAGGGGTGGCTCTTTCAATAATCTTTCAAAGAAATTCGGGTCATTGAAACAATTTTGAAGTTCCAGTAGCATTCTAGAAAACCTACCACATGACAGCACAGGATAATTTGACATTAAAACCCACAATAAAGGAGAGGGACAAAAATTTAATAACCAAAATGAACTTCAATATAGTTTAGCTATAAAGCGGTAATTGAAGTGTCTAGCAATGCCCGTCTGAGTGGTATTGACCTTCAAAAGAGTCTCTTACAAAAGATTTCCCAGAAAGAAAAGGAGAGAAGTCTTATAAGGAGAGGAGGCAAAAACGAAATTTACTCAACTATGACATCCTGTGAAAGGATTTAAGTTCAGACAAATCAGAGAGTAATAAACTGAGACATATCCATGGATTCAATAAAAAATGAATCCAGTATCTAGTGAATTTGCGACAGTCTGTCGCCATCTGACTAGCAATATAACCAAGTAATTAACTCTTTCAGAATTGGACATGTCTTCTTAAGCCGTACAGAAAACCTATATGGTGAAATCTCGTGTAAGTACATTCATAAATTATGAGCTGAAATCCCAGCATTCCGGCAACTCCCAGTTTAATTAACTCAATATTTCCTGCCACTATCCATGAATAGAATATTGCCCTTAACCAAAATGAACAAATTTTCAACAAAAAACGACCCGCTTTGCCTCTAAACAGACAACATCGTCTTTTATTGCTTTCCCGCACGCTTTAAACACTAAAACAGTGTGGAGGAATCACACCTTCTACTTATAGGGCCAGGCGTGTATCGGTGCCATGATGAATAAATCTTTTACTACAAAACAGAAGATGGAATGATTACGAAATTCTAACTCAAACTTTGTGACCTTTGAGCAGCAATCTTTGACCAGTCAATTCCTCACAAGATAAAAACATTCGGGCTTCGGAGGTCGTTAAGACCAAGACGGGACACAGTCAATAAACATTATCACCATCCCTCTTGCTAACTTATGCGCTGAATTTTTCTTACGAAATAGAATCCAGGCATAGTTTAGACGTTCAAACGCAATCCGTGTTATTTAAATGAGCTTCTGCGAGATTATCCTCCATTCAACTGTCATTTAATTTAAGCCTGGGAGAAATCTGGAATGCTGGCAGAACATTAGTTAGCTTTCAATTCCAGCTAGCATGAAAAGATCAGTTTTACCAATTACATATCAAATCAATTTGCGCACTTTCGAAAATACAAACGTTGTGCCAATACCTTCAAGCGTTTGTATAGAAACCCAGCATCACTGATACCAGACGAAAGCGTTGATGCCAAGCTCAGGGAATCCATAGACTCTGTTATCTCGGAATACGTCTGCCCTTCCTCGCTACTAACAGAATCCCTGTGCTTCCACCTGTTACTTGTTCTTCTCACTTTGCTTCTTCCTTCCTTTTTCTCAAACTCCTTAGTACACTTCGTTTTAGTTTTGCTTTCACTTTTTCTTGAATACTTTCCCCTGACAAAATTTTCGAAAGTTCCTGGTTACATTTAAGCGCTGAAAAATCTTAAGAAATCCCTCTAAAAAAGGTATCGTCTAAGAGAGAATAGATATGAACATAACTTCAGAAAATTAAAGCAACAGATGAGATAAACATTATGCAGAATAACGTTTAATATCTAGAAAAATTGGGGCCAGTTTTCGCATACTTAAAGTAATTTTTAATCCCATACTCCTCGGAGTTACAAACGGCGAACACTGGCTCAGCTATTTCTAGTTATTGTAAAGATTTGAACTACAAAGCATTTGTTCACAATAATATAAATAGGGCGATTGAAGGTTTTTTTTAAAGAATAGGTTGCCATGAAATAAGCTGACGCAGCTCCCTTAAATACACTTCCTGGAAAACACTTCCCTCTAGCATCAAAATGCTTGTGATGTCTCTAACTTAAAATTAATTCAATAGACGCAAGACTGATCATTTACAACGGCTAGGTCATTGCATCGACCGTAGTTGCAAAAACAATTCATAGTTGCGGAAACTAAAACCTTGAATCTTGCTTTTCTTCCTTTTTCTCTTCTTCTGACTCTCTAGACCTTTCCTCAGAAACCTACAAAAATAACTGATATCAAAACACCCAAGGCAAAATGTAGCATCTTGTTACGAAAACGTCATAGCAATTGAAGCATAAGAACAAGGAACCATCTTACCATCGCCCCTTGCCGTTCCTCCCTCGTTGGGGGGTAGCTTGGGATGACAACATTTGCTTTTTCTAGCTCTTTTATCTTCGACTGCAGCTTTGAATTTGCAGCTACGAGTTTCTGCACCTCCTCTGAATGGCTGCGCAGCTCCACTTCCCTTCGCCGTGTCATTTCCTTCGCACAACGGCACAATACTTTTTAATCAGATGTTAAGCATGCTAATTGGTATGCAGGTGAAAAGGCCTAAGAAAATCCATAAGTTCACAAGAAATGGTTCGTTTTTCAACAGAACGCGGAAATATAAACGTAGCAACCACATAAAGTCGTTGTTTAATTATCCAGAAAAATCTATAAGCATAAAATGAAAAATCGATATGAAAGGTCAGAGGTATGTTAAAAGGAGTATGAAAAATGGACGAAGTTTGAAACAGAGGGTGTATGACAGTGTTACCTCGAATCTAATCTTCTCTGCTTGCAAAGAGGCTTGCAGAGATAAGATCTGGAAAGATATTAAGAAGATGTTTATTTCGTAGCGTCTAGTACGTCTAGAAGGCTTAGCAATGATTAAAAGCAAGTATCATACTGTCTAAATGTTATCAATTGCAGTCACTCTTAAGTCCGCTTCTCTAAGAAAGAAATGGCAACAACCTTAGCAACACTCTATGTCCTGTGGTGATAATAAACCATGCAAACGTCTTTTATCAGATTTGATAGAAGTCAGCACAAGGCGGTATAAAGAGGTAAATAATGTGATGATTAAAAATGTATTTGCCAGTTTTTCGACAGAAGAAACAAAGACTACCGAACTGTCTAGCTGATAAAGTATTACTAAGATACCCTTATCTTATATTTTATTCTTATGTTAAAGCCAAAGAGCATATTTCGAAAACAAAATTAGCTAAAAGCAAATATACCTCATCAACATTGTCTTTATGACTCGTACTAACACGATCCAGATCTCTCCTTTGAAGAAAGAATATAAATAAAAATTTCTGTCAAAATAGGTCCATGTTTTTAAGTACATACTCAAAGCTCCCTGCAAAGACACCCTGCAAAAACGTAGACAATGTTATGAACATATTTAAATAAGAAGGCTTACTGTATTTGATTTGAAGATGTGACAAGCTCCTTGAGAAGGTCTCGCTTTCTTTCACAGTCATCTAAAAGGTTTTCTATTGTCAACCTTAAGGAATTGGCAACCACTTCATCAAGGATGACAAACCCTATAAAAAGTAAGATAAGATGTTATATTGTTATGAATAATGTTCGAAAATATGTCATTTCTTGTCACTGTGAAGTTTTGTACTATGAAACATTTTTCCATCTTTCCCTAGTTATCAAAAATATCTGAACATGTCTAAGTGCTGCTTTCATATTATTTTGTTTCATGTGCCATTTGAGCCAAAATAATTACAACCTAAAACTTAGTTTTTCCTTACACAAGATTTTTATTTCATTTTCACTTCTATATGCACCAAATATCTGAATTGCTGTTTGAACTGACCTGTTGCAGTACTGTTCAGCTTACTGATATGTGTTAGTATGACTGAGTCATACCCAAATTGCCTCAGCTTTGAATTAACATTATACCAATCAGCTTGCTCAATCTACAGTTAATAAAACACTCTCACCATCACAAAAAACAAAAATTACTAAATGCAATGACATTAGTTTAGGTTTGGCTAAGAAGATTCACATTAGAAAGCTTAACAACAAATAAACAAGCTACTTGCCAAATAAGCTAGTTAGGTCCTTTGCCCTTAAGGTATATAATCATTAAAGGAATATTAAAATTGATGTATGTAGTGTAATTGGATAGCAAGAATAGTTAAATGCTATCTTGCAGAAAAGATGGTGGCCTTACTTAATTTTACATCCATTCAATATCATCTTGATTAGAAATAATTAAACAAATAAAACTAAAAATGTAGTATGATGAGCCCTGAATGCAACATCCAGAAAGTTAATTTAAATTTAATTCATATTTAATTCACTGTATATCAAACTTTACATACCGGGTGGTCACTCATTTGAGAAAAATCACTATAACCTAGATAAAAATTTTCTGAGTTATGGACAAAATTGAAGATGAAATTTAATGCAAATCAAAAATGAGTTAAGAGCAATTGAAACTTACAGGAGAGAAAAAAATCTGCTTGGATTCAATTATCCGGTCTCAAATAACTTTTTGTCGTAACTATGAGTGCAAACTCTCCCTAAACTTCCTCTACAATCAGGTGGAGAAATGTGTCTACTTTCAAAATTGTCAGAGACATCAGAAACAAATAGGACCCAAAACAATTGTAGACAGTAAACCTACCATCTCTTTCAACTCTCTGTTGACTACCAAGTGGTAATGATGAGCCATGACTTTCAGATGTGCTCCTAATCATTTTGCTGTAAAAATGACGAAGATATTGTTATTATATAGGATTAGCAACAACTCAGTACTTAGTCAATGGTCTCATTAACCTCAAAGGCTTGAAACTACTTAAACAAAGATGCAATGTAACAAATTTATTACCATATAAACTTTATCATCATTTATGGATTAAGTCATCAATGGCCTATTTAGTTAACTTAACATTACTTTTGTATATTTGATTCAAATTTCTTGGTGCTACTTCTTCTTTATTAGGGTCTCAACAAACTTGACAAAAAAGCATCATGGTAACTCATCCTTGAGTTAGTTGAGACGTACAATGCTTTTATGTATCTTGTCAACATCCAAGCACCCCGGAGACTGGATGCACAACATTAACGTTATAACAGGACAGGATCAAGAGGTAATCAGATGGCGATTTAATATTAAAAATTTTCAGCAAATTGCTAGATATTGTCTGCTGAAATCTTCAAACCTCTTTCATTGCCTGTCTTACATACAAATAAATTACAAAACAAGTAGGCCTAAATCCCTTTGGTGGGTTGTCAAATTCAAAGATGCCTGTCTGTTTTTATTTTCGATCACGTAATTCCACTTCTGTTCTAATAAACATGACAAACTGTTTAAGGAGCAGCTATATATAAGCTGAGTTTATACACGGAAATTTCCGAAAAGCTAGTAAAAGAAAATTCAAGTACCGTTGATTTGATTAAATATTATATTCCAATTCATATTCAACCGCCATGTCACTGTTATTCGAGTTATAGTTGCTGTTGTTGTTATTGTCAAGTTGTATTTCAAATCTCGGCGGGTCCTTATCGCCTTGAAACATGGATGAAGTTAGCCTTTCCAGAAAAGTAGGTTCAAGAGAGAAACATGAGATCAGCCATTCTTTAAAAGTGAAATTTGGTAGCTTTGAATGGCTTGTAAAACGTTTTGAAAAGCTGCAGACATTCTTCAGGTGAAACACTTCATAAACTGAATTTGTAATCATTTCAACATGACTATGATTTCAACGATCTTTGTTTGAAACTGCATGCGTATATTATTAAGATAACTATCAAGCACTCTGACTGTAAAACCGATTTATTGCGAACAGTTTGATAGCTCGATTTTCTGCTGAGCTTGTAGAAGTTCCACATTAACCTGGCTAGATTTCCACGGAATTGTATACATTATCCACGTAGACAGCGTAGCTGGACTTAGAGGAACTGTATAATCAAAGACGGATTCCCCAATGTTGAAGTTCCTAAAAAGAATGTAGAGCCAAGATGGAGCAAATAATGGAGCGCCACGGAGCTGACAGCCAAACTGTAGTTCTTAAAAAATATTTCAACCACCTGATTAAACAAAAACCTTCTCTTTAGACTGCAAGTAGAATCAAGAAAGAATTGGAAAAAGTATTTAATGGCAAGCAACACAGCAATAAAAAGTCGTTTATAAACTCCTGGGGGTTTAACGGTTAAGACAAACCAAGCAGATATGCATCAATTGTGGTGCAGTGGCGGTTTTGACCCCAAGCCCCACGTTTTTGGTAACCCAGAAGGGGCCCTGCATCTAAGAATAAATGATTCAAACAAGGGCCCCACAGACGATTTCGGCCCCGAAGCCCCTATAACCGCCACTAGTGTACTGTACCAATGGTCTCATATGAACAATGATGGGTGTTTACCGAATGGAGGCTTGAACTCTTTGCAAACTAATGAATGGAAGTATCTGTCGAGGAGAAGATGTTCCGCATCATTGGTGGTTGTCAGTTCGTACATTGGTGTTGTGACAGTAATAAACATCTTAAATTAAGAAATAGTCAATCGTGAATGATGATTTCCTTCATGGTTGTTTGGGTGTAATCAAGATAGCTATGCTCTAGATCTTTTAGACAAGGAAAGATCCAGCTCACATCGGAAAATGGATGAAACGATGATATTTGATACGTGTAGTGTACCAGATTAGGCGTGTAGGAAGATTTTTGAAGAAAGTGACGCTCCTTCGATGATTGAGGACTTGAGACAATTCACGTTTTTGACTAAGCTGGGCGTATTTGCAACTGCCTTTGTCTATCTTCAACTGCACATTTTGTGTAGAACTGCAACCATACATAAACGATGGTACTTAGTCAAAATTTTCAGCGTCCCATCACGTGACTGTCATCCAAGTGCATGCGACCGAGATAAATTTGAAAAATATAAATAAACACATCAGCTTCTCCAAATGCTAAAGCGTTTCGTTTTTCGGACTCATCATTCCCATTCACCTGATCAAGCGTATTCAAAAATACGTTCTCGAAGTGTTTAGCTGTGCACAACTTGCAAACAAATGTGTGGTTTTTCCACTTCAGCCCATCCTCTCTTCTTAGAAATCCCTGCTTTTCCTCAACGCACAGCTTTTTATGTGAAAATTACAGGCTTTTAGACCAAACACGTGGACAAAGTTGATAATGGAAAGAAAATGTTAATTAGCAGGTGAAAATGGATTGCGATAGAAAAGTTTCATGAAATATTAATTTGTTATAAATACCTTCAGGTGACGCAGAACCGGAGTTATTCACCACATATATCGGATGCGTTCGCAAGAACATTTACCAGACTTTCAAAGACAAGCAGCAAAAAATTTTGCGGAAACTTTAGGGGACGTTTTGCTCAAGAATCTACAAAAAGGAACGAGCGTTTACTGTCTGCAGATGCACTACGGTTTGTGAAATAGCAGGAGAAGAGATTTCGTGATTGAAAGCAGTACACTGTCAATTGTGAAAGGGATGGATTAGAGCAATCACTGGTGCTGATCTGAGATAAACAGTTTCTTGGTGGAAGATAAAACATCGAATCGCAAAAGGAGAAATCACCGAAATGAGTGTGTTTTGTGGAAAGCCCGTATGTCCGTTGCTGCTGTTAATTCTCTTTTTGTTACATATCATTCTGCAGAAGACGATTGCACAGAACCTAACCGAGCCTAACAATTCTACTTTGGTTTATACTTCAGTGGAAGGTTTAACAGTTTTGCCTTCCAGTTCCGCAGCAAGTCCTTACAAATCTTCCACTGATGCGCAAGCAAGCAGTCTAGGCAACTCGTCGTCGTTTTGGTCTGCACTGGTCAATCATACAACAACGTCAACAACGCTAGCTCCACCAGAGCTGGTTGGCTCCAGTGGGTCACTCGGTCCGCAGGCTGCTATAACTGCATCTCAGAGCCACCTCTTGCAATCAGCTGCCTCGTCAAAAGAACACAGTGCTACCGATACACAGACAAGCAGTATCTCGCATGTTGTGCTTCATTCAAGCAGTCAAGTGGCAGTAAATTCGAATGTTTTGACAGCACCGACAAGCACTGCCGGAGTTAAGACCCCAAATGCAGAAGTGACCCTAACTATGACGCATTCTTTCTCTGCCTCTGTCAGCATGGATATTTCGCAAACATCAAACATCACTTTGCAGGGGAAGGCAACCAGCTCACTAATGGGTGCTGCCACTGTTGTGACCCCAAAGTCGCTACTTACAACAAGGCAAGAGTCACCATCAAGTGCGACTTTCTCAGTGCAGGCTATGCATAGCACTGCGAGAATGAGTACATCGGCATTAGCAATGAGCTTCAGCTCAAGAATCACGACACCAGTATCACGATCCAGCTCTATGCAAGCTCCCTCTTCTGTAACAACACCTGTAACAACATCGAGTCCATTCAACCGCAATCAATTTTTAATTTTTCGTTTAACCAGCCAGCTAGCAAACAGGACATTTGATGGTGCATTGATGAATCACACGACGCAAAAATTCACCAACCTTTCAAGCTTTGTTCGGAATGAGGTAATCCCATTTAAATAGAAAGCATGGCTCTGAATTAGTTTTGTTACGAGTTTAGCTGAGAGGAGATGTAGCAAAGCTTTTGTGGTGGGCCGACAGCAGTACTAGGGACCTGCTGTTTGATACACAGGCTCCTCGTATTGATAACCAAATGAGTCAGTAAATGTCATAGAATGTGAACGACATGGTCAGGTCAAGAATTGAGTCATCGAGCAGAAAAGTGGTTCTCAAACTAATCTACGCCTTCAAAAACCATTGCGAAGTAATGCTGCTCACTCCTATTAGAAAATAAGTTTCTGGAAATGCTACTCTTGACAGATAGCGTCTTAAACTAACGTGGAAGATTCTAAAAACCTTCAGACGGGAATTGTTTTCATATGTTGCAGGTCAAATTTTTTCATTGAAATAAAGCAAATTGGCAATCTGAATTCAAACTTGCTTAAAAATTTGTAAAAATGTGAGACCAGTATTCTGCAAAAATTGTAAACAACGATGTCCCTAGTGAATAAAACGTTGCATGTTTACAACATAACATTAGTGTTTTGAAGGTGGATAACTAAATATATTTTTGCCGAGCAGATGTGGCTAAAAGTTTGCAAATGCGAAAGCCTTTTGGTTGTCACTAACTCAAGTCATTTTCAGCCCATTCCATTCTGCATCAATGCAGAGCGCTGAACGCATAAGCAAATTGCCTTTAGCAAGATTCTCTTTGTGTAGATCGGTCCATTGAGCACTGTCTTAAAGACAAAGTTTGTCCCAAGGGAGAATTCATAGAAAAGGCTTTTGTTGAAATACTGTTAGTTCTTTGAGGCTTTGAGTGCATCAAGATTGCGAAGACACAAATATACAAATATGCAAGTGCATTTTATTGAAGGTCTCCTAGCCATGACCCTAATGGTTGATAAGAACCTTTTTAGGTATAGATAAGTGAAACACAGATTGACGTCATCAAAGATAGCTTTCCTAGGCTCTATGCGAAAACACTGTTGCCACCTGCACTTATCAGATAGACTAATGAATGGCGTGGAAACATTTCTACAAGAAGCCTTCACTCTTTTGTAGTTGCAAAAGACATTGGGCACATCCAAGAGAGTTGATCTGCTGAGCTTTTCAAAGTGAGTTGAGGCCGGCTACATAAGCACCTTTGAGATACTTAATTTGAGCAACATCTTTAGGTTTCTATGAGCTACTTTCATTTGCAACGGTGGCTTGAAAAGTAGAATGTGAAGTTTATATGCTAGTAAAGCGTTTAGTAGGACCTTAGACAAAGACAATCTCACTTTGACGAAATGCCCATCAGGTGCCTTCAACGTACTTACTCTAGCCCTAAATTTGTTTTAGTGTGATCCTTCGACTCTTTATCATATTCATGCTTTACCTTTGAGAATCAAGAATAATTGTCTAGAAATCAACTAAAAGTTATACCCATTTTATAAAATCAGTTCTATGTGATATGACAAAGTTAGACGCACAAAGTTGAACAAAACGACTAAAGGCTTTGATAAAAATTTTCCTCTAGTTCATACAGCTAATGCAAAAGCCCTTTTAAATATTTAAAAGCTTCTTTTAAAAATCAGCATCTCTGATTCAGAAAATCTCAGGTATTTCGAGTATATGCCTTTTTGAGCTTGAGAACAGTAGATGACTTGTCAGTTTTTGCCTGAAACCTCAGTAGAAAGTTATTCTCACTTCAAATTTCTTAGTTTTCAATTCAGGTTTCATCAGCAGGCCTCCCTAAATTTGGCTTGCTCTACATTCCAATGTAAACTCATTATTTATGTAAGCCATATGTCGAGGAAAAGTTGCTCTAAGACAAATTTGCATTTTGATTTCAGCAACAGCAATTCTGTGCAATTTGAAGCACAAATATTTTACATCGATACAGCCAACATCAATGCTTCCAGCTTGCAGATGAAAGTATCTAAGATTGCTTCTTTTTCTGGAGCTTCAGTGAGAGGTATGACCATTTGCTCTTGTCTCCCCGTTGAGGCTGTTGTCTCAAAAGTAAGTTAAGTAAAAACTCGATGGAGATGTGAAATATATGTTGGCAAGTATATTTAAACATCAAAGATTCCATTGAAACATCACAAAGATTCTAACAACTATCAAAATTGACTGCATTGCAATATTTTTGAGATACCAACTGTCCCTCGATAGTTATTTGAAGCTACATTTACCAACTAAATTTTTACTTGATCTGTAAGCTTTGAATATTTTTAGTTCAGGATCAAACTAGCTCAAACTTTGTTATTAATGTCATTTTTTATTAGAGCCTTGTTACGGAGGTCTGCTTGCCTTGAAAGAACTGCCTCGTTCAAAAAGCCTTAAACATTAGTCATAGAACAGGAAATCTATCGTGATTATTGAAAGGCGTTCAGTCGATCACTCATCTTTTTTCCTTCTCAACTTCAATTTAGAGCTGTGTACGAATGTATCCTGTGGGAGGCAAGGTGCATGTCGTGAAACGGCTGCTGAAATCACTTGCAAGTGAGTATTTAGCGTCCTAGTTTGCAAAAGGTTACTGCTTCATTACTACTATCGATAGCAAGGAATTGTGCAAAAAGGATGATTCGTTTAAGTTAAATAGACCTAAAATGGCGCAGACATGTGTACACAAAATGGGCTGTTTTTAGTCATAATTTAATACTATGATGGAGTTTTGGAGAGAGTATGATTTTTGAGATGAATTGCTTTTGACATCGATATGACGTCGAGCTTAAGAACAGCATTGGTGCAGTGCAATGATAGCATGAGGCACGTGAATTATCATCTTCGCGTCTTTTTTAGCTGTAATTTGGGCTTCCAAGGATTCAGATGCTTGACGAGTTATCCCGTTGGTGAGTAACTTCGAAAGTTGTCATTTGCACGTCAATTTATTTTGTTTAAGATTTACAGTGCTGAATCTTTACAAAAAAGCAAAACGACAACCATCTTGTTTATAACAGTGGCCTAAGTGATTAGCTACTTTGCTTATGGCAGGAAGAAAAATGACGAATAAGGCTTTAGAGAATCTGAGTAGAATGAAAAAAGCCTTGAAAATGTGGTCATCGAGAGCTGCTCCATGTCTTGCTACAAATCTGTGCGGAGATGATGTTGAAGCACCCGCAAATAGCATCTGATTGAAAGGAATATTGGATCCAAATGCTAATTCTTCCAAAATGTTATTCTGAAAAATGAAGAAGACTTTGAAATTCTTGCGACTTTCTTATTGCTAGTTTGCCTTCCTAACTTTAGATGGCAATTACTCCAGCTGGTCAGATTATAGCAGCTGCTCGAGAACATGCGGTGGTGGGGTTCAAAAGCGAACAAGGACGTGTACAAGCCCCCTCCCTATGCATGGGGGCAGGAACTGTTCCGTCTTTGGGGATAGCACTGCAACAAGGCGCTGTAATGAGGACAGTTGTGGTGAAAGTAAGGCGTACCTTTCGAACATTGCTTCTGTTTTTCACGAGCTTACATTTTCAGTGGTAGTGGAATCTACAATAAAGTTTAAAGTTTGACTAGAAGTGTTAAGTAGCATTTTTGGTACAAATCAAGGCAAGAAGGTGATATTGACTTACTTTCCATTTTTTCTATTATCCGCTGAAGAAAACTTTGAGCCAAAGATTAGCTGACGATGTCTGAAAAATTAGTACTATAGCTGCATGGAATTTGTTAGAATTCAATAAGAATATTGAAGGATGATTTCACAAATTTCTGACATGTTAACAAAATTATGTTTTATAGTTGAGTGGGTGATCTGGATAATAGTTGGTGGTGCTGGGTTCATCTTGCTGTTGGCAATCATATTGGCGTGTTGCTTTAGATGCAAGAAGAGGTATTATTACCAAGATTATGGGTAAGAAAGGTTGAACTACATTACTAAGACACAGCATCCCACCTACGCTTATGTCTGGAGCAATGACGTCCAGCATCATAGATTAGAAACTTTATCGATTTAATTGGTAAATCATTACAGTCTCCATAAACTAGATGCTGCAATTTCATTGCTTCGTTTGAAAGTGAGCGAAGCCCAATATCTTAGCTATCATATAAGACATTTTACTTTTTTTACTATGAACGGTGACTATCTATTCTTTCAGCTTGACCAAAGACGGAAGAAGCTATAACTTAACGAAGGCGGCCTACGTTAACCAAGCATACATGGAGAACATGGCAGATTTTCAGAACACCGAAAATAGCGTACCTCTCAATGTCATGAAGGAGGACCCCTTCAAAAATGGTCACACGAACCCGAAGTTCGGTTCTGAAATGGGAGGCCAAAGTCCCTCGCAGACGATATATGAACAGGAGCTTAAGACATTTCTAAGCAATACACACAATATAAGAGCAAAGGAGGTGGATAAGTCGGGGGAGTACTTGGAGCCTGAAAGAAACTACCAGTCGCCCAAGAAAAAGCCTGGCCAAGAACCGACACAAGTTGTGTACGAAAATGTGAGTATGTTTAAATAGGTCTCATTTTGAAAAGTTTGTAGAAGGATTAAAAAAAGTTTAGCATCAACGTCAATTTTAGTTGTACACTTAGCGCCGCTCGATCAACAGTGAAAACGACCAGCAACAAATCTGGAAGCACAATATGAAATGGTGAAGCAATTATTTCACATGAGTTGGAATTGTTCATAGTTTGAATGAATCAACTTATTGCTTACTAATACCCGTGGGGAATTACATACAGTTCAGTAGTGAAAAATGCGTTATAAATGCTATTCGCTTCACTGGTGTCTTGTTTCGTTTTAAGTTGCTCATTCAATGTCTTTTTCAAAAGATTGAACCTCTTTGTTTGCAAAGCAACCTAGTTTTTAAGGCAATGCGCATGTTCGAAACTTTTCTTACAGTCAACCATGAAAGTAGCTAGGCTATGACTAAAGCTTCAACTTCACATTTTTGCCTCTTTATTTCAAAATACAACCAGGCCTGTCATAGCCTTACTTTCACTTCTTTAGCTCCATGTCAGAGTTTCTCTACCTATTGGTGTGCATTTTATAACCATGTTTTGCCATTAATACTTTATAAATATACATAAGCGATACTACTACATATAATTATTTCCCTCTATTTCTTTACAGACCCCGGAACGGCTGCTGTGATTCCTCGCAATTTTATTTGATGAACAAGTGATTGCTCCTAAAAAGATTTATAGAGTATTGGGTTGTTTGCTTGCAATGCAAGTTTGAAATTTATTTACAAACAATCAGTTATATTTACTTGAATAATTATGCGTTATATTATCAGCAACCTAATTTGCACGTCAAAAGGGAAGCAGTCTTCTTGATTTCGCTTAGAATGTTCCCCTTCGCTTAGGATCTCTTTGGTTGACGTGAAAAATAAACCTGGCTTCTAAAACAGGAGCAGTCCCTAGGATTCCAACAGCCTAAAGCTGTAATATGTACCAATTTCGCTGAATATTCTCCAATTTTGTTGAATATTCCCCAATTTTTTTAAATACAGTAATAGATCAAACTCCTTAAGATTCAAATAGGACGGAGAAGTTTAAAACTTGAATCCAGCACAACTCCAATTATGTCTTTATGCATCACAGGAAAAGTCCAGCTCATTAATCAATCAGCTTTCTGTAAAGGAATTATCTCGTTTCCTACTTCGTTTTATCAGGTCTATGACCATTTCTAGCAAATTCCGCAATGTTTTTGATTGTATGATGCATCAAAGCTTCTACAGATTTAGATATATCCTAGGTCATTGATAAACGAATTTTTCACAGCTGCTCTCCTTCGCTTTCCATCTTAAACATTGTGGTTTAATCATATTATCTTGAGCAACTTTAAGCATTTTCAGGGACCTAATTCCTTTAGGTAGAAAGTAGGGCATAGAAATTGGGATGCGAGAGGCACCTGCTTGCTCTTTGCAGGTCATATGTCATACTCGTGTCATATGTCATACTTCTCTCATTGGATAAAGTGCAACTTATTTCCAGGTCTGAGTACGAAGGGTAGAGGGCATCACTATTCCACATGGAGCCATGACCATCTATGTGACCGTGAAAGCCTTTTACTACTCAAGCTCTGTATTGATCAGAAAATCAATTGTCATATGAGGGTAAGAAATGATTTACTGGCAACAAAAATCAGTTACCCAGGAAACGTGGAGATGAACAACAACTTTTGGGTGCAGAAAAGCGTTTATGAAGCAGTAAGATAAAGGAGTATGACACTTCCATGTGTCACACGTTTATTGTTTATCAATTCTGTTCAAATTGCATTCTTGCAAAGTCAGTTTTCCACAAAAGCTGTTAAAAGAGATTGCCAACTATAAAAAAGCACTTGTTAACCAATTTGGATTAATCTATTAAATATGCAAAGAAAATTCATAATATGCTTCAGTATATGAGGAGTACGTAAGATCCTACATCCTTATAAACAATTAATTGGTAACAGGAAATGAACACGAAAAAATTAATGAATCTAAGTAAACATAAATATTTACTCGGCGAGAAAGTGTTGCATTTTCAAAGGGTTTCACTATTGAATAACCTTTTCTTCAAAATGCGAACGCTTTAGAACCTATGTACAAATTTGGCTGCAAGTGAGAATTCACCGATTCAATTCACAAGCCAATTCAAGATGTATGGCTGACGTCACTCTGAGCTTCGGTCTACGATTCTCTCCGAACTAGCTTACGCTTGCAGTTGAACCGAAATCAGTGCTTACTACTTACGAATAACTGCTTTCTAAATGACAATCGAATAATTCAGTTCTCTAAGAAACATTGAGATTTATTTCCTTGGCCAATTGGGCAACTACGCAAATACGTTAGGGTAGAAAATCGTACTGATATATTAATTAATCTAATAGCGAGTTCTTATAGGTGTCGTTTATGATAAACTTTCTAATTTGGACATTGCTTCTACACTTCTACATCTGTAGGTGTCTTGAAATTATGTCGAAACGAGGTAATTATTCTTGGTGGTGGATCAGCGCTTGACAGCCGCCTCGTTTCCGTCTCGCAAAGAGCGAGTTCCCGTCCGTCTTCTTCGAGGGCGGCTCTACCGTCCTCATGATTTTCAGCAGCAATGCAGAAGACACCGCTGTTACCCCCTTTTGGACATTGACAGTTTGAGACATCAGCTCCCCACTTCCTCCATATCTGACGAAGAATATTCCCTTTTCTCCTTCTACGGCATGGTTCTCGAGACAGTGCCCAGGCAAATAGCCAAACCCAGAGATGTTTACGTGCCTACACAAGAGAAACTAATTGTTAGAAAGTAATTGAGAATCATAATTGTTTCATGTGCTCTTAGTAACTGCTTCATAGACCTTTCAAGAATTCGGTAAATGCACATAAAATTCTGTGAAACCTTATAGCTCTCTACACCTCACAGTTCTGGGTGCGAGCATGCGCAGTGCCACTGCTAGAGCAACAACCACTTTTCTTAGCTATATAGGAAGTCTCTTTGAAATACTCGCAAAGGATTGGATTCGATGGATTGTAAGTCAAGATAGTGTTAAGAGTTTATCACCTTTAATTAATAACCATCATCATTAGGCTACAAAGATGAAGGGGTGTTAAAAGCAATTAAATCTGTCCAAAATTTAGGAGTTGGCTACTTAAAGAGGGTCAACAAATGCGACCCCGCTGTTCCGGGACCTTCGTATAATATTAGAGTAGGTTGTGTAAGTGTGGGCCAGAACTCCTAACACAGAAAGTACAAACAAATACTTCGTTGGAGAATCTATAAATCCATAGTCTGTCGCCAAATCCAGGGAGTCGTTTTGCCATGGTTAAATCTGCTATGGTTCAAATGTGGACCTCGTTTTTGCAAAGTTCACAAATTATTTTGCGACTCTATTCAGAGGCACACTTTAATCGATCACAAGTTAAACTCCTTATTGCATTCTTGAGCAATCCACCTAAATTTAGTTACAATACACCTAAATTACAATAAAGGAAATCTATAATCTTTGACGTATTTAATAAAATCCTGCCTTAGGGGACTCTTACTAAGACCAATTTCCCAGACGAATTGTCGGCTACAAGATCGTTGGTCTTAGCATACCAGACACAAAAAGCCGGATTTTGTCTATATAACCGGGTCAACCTTGACAAACATTTCGTAGTGTGAGAGAAAGACGTATCCTAAGGACATATCGCAAGTTCGTATTAAGACCTGCCTACAATGTTAATTAGTGCTCACCAACCAGTCATTTACCTTTGTAAACCAATAATTTAATTTCTATTTTTAGTGATTCTCGCATTTCCTTCTTCTAATCTTAATAAGACTTTCTGGTTTTTTCGGCTTATTTCAATCTTTTTCTCTGAACCGACACTAACACAGTCCTGTCGCTTCTTTGGCACTTGATGAGGACTTCTTAAAAAGTCACACTTGAATCACGCGATGTGTATGATGTGTACTTATCCAAGATAAACTGACACAGGTCCATTTTCAAAAGCCCTGAGGCTATAATTCGTGAATTGCTATCATTGCTACAATCATTCTTAACTCATGCACAAATTAATGTACTGTTCCAATGCAATTAGTAAGTAAACGCAATTGGCATCGAATGTTAATGGTTTGGATTAACAGTACTGTTGTTGGAATAAACGGGAAAGCGAGGAGATTTATACCTTTGCAGCTGTTCATTGCTTTCTTTTTTTCATAATTTCAAAATGAAAGCGCAACGAATTTCTATTTTAAATACAGTAAGTCCATATGGGTGAGAAATAAATACAAGAAGATTTCTCCGCATCGATACTGAATTCACCATGTGGTTTTTCTTGCTTTTTAAAATTGGCTCGAAGACTTTCCATGTGTTGAAAGTACGAGTTTAGCGTGAAAAGGAATGCATCTGCATGAATTTCATACTTAAGTGACTTTTAAGAAATAAAGCTAACATACCTGGGGAAAGGATCGCCTCTGAAAATGCAGTAAATCTTGATTTTTGCTGAATAAAAGCCTTCTTTCCTTTCGAGAACGGGTAAGCTACCCAGATCCGGAATCTTCCATCGGGTTGGGCTACTGACTACCTTGCCATAAAAAACCATCTCCGCCAGAGCCGCTCTGTCCTCCAAAGACTTGATCGCCCATCCCTTTGGCAAACTGCAACTCAATATGCAGCTTACACATGTAGAAATCACAATAACCACCCAATGAGCTTGCATGGCTTCCACTGTCTGCAAACCTCAGTCAGTTCGATTTTCAAGTCTGACCTCTAGCTACAGCACTTCTTTGCAGGCGAATGTGGTCAAATGATCCGATCATTCATATATGTATTGTCCGAGGTGGGTGTCGGCTGAGAGGAAATCGAGGCAGCCGCCGAGAATGCGGTAAACACAAATATAGCAGGAATTACGGCAAACCAGAGTAACAATTCTGTATTAAATCTTAACAGCCTGTTTTGAATCAGAGAGTCTCCGAGCTTATCCACGTCTTGCATTGACCAAACACCATCTCTTCAGTACTGACCAATTCCTTTCAGGAGCACAATTCTGTTCAAGCTTTCCATAAAATGAATTGCAGAGTAGCCTTTTAAATTAGAATCCCCCCTTCCAATATTCAATTGCAACTAGCAACAGATGAGTCTGATTACTAAGCAAAATATCCCCTAGGTCCTTGTATTTAATTGAAAGGCACTTGAATCAAGTAAATCATCTTTAGCCCCCTGCTGCTCCAAAAAGTGCCATGCCCATTGATTCGAGAAAAGGCCAACTCGTCCCTCGTGTTGACTTGTGGTTAACGTTCTGGGACTTTTGATTCAAGGAATTTCGCTGGCAGCGCAAAATGCAGAGCAAACAGGATGCTACTGAAGAATGACATGTTGCTTGATGTTGGGTCCATTCAGCGAAGGCTGTTGTAGAATAGCAAAACAGCAAGACATTGACAACAGACTGTGGTTACTCCCTTTCTATTTCCATGGTAATGACGTCCTCGTGACCACAGAATTGTTCAATTATTCAAAGGTCAGTTTCGAAGTTTGTTGACTAGGGCTTTGCAACTTGGGAGACAAAAATCAAAGATCGTAATTGAACATGTATAGTTTCGATGAAGTCAGCATTCATAGATTTTAGAGGTTAGAAACTATTTTGGTAAGGAATCTAATTGTATTTTAATTTCGTTTAGGATTGTAAGAACAGGAAATGCGTTTGAGCCAAGTGTTTTGGAGCCTTTATTCGTGATTCAAACCTTGCATTTTGTGGCACGTCAGTATTATAAAACTGGCATCTGCATAATGGAATTCTATTGCAAGGTCTGTCAAGTGCCTTGCACATATGGATCGATCTATTTCGGTTTTAGGGCGGAGATCTGTTTTACGTAACATGCCTTTTCGATTCTTCATAATGCAGGCTAAGGAAGAGAGAAGCAGTGAAAGCAGTTAGAAGACAATTTTTACCATACTCCTGGGAACTTTAACTTTTTCATCTTTTCTTAAAAACAATGAGAGATTATACTTTCTCTTTGCAGTACGATGAATATCGGGATTAAGAGAGGGAAAAGCAAATAACTTATCAACAATGAAAACCCATCAAAATGTACACCGTGTGACCATAGAAGATATTCGTTGTAAGGGCAAAGTATGTTGATTAAGTTTGACATAAGCAAATGTTTAACAATCAAGCTGACTCGCTAAAGACGTATCATAAGGACTCAAGATAGATTCACAAAACGGATCATTCCATCGAGCAAATAATGCTAGAATTTCACGTCATGAGTGAGAGAGAGAGAGCAGTGATTGGGATTTTTCACCTAGGAAACAAACTACAAGAGACCTTGTTTTACTCATATTTCTCCAAACGGAAATGATTGCGAAACAATATCATTTACAAAACATCTGATTGATTAATGTTACGTTAATTGCTTTCAAAAACGTGACGGTGAATCTACGGGCCATCATCTAAATAGACGCACAAAATTTGGATTCAAAGCGAGATAAATACGAAAGTCACGGAGTTTTGCAAGTGGTGAATCTTTTTTGCCAGAACCTCATGAGAAGATTAAGCAGTTTCACTGGTTCATCTCTTATGTTTCTTAGTGGATGTTGCTGGTCCCTGCGTTTCTCACAAAAACCAATCTCGTACATGTCTCATAAAAGTAAGTTGGAAACGCAGTTACTTTCGTTCCCCAAACAAGCTCAAACTCTCACGGTCAAAGCTATGGGAACTCATGAATATCAGTATGGGAACTTGCAGTACGTTTTCGACAATAAAGCTAAAGATAAAGTTTCAATCCAAACAGTGTTCAAGTGACAAACTGTTGTTTCGAATTAGTGGTGAATGAGTAAATGAAAGCTTTTCTCGGTCAATAAGTCCTTCTAACAGCAATATCGACAGACCTTAAAGGCAGCATTGGGCTCAAGTGAGTTTGTCACTAGAGAGAGTATTTTCTATGAAATGTCCCCAACTGAATAAAATTCCATTATAGGCTATTTCAAAAAAATTCTGTGAGAGGTAACATGAAAACGAGTCTGCTCATTTCAATACAAACATGGCGAGGCAAACGTTGGAAAATGTCGGTGTAGTCTGACCGCATGTTATTCCTGTAACATTTTAGAGTTGCAATCAGAATCGTACATTAATAGTTTTACATATAAGTATTTTATAAATTGGATTTACGTGGATCTGTTTTGGCAGTGTCACGTTTGTGTATAGGGTGGTGGAAAGTCGTCAAGATTGTTCAGACCTTACTCGTTTGATGTCATGGATGACTTACTGAGGCTAGAGAAGTTATCGTTGGTGTCAAAGGTGTGCACAGAGCTGGAGAACCATCTTGGCTTGAATGACAAGACTCTGGGTGAGTATTTCTTCTACTGAGAAACACTTTAGCCGTATTATCGACGTTGCGTAGATGCAATTTGATAAGTAAATGCCACTTGTCACATACAGTCATCGTTGATATAATAGTTTCTTAAAATATCTTGCATTGTTTGCAAAGTTTTACCACATATTTTATTTTGAATGATTGAACTCGTCTCTTAAAATCTTCAAAAATCATAACTTTAGACGGATACAAGGTGTCAGGGTCTTGGTGGTTTTTGTGTTCTTCTGATTCATCATTGCTATTCGATCATTGGTAAGGTTGCAAATAGATAAATTGCTATGACAGTAGATTTGCCAATTGATGAGGGCTTGTGACTTTTTCAGTTTTTGTCAACTAAACAATAATTTATGTCTTTCCACTCTATACAGTAATGAACTACTTGTTTCTTAACAGCCGAGTTTATAATCATGCTTGGAGAAAAAAGTAAGAATGTTGACAAGTTCAAGAAAAACCTGGCAAAGAAAGGGGCTGACTTCCCTGTAAGTAATCTAAAAACCATTCTTCTACTAATTCAGATTCTTCCATTTAATAATTCTGCTCTACTCATTGCAAGCTTATTAATTTTCTCTTTTTTCTAGGACTCTCTTGTAACTAATCTGTACAGATTGATTCAAAAACTAAAGCCAGAAAAAAAGAAGATCAAAGGTACTTGTCTAACATGTTTCAACTTAGGCAACCTTGATATAAGAAAATGTGGGGATGATTTTAGTTTGTGGCTACTCTTTTGTTGTTTGTTTGATGTTCTCAGTTGTGTTACTTTTTTATCTGGTATGACAAGGTAATTTGCTAGTTTCTAATGACTTTTGTAATGAAGTATGATAGAAATTGCTCTTTTTCTCAACAAGTATTTTTTGTAGCCAATGCAAGTCAAAATGAAAATACAGAAGAAGAATTTAATAGGAAAAAATTCCCAGGACTCTGTTTACCAGATAAGGAACCACCAAAAGATGAAAATGTAATGTATTGGCTACTTCTTCAAGTTTAATTTTTTGTATGGCTACAAATATTTATGAAATATTATTTTTGTTTATAAAAATTTTAATATTAACCAATATAAAATTTGTGAGAATCACAATTAAAAGTTTAATTTTTGTGAAAACATGAGGCACCCTGTCAGTAGTTGCGGAGTCTCCTTTATGGCTTGGTATCTTCTTTTTATAGTGTTTAGCATTGGCGTTTTGCAAAATTGATATAATTAAGCTTGTCTTTGTGTCTAGCTTAGCATGGAACTGAACAGAGTAAACTGTTTGCATTGACTTCTTCCATTGTTCAAAGGAAATCAAATGAAACCATAGCTATGACCCTTTGCGTTGCTTTAGGAAATTTTAGCAATTCAACATAGCCGTATTAGTGACTATTAATTCTAATTTCAGATCAAACCTGATGATGAAGCAATCGCATCTAAAGCTTTGGATGAGGTAATAAAAGAGCTTGTTTTCTCTGCCTTGTTTTAGATGAATTTTTGAGGCCATCATTTAGAAAGATAATATTGAAGTCACTTTCTGAAAGAATCCCTATGTGAGGGCTTTTGATAGCATCAATCACTGTCTAAAAATATTTTCTCTATAGCCAATTTTTGGTAAATGTAACCAGTGTTGTTAGAACGGTAAAAGTAAAAATGCCATGATTTCCTTTTTTGTTCAAGGAATTGTAAAGTTTATAATGGGGAGTAATGCATGTAGCAATCCTTGTGCAAATAAATCTTGACAACTAAAAAAGGTGTTAACGTGTAATACCGAAACCTACCACGGGCTATATGATGGCTATGAAACTCTAACCTGATTGGCTATTATACCATATTCTGTGTATGAGGTTCTGTCTTTGAAAAGAACAGACAGATTCTGTCTGTGTTTGAATTGCAAATAACAACTTTGCATTACAAATGTACCCTGTTAAACAATTTTGATGACTTTGTTCCCACATTGTAATTGTAATTGTTTTTATTTTAGCTTGAAGCTCTAATGTCAATGCCAATGGCTAAAGATGCGCCTTCAAGGTATTATAAGCTTTTCTTCATAGTTTTTTAATTACCAAGCAAATAACTAAGAAAATGTGTGAGTTCAGTCAAGACTTTAGCAGCCATTGTATTTCAGGAATGACAGGGTTACTGGGGGCAAGTTTGAAACCAATAATTATTTTGAAAGAAAGTGCATAGATTTGATTGTTCTCTAAGTACAAGTTATGGATTTAATCCCTTATAAAACCTTGTAGCTGATTCCACAATTTTAGGACATTTTTTTCAGCATCCATCAAATAAATATATACACACACACATATAAACATATTATACATGTCACACATATTAGAAGCTGTGAAGGTAGGGCTGTTGTTAGATTTGTAAATTGATTTGCTGTTTTGTGTTTGACAAGGTCTGTGATTTAAATAAAAGCATGCTCTATGTTCTTCACTACTAGGGAAAAAGATAAGAAAAGTAAAACTGATGAAGATTATTCAGTGGATGAATATAGAAAAAGACGGGAAATTAAAGAGCAAGAAAGAAGGAGGTTTGAATCTTTATATCCTTCTCTAAGCCACTGGCAGTATTTATCTGACAATTGTTGGTCCTCCTTTTCCATTGCTTTCCTGTTCAATTGTAGCATCTTGCTGTTGCCTTCTATTTGAATTATTACTTGTAATAGTGATGTTTACTCTCTTGATGCAGAAGAAGGTATTCAAGATCAAGGTCTAGAAGTAGGAGCAGAGAGAAAGAGGAAAGTGACAGACATAGAGACAGAAACAGGGACAGAAACAGGGACAGAAACAGGGACAGAGACAGGGACACAGACAGAGACAGGGACAGAGATAGAGACAGAGACAGGGAAAATGATAGCGGTAGACACAGGGAAAAAGATAAACATAGAGACAGAGATGGTGACAGGTACAGAAGAAAGGAGAGAGACAACAGCTTGGAGCAAGTCAAGAGAAGAAGGTTCCCCCTATTAATAGTTCTGTCTTCAAATATTTTTGTTTCATAGTATCTACAGGCAGTAGATATGAAAATTAAAGTTTTATGATAAAACGTATCTTCAAAGCAGCATGGAATAATGGAACTATAGTTGTTAAGTATTATTTTTAAGTTCTAAAGTACAAATGACGCAAAGTTATAATAATACTTCAAAGATTTGTATAAATGTTATCATTTTTAGGCTATAATTTCCAGTTTGTACTTATGTCCATTGAAAAGCTAAGCTCTAAAACTTGAAATCTATTGACATTACTTTATGTTAAATTTTATCAATTCAAAAGTTTTATCAGATTTTAATGAAAGATGGAAATTTCAAGCGAAGGAGAAAATAAGAAGCATTCCAAATTGTCATCTTCCGCATGCTAGTGCGAAATAGTATGACTTGAATAGTTAAACTTTTTTATTTTCTTTACGTTATCTTGTATTGCATTTGATGCTGTTGGTGCAGGATGCGAAAATGCTTTGCTTCCAAAACATCCTGCATCGACCAAAATTCTCTTAATTACAATTTAAAGAAGTTAAAGAAATTGACTTTCATGCTTGGATTTTAAGAAATACTTTCTGTTTAATTTAAGTTTAATTAAGGCCCATTTTTTAGAGCCTCCAGCGTTGAGCGTGACCGGAGATATCGAGATTTAACATCAGATACAGTCGATCGACCGCCACCAACTGAGCCGGAAGTCAGGCAGGTATGATGATGAGAATGGCCAATTCTTGACCACTGTCTTTGTCTTTAAAACAAAAAATGCATCATGTTGTCATGTCTAAATATTATTGTCTCTTATACTTTTGTTCACTTGAACAATCATTTTCGTGCCACCTATTGTTTTTCCTTTTGATAATGCTTTTTAACTTCTGCATGTAATGCTTATCCCTATAATTTGTCATATTTTTGAATTTGAAGATTTACGATGGTAGAATCACAAATATCATGCAGTTTGGCTGTTTTGTCCAACTTTTTGGAATCAAGGGTAGACATGAAGGGCTGGTCCATATATCGCAGGTACGTAATAGATTACACATCAGTATATTTCTGGCTGTCATAGATAAAGGCACCTACCATAATGGACCTTGACGCTGGGCACCAGAAACCTGGTAAATGTAATGAAATGTCCATGGGTTCTACTATAACAAGTGTATGAATCTCTAAATTTCAAAAGACACTTCAGTTATGAGCACGGTGTGGTCTATGTAGATACAGAAAAAGTCAAAAAGTAGCTTAATGTATATCTCAAAGTTAAGTATACAATAAGTTATTCAAAGCATACTTGGAAATTTAAAAGTGAAAGTGACCACCCATTGGAATAGAATTTTTTTCCAGAAAAGAAAAAAGAAGGGTTGCTGACATTTTAACGAATGCCTAATGGAAGCATATTGTACTCTTGCGTTTTAGTAACTGACAGTATTTGGCATCTCCCTTTTTCATCGTTGGCAGCCGTATATCTTTACAACTGTTCCTTTTCTGTGCGGAATGCCCCATTGGCTTTTGGGTGAATCAATAACAACTTTTTGGGCACGATCTAGCAGGGACTCGGCTTTTTCGCTTTTTACAGAATGCATTTTGATGTTTTGTTCAGTTTCGTTGATATCGCGGAACATCTGCACCAAAAAGGTTTTTCTTCAGGATCTGACGATGTTTCTTTTTTTTCATTACTCAGCTGCGTCGAGAAGGGAGAGTGGCAAATGTGGCGGATGTTGTGGCAAAAGGGCAGAACGTCAAAGTCAAGGTCCTGTCGATCACAGGAAAGAAGATCAGCTTATCGATGAAGGTAATAGGCGTATGTTTTATCACTGACCAGTGGAGAATCTAGAAGTCTTGAGTAAGGTAAAGAAAGAGTCTTGAATCGCGCTTTTGATTTGATGGTAGCAACAGTTTCATATCTGGCTAATGCACTTATCATAATAGCTAGTTCCCCTCTGCTATATGACTTGCTTTTTAAGGATGTGGACCAAGCAACTGGCGAAGATTTGAACCCTGACAGTGGCGTGAGGCCTGCAGGTGGTCGAGACGATGATCTACTGATTAGAAATCCTGATAGGTACGATTTCATAAGCTTGAATAATTGAATAATTGATTGATCGATTGATTGATTGAATAATTGATTGATCGATCGATTGATTGATTGAATAATTGATTGATCGATCGATTGATTGATTGAATAATTGATTTTCATTTATTTTCTTCGTGCATTTATGCGTAGAATTCTAGTAGTGACAAGAAAAGGACAAGGTAGTAGTTTTAGTGATAGCGATAGTGATAGTAATTGGTCATATAGTGGTAGTTTGGTGCCTGTTATTCTATTTCTGTTTTCCTCTTTATTGTTTTTTCTTTTAGGCCTTCGTCCTCTGCTTTATTGCCTGTCATTGATGACAGAGACTTCGACGTGAAAAAGAAATTCGATCGCATCTCTTCTCCGGAGAGATTTGAAAGGCAACAGGTATAGAGTGCATATTTCAACTAAAGAGATTTAGATACATGACTTGCATTTCTCACCTCTGTAGAAATACTGTGTGTTGAATGAATCTGTCAAAATGTGTCCGTTATGCATTGGAAATTAACCCAAACGTTCATCTACACAGGGCACCGAGGGTAGGGTTAGTCAAAATGCAAATTATATATCAATATGTGAATAGTTAAGCATGCATACACACTAGGCAAATTTTGATACCCTTTTAACTCTGGGGTTTTCTTATACAACCCTTCTTGCTAAACGAAGTCTCAGTTATAATCTCAAAGAGATTCTTCAAATTTTGCAGTTTTACTCTGCCATTCACCAGGAAAGTTGACTTACTATAGTGAATGCACGAAATGTATGTTAATGCTAAATAAAATTATTCAACAATTTATCCCTTCAAATGTAGATTATTCGTGATCAAAAAAAGTTATTCCCGGTCTGTTTTATTTCAGCTAATCGCAGCAGGCGTTCTTCACGTGTCAGAATATCCTGATTTTGATGAAGAGAGGGGAATTCTGCCTAAAGAAGATGATTCTGGTTTGTTTAGATTTCTGTTTCTAGAAAACCTAATAAATACTTTAAATGATATGTGAATCAATAAGAACCAAGGTACGAATGAAATAGCGTTTAGAGTATGTACTGTGTTAAGTGTGTTAAGTTAAAATATATCCATAGCGCAAGGAATTAAAGTTTGAATATTATACTAAGGCTTGTGACTGATTAAACTTTCCATAATGCAGGTAGATATGTGTCCTTCATTTGAAAATGGGTATCTTCATAATCTATTTTTGAGCTTATCACTCGATCCTTACAGACGAAGACATCGAAATTGAGCTGAGAGAGGAGGAGCCAGCCTTCCTGCAAGGTCAAACTAAACTCAGTATTGACGTCAGCCCGATCAAGATTGTCAAGGTAAGAGTAATTGTTTCAGTTTCTGAAGCAGATTTCGTACTTTTTAAAGACGGTCTTAGAGTGAGGCTTTTCATCTTCCCACCTAGGCAATGCAGGATTCTGGATGGAGATCAACAAACCTGTAGCAATGTTTGTTGTATACAGAGCGGGACTTTGTTTTACTATTATTTTGGGTACTACCCAATGGTCCAATTAAGCGTAAATCTCGGGGTAATTGTTCAACTCCCTTTCGTTCTTGTTTATCAAAGGCGTGTACAGTACAAGTACAAAGCACTGGAAAATTTTTCTCAGTCGAAAGACAGTTTAACCACTGGCAATCACTGTCCATTTTCATTTGAAGCCAACGCTGATATTACTTGTAAATGTGAATCTTCTTTTCTGGGATGATACCTAGACATCCGTTAATTGCACTGAGGCTGGTATTTGTATTTCCCATAGAACCCTGATGGAACCATGCAGCGAGCTGCAATGACCCAGAATGCACTTTCCAAGGAGAGGCGGGAAGTCAAACAACATCAACGCGAAGCGCAGGCGGATACCATCCCCAAAGATATTGGGAAGCTCTGGGTTGACCCAGTTCCCGAAGGTAAGATGGCGTAGGTGCTTATGCCGCCTTTTTGTAACTTTCAATTAACCTTTGTATATTCATTTTTTCTTCATAATATGGCGTGTTGTGAAATTACTCAACCATGATACTCAAGAATCATTTCTTCCCTGCCGCCTGCTTCTTGAGTTTTAACAGATATCGTGCATGTATATCTTATTACAGGAGGTTTTTCAAAGAGCACTGAAAACCACATATACATTGATATGTTGACGTCATTGTTATTGCCCTTTTTAAAATCCTGTTTAACAAAGCGACCCACCATTTCTAGCCGTAGAGGGAGAGGAGAGGAAGCCGTACTTTGCACAAGACTTGCGTGGCATTGGCCTTTCGACGCAAGATGTCCCCGAATGGAAAAAGGCAACATTTGGCGGAGCAAAGGGCTCTTACGGTAGAAAGACGAATTTGACGATTCTTGAGCAAAGGCAGGGGCTGCCAATATTCAAGCTTAGAGATCAGCTTGTTAAGGTATTTGCAATGTCTATTCTGTGCAATCTTTTTCTTAAATCAGAACATTTCATACCTTTCAATTGCATGAAACTTCAATTTAGTATTCCATCTCTTGCCCTCCATTTCTATCTCTACTTTTCCAAGATATGGTCTGTCCTAAGAAAGCTGGACGTGACCTGGTGTGACCTGACCTGTCTCAGCAAGCCCATAACCTACACCTCTACAATAGTTGCCTCCCCCCCTCCTCACTTATACGCCTGGTACACTGCAACCATTGCCCCCCTTTTTTACCAAATGTACAGAGGAGAATGTATCATTTCTATTTTTCCGTCGTGTTCGTCGAAGGCTATCACCGACAACCAGATGTTGATCGTGATTGGCGATACTGGATCAGGCAAGACTACGCAGATGACTCAGTACCTCGCGGAGGAGGGCTTCACAGAAATGGGCAAAATCGGGTGCACGCAGCCGCGTCGTGTTGCCGCCATGTCGGTGGCTAAACGCGTCTCAGAAGAATTCGGATGTCGGCTCGGACAAGAAGTCGGATACACCATCCGTTTCGAGGACTGTACAAGTCCAGAGACCAAAATCAAATACATGACGGAAGGTATGTTATTGCGAGAGTGCCTGCTGGACCCCGACCTCAGCCAATACACCATTATCATGTTAGACGAGGCCCACGAGCGGACAGTCCACACCGATGTCCTCTTCGGTTTAATGAAGAAAGCGGTTCAAAAGCGGAAAGACCTGAAGCTGATTGTGACGTCAGCAACGCTGGATGCCGTGAAGTTCTCGACTTATTTCTACGAAGCGCCCATCTTCACCATCCCCGGTCGGACGTACCCCGTCGAAGTGCTCTACACCAAGGAAGCCGAATCTGACTACCTCGACGCAGCTCTTATCACCGTCATGCAAATCCACCTCACCGAGCCCCCAGGAGACATCCTGGTTTTCCTGACAGGTACCTTCGAAAGCTGGTTCTTGCTCGCGAATTTCTTAACATTGTCTTTCTTACAAATGATCATCAAATCAAATTTGATCTAGCATGGTCGACTTATTGGCCCATGTTTATTCGACCAAGTCTCTTCGTTTCCTCCACTGGTTCCCTTTTCCTCACCATGCCCAAATAAAAGTTGATGTTTTTTGTCATGTCTTCCTTACCAATGATAGTCAAATCAAATTTGACCTAGCATGGTCATCTTATTGGTCCATAAATTTTCGACCAAGCTTCTTCATTTCCTACCCTTGTTCTTCATTTCCTCACCATGCTCAAATGAAAAATGATATTGATTGCCATATTAATCTTTTCCTTACAACTGTAAGTTTTTATAAGGTAGCTACGCACCAAAAGACGGCAAGGTTATGATCCTATCGATTATGACTTTCTTTTATTCAGGTCAAGAAGAGATCGATACGTCGTGCGAGATATTGTACGAGCGTTTGAAATCGCTTGGCCCGGAGGTGCCAGAACTGATCATTTTGCCAGTGTACAGCGCACTGCCCAGTGAAATGCAGACGAGGATTTTCGATCCAGCTCCTCCTGGTAGCCGAAAAGTGGGTTTTTAATTCATGTTCATTTCAATTCATTGCTTCAGTGACAGTCTTATTTCAATACAATCCTAGCCAAATAGCTATATTGTTATTGAATTAAAGCTAGATGTGTTTCCACGAACATAAGAGAAGGTTTAGAGACCATCAAAGATGTCAAAGGTTCCACTCGTAAACAAAGTCGAGGAAACAGTGGGGTAGAATTCCTTGTTACTAGTATTACCGTGAAAGTGATACCAATAATTATTATTTGAGCCGAAGCTTAACAGGCTGATATCAGTCGATTGTGAGTAGCAGCATTACAGGGAATTTGGTAGGCTTTTCACGATGCCAGCTTTTTGACCCTTATTTTGATGGAATTTTCCCGTATACACAACATTTTAAGGGCCTTTTTCTATTCCATATCGTTATCATTATCAATAACAGGGTATGGAGAAATCTGCTCATGCAAATTCAATGATTTATTTATATATATCATATTTTATAGAAACACTTTTTATGAAAAATTCATTTTGCTCCTAGGTTGTTATTGCAACAAATATTGCCGAGACTTCGCTTACCATAGATGGAATCTATTATGTGGTTGA
The DNA here is from genome assembly GCA_003864495.1 of Nemopilema nomurai. Lineage (NCBI taxonomy): Eukaryota > Metazoa > Cnidaria > Scyphozoa > Rhizostomeae > Rhizostomatidae > Nemopilema > Nemopilema nomurai. Next base: position 434,750 of record ML133462.1, on the reverse strand, counting down.
TCCCGGATTTGTGAAGCAGAAGGTGTACAATTCCAAAAATGGCATCGACCAGCTTGTCGTCACTCCAATATCCCAGGTAGTCCTTAGTAACGTCATATCATTGTGCTTGTATTTTTATAGGGCTAATCATTAAATCGCGTGTTAATCGTGTGTCCGGTGTCCTAAGACTTTCTCGGCTAAGAACGTTCCTAAAGGGTTTTAGGAATTCACATCCTATTGATTGTGGATTGTCACGAGAAAAGCTGTTTGGTGACGTAGTTAGAGTGCTAGGCCATAAGACAGAAATTTCAGCATTAAACGAACATATCCGATTTGGTTTCACACCAAGCTGGGCGTGTAGGTGGTCGCGTGTCGTAGCTTTTTTGTCATGATAAAAATAAGCGCTTGTGAAACTCTTTCCGAATCCCGTGAACTCAGAATGCAACTACAATGAAGTATTGTTTGGTTAAAGTGTTGTTTTCTTTACTCTGGTGTCGTATTTGCATTTGCCAACGACAAGTAACAGAGTCGCTTCACCATTTTTCGGCGTTTTTAAAAGTCAACAGGGCGCTATGTTGGCTTGACAAATCCTCTTTAGCCATGAGGAAATGTTCTCTCTGCCTTTTCATTAGGACGTGAGCGCAAAAGCCATCGCAAAATCATCGAATTTGCTTTTTCGACATTCAAGTGAAACAAGCTCTTGTCCAGTTTTTTTTGGATTTAAGGGAATAAAATTTTTGTCACATTTGTTCCAGGGTGTTTGCTTTTACGCTTTTTGTCCCTTTTCTGTCCTTTTTAAGGGCAGATTGTTGCTTTTGAAGCCTGGTTAGGTACCATCAGCCTTAAGGCCCACGCTAACAACTCAATCACTTATTATTTCGTTTCTTGTTCTGCTAGGCCCAAGCCAAACAAAGAGCCGGAAGAGCCGGAAGAACAGGGCCCGGAAAATGCTACAGGTTTTTATCTGCCAATGCCGTTTTATATACGCGACTCTTCACACGCTTTTTCGTTTCCTTTTTTCGTTCCACCTTGGCCTGTCAGAGCGAGTTTCATGCCGTATACCAAGAAGCAAGTATGCTACCGGTAGGGAGCTCTTGAGCAATGGGAGAAATGCGAATTTGGGTTTAGATTTCACTTGATCATCTACCCTTGAACGTCAAATAACAGTATAAAGTTCGTTAGTTGGAGGTTGAAAGTTGCTTTTCCTTTCCCAAGTTAAAAAGTCAATTTTACGTTTTCGTTTTTCTAAAGCATTTGATGAAATTTTAGGATAGTTTTCTTTTCTGGATTGCTATATGTATAGAAAACTATAACTTTGTAATGAGTACCTTTTCCAAACTTCAAAGAACACGATTACATTTTCTGTTATTCGAGCCAAAGGTTTATCCTGATAATATGCATTGGCGACACCGAAGTACTTTTGAACCACACAACTTACTCAATTCAACAGATTGTACACAGAAAGAGCCTACCGTGACGAGATGTTATCAACAAATGTCCCTGAAATACAAAGAACTAATTTGGCCAGCACCATTTTGTCGCTGAAGGCTATGGGTATCAACGACTTGTTATCATTCGACTTCATGGATCCACCGCCGATGGAGGTGCGTATGGCAAAGGCCTACTGTAGTCTCTCGCCCTGCGTCCGAGTGGAGGTTTTCCTTCGCTATTTACTGGTTTAAAAGTGTCCCCCTATTTAACATATAATATCTGACTTTTAAGCAATCCTTCGCCTATTTTATAAGCTGGTACAAAAAAGTTATTTAGATAAATTTGAAAAAGATGGATGAGACTTTTGTGAACAAGTGCTTTGTGGTACAAAACTTCTACAGCCAATCACACACTGTTTTTATGACCCTCTGTTGTTTCGATCCGCAACTGGCTATTATTTTGTCAGCTTTGGTCATTTTCCGATGTTTGCATACTCTGAGGAGTGTTAGATGAAAAAGTACTTGAGTATGCAAATACTGGTTCTGCTATTTTAGCTATTGATAATATTTTGCAGGCATGGAGAATCGAAGGTGGCTGCTAAAAATCCCATGCTTGTGCTCATCATTTCCTTGGCACTGATAAACCGTTGTGTGCTTTGTTTTTGTAGACCATGATAACTGCGCTGGAGCAACTGCATTCACTGAGTGCTTTGGACGACGAGGGTCTCCTTACTCGTCTTGGTCGCCGGATGGCCGAGTTCCCGCTCGAACCTCAGTTGTCAAAAATGCTCATCCAGTCGGTTCATCTCGGCTGCAGTGACGAAGTTTTGACAATTGTTTCTATGCTGTCTGTTCAAAATGTGTTTTATCGTCCAAAGGTTTGTTTCCAATCAAAACTGTTCGCAGTAACGCCCTGTGTACTCAACCGCTCAATTTTGCTACGTGTGTTTCTGGTTGTTTCTTGTGCAGAAGCAAACAGGACCATTTATTTTATGACAATCAGTCACAGTATTCTTTTGTATCCTGTACTTTTTAACAATGTTTGATGGTTTTACCAGGCTCCTATGTTGGCTTTCTGAGTTATTGGCGATTATAGAATCATAAGGCTTCACGTGATCGTACAAACCAGCCTCCAGATGAGAGACAGTTGGTCACGTAGAGCCAAAAGAATTTTCAATTCTAGGAGTTGTGTTATATAGTCAGCTCACATTTGATCAAGGCTATTCACAAAATAGCAAAATTTCAATAGCTTGGCACACTTTACTGTCAAATTGCTGTGCTAAATATTTCTGTATTATTATCTTTCTCTTTGAAGCTTGGGTATGCATTCTATTTCAAATCGCTATACCTTACCTACGCTTAGATGGCATGGGCGTTTTTCGTAAGAGGATTTCTGTCCAAAATGTGCAGTCGTGAAATGTTTGGCATTCTATAGATAGACAGCTGCAGCAATAGAAGATCAATGTTCAGAATAGAATAAAGGGAATTGCGCCACAGGAGCATATAGCGAGATCAGGTGTTAACAATGTGGCACAAATGTTCGGAAATTCACACCATCCTATTCTGGTAAGTGCCACTTCGATGATCCCTGAAGGTTTTTTCTCATGATTTGCTCTCTTTCCATAGGACAAGCAGGCGTTAGCGGATCAACGCAAGGCGAAGTTTCATCAAGTGGAAGGAGACCACCTCACTCTGCTGGCCGTGTACAATGCCTGGAAGAACAGCAAGTTTTCTAATGCTTGGTGCTTTGAGAACTTCGTGCAGGCAAGGTCTATGAAAAGAGCACAGGATATACGCAAGCAGATGTTGGGAATAATGGACCGGTATGGCTCGAAGTAGTGTTATATCTAAATGCTGGAAAGTGTTTAGCACTTAATGTGAAGAATGGACAAAATTATATTGCAATGATTGTTCCCTTGGTGATAGGTAGGAGGCGATGGGAGACGGCTAGCCCGAAAAGTTTACAGAATGGCATAGAAAAGGGTGGAATGGGGGGTGACGACAGTTAAAAAAGGGTGAAAGGGGAAGATGTTGAGAGAGAAGTGGTTAGCAAGGGAGGTTGACTGTTTTGCTAAGGGGGGGAGGGGCTGGAACGATATAGGAGGGGTTGCTAGAAAACTATACTACTTTCATGAAGCCATAATTTCATTCAACTAAGGCTAATGTGATGCCGTTAACTGTCAAATTCAGAGAGCTGGGACATGCAACATGATAAGCTGCTTTTAAAATGTCACTTTAGATTGTTTTCGAAGTATTAAGAACGGTGGGGCTGATTCAAGTGTCGACACAATCTTGAATGAAGTGTATGGAGCTTGTAGTAGCTTTTTCAAGTGCAGCTACCGTCAGCGGGGTGAACTTATAATAAATTGAGCCCTTTTAGCATATTTTCGATATTTTGTTGATTTTTGTTCCTGTAAATTTTTTGACCAAATGGTTCAACTAGTCATAGTTCACAGTTGAAATGGGATTTCGTAGCTGAGAGAAATTGAAATGAGATGAACTATGGGTTAATACTATGTCGCTGCTCGTTTCAGGCACAAATTGGATGTGGTCTCATGTGGCAAAAACACTGTTCGTGTGCAAAAAGCAATATGCAGTGGCTTCTTCAGGAATGCAGCAAAAAAGGACCCTCAAGAAGGCTACAAGACTGTGTCTGACAATCAAGTTGTTTATATTCACCCGTCAAGTGCCATCTTCAATCGGTATGTAGCCTAAGTGTTGCTTAGAATACATCGCTGTTTGCTTAAGTTTTTGTCGCTGGTTGGGAAGTGACTAAGTCTATTCTGTTTAATCTGGGTTCAGAGGCACATGAGGACCACTAAATGCGAAGATGCATTTTTGAGTATGGCAGCGACTGATATGCCACCATTTGAATTCAATAAATTGAAAATGCCACTCAATATTCTTGTCATTTGGCTCAATTTGGCATGTCTTTAAAACTCTGACAGCAAAAAGCACCATTGTATTTTTCAAACGTTCATTTGCTAGGACCTTTTTAATATCTAACAAAATCCACTGCTGCAAAAGACTATCATTTGGAAATCTAATGTTGTCGGTATTCCTCTGTTACATGTACAGCAACTGTTTTTTGAATTACCTTTCGAGTTATTTTATTGCTCAACCGGGACCTTTAGGTGTTCCAACAATTTACGTTGTCGTAGGAGCGATGGGTTTTGGCACTTCATATTCCAATAGGAATTGTTGCATTTACAAAAAAAGCTTTTGAACTATTGTTCCAATTATTGAGTTGTAATTGTTATTTGTTATTTAGCTAGGATTGTTCGCGATTTGTTCTTTTTTCAACCCTCTTTGCAATATGTCTTTTTTTACCCTACAGACAACCAGAATGGGTTGTTTACCACGAACTTGTACTCACGACAAAGGAGTATATGCGAGAAGTGACGTCCGTGGATTGCAAGTGGCTTGTTGAGTTTGCGCCAGCCTTTTTCAAGTTCTCTGATCCTACAAAACTCAGCAAAAGAAAGCGTCAAGAACGAATCGAACCACTGTATAACAGGTAGGTCAAGAAAACACCGCTTATTTGGTAGAAATGGCCCGCAAACTCACCCCAGGAGCTGTTGAACCTCCAGTTAGGGCTATGCCTTATTGCTAGCTGTAATTGATTGTTGATTCATTTGCCGAAAACAAAGGTAGATGTCATTTACCCAGGTCTATTGCAAGGGTTTATTAACAAGTGTTCATCATCATTTTGTTTTAAAATGTTCCTTCAGAAGCTCTACAGTCCTGCTTCATGTGGCAAATTCGGAGGGGATAGCTGCGTGGCTCCATTGCGAAGGAGCAGTTGGCCTTGAACCCTATTTGTCAAATTTGCCAGCCTACTTTTGTTAAATTGCAATCAAAACATGGATCATATCATCGACCGTAAACTTTGTAACCTGCATTTCTCTTGGTTTTGTAACCAAACTCGGTGCTAATAGACAATAAATGCTTTTTTGATAATGGCAACCGTAACTTTGTGTCTTATTCCAATATTGATTGTTGCCATGAGAAGGATTGTTTGTGTATCTTTGCCGTACGTGGAAACTAAGGCGCGCACAATTTCTGTACAGGTATGAAGAACCGAATGCATGGCGAATCTCAAGAGCGTTTAGAAGAAGATAGGCAACGGTGTTATTGCTGGGAACTTGTGACTACTGCAAACAATGAAAGTGACTCTTCTCAAGTTTAATTGTATAATTACGATCGACAGAGCTTGCGATTCCTTATCTGCATTTCTTACAAGTCACGAGGTATTTACCACCATTTTTGTACTTTTCTGCACTAACGACGTCATTTACCGGCCTAAAGTTGTAGAGCTATTGAACAATGTAGAACTCTGCAGAATTTAATTTAGAGTTTTTTGTTCTAATGCTTATGTATCACTCCTCATTTTTTAGCGAGCTTTTACTCAACTTGGTGAAATTGTTACCACTGTAAATTGCCAATAGTGTGTAAACTTTCGTTGAAAGGCATTTATCACGGAAAATGGCCATTCACTTAAGAGTCACGTCTCTGACTGCGAAATGTTTTTCTCTTTCTTTCATAAAACTTCTTACTCACGAGATAGAAATACATGATTTCTAATCTCTTTATGAATAGCCTTGAAAGTTATTGAAAATATCTTGGAAGTATCATTGCAAATCTTCTTCGTTAAATAAAATCAGACCTAAATATTACAAAGCGATAGCAAAGCAATTCTTGAATGTCACTTACTCCCAACACTTGAAATTCACAAGTAATCATCGTTCCTCTGAAATGCCACCTTTACAGTAAAACAAAAAGACTAAAAGCGTTACCAAAATTCCAATTTGTGTTGGAATCTCTTTTGGCTAACAGCAAGAGAACTCTATGTTGAAAGTCAGTATAGGGCCATTCCTTACAAGGTCCTGCTTGTCAGAGTTGTGATCGATTTCCAGAAATGCCACTTCTCGAAATAAAAACAAGGATATCGCCTGTCAACATTCGAATTTTTGATGCAAATTTCTGCGATCTTATAATGTTTGACAACAAATAAAGTTAAATTGTTTTATAAATAGCGTTAGTGAATCAAACGGGAAAGTATTTCGGGTACTAAACGTAAACGTTTTTACACTGCAATGTACTTTGAGGCGGCGAGGGCAAACGTGTTCATCTTCTGAAATCGCCCATCACCCCGAACAATCACTGTTACAGGACCAATGTCGGGTGCTCCAGCAACACGCACGTGTACCATATTCGCAGCACTGCCAGAGGTGTCGTGGAAGGGTGCGTTCCCAGTTTTGCACTCCTTGATGCTTTTGGGACATGCATATGTCGCGAAAGCTGACTCCTCGTCCTCCGCAATCACTGAAACGGTGACGTTGAAGTTTCCCACGTGCGGAAAGCAGTAGTCGAGTTGCAGAAACAACAGGTCGCCCGATTTCACTGTATACGCAGAGGACATCTTGAAGATTGGCACCAGCTCGTGAAGTTGCTCCGCTTCCAGCCCATTGACCGCTTTGTATTTCCAGAATGCCTGCGACTCGACAGGGCTCATCACGTGCCGCTTTGAGCACTCGGCGCCGCCATTCGACTGGCCGTGGAACTTGAGGGCGACAGTGTATATCATGCCGCTTCCAGCCCCGTTCTCGACAACAATGTGCAGGTCCCCGTGTGCGCTGTGGTATACGAACGAGAACGATTCCTCGTACGTTCCGTTGTTGTCGTTCGACGCGATGGTCTGACCCGTGGAGCTCAGAACTGTGGCCTTTAAGATGTCCTGCAACGTGCTGTTCCAAGCCTGTTTTTGCAAGTTCAGTGACACGGTAGCCAACTTCATGTCGAAGATGCAGCCCCCGCAAAGATGGGCTGAGACAGTGGTGGCGCTAGGTTTCCTCCGACAAAGGGGCTAGCACTTCCGACGGAGGGGCTAATTTTTTTAGAGAACGATAGGGCTAGGGGGCGACAAGGAATTGTAAGGGTACTGGAGACCGAAGGCGAGCGTTGCGAGCCGAAAATTCGGGGGGTCCGGGGGTACTCCCCCGGGAAAATTTTGGTGGCTACACCCATTAGATTGGCTAAAAATGCTATCAAAATGGTGTAATCGTGTTTTTTACTACGTTTTTTGACATATTACTAAGGGCACGTTTGCCCCCTCCCTTGCCCCTCCTAGCAAAGGGCAGTCCTTTTAGAAATTTCTATTTCCGCCAAAACTTAAAAAATTCGCTCCGACAAAAAAAATTCAAGCATAATTTATCTTCCGACGGAGGGGCTAGCCTCCTCCGACGGGGGGGCTGTAGCCCCCCCTGCCCCCCCTCTGGCGCCACCACTGGGCTGAGAAGTGGTTCACTTCGTAAGCGTCGTCGAAGATGTGCCGCTCCGTAACGAATTGCACCGGAACGTCAACTGGCTTGCCGCATGCGGCTGTCGCGACAACGAGAATGGCAGCTGTTGAAAAATTTTTAGAGCGTTTTACATTTCAAAAAGGAACGCAAGATATGAGCTGGCATATTTTGCTTGAAATTAAATAGCAATTTGATGAGCATTAAGGATTGTTATTAATCAAAAGGAAGCATTCTGCTTTAAAAAGCGAGTCGGACGTTCAGGGCTAGTTGAGAGTGAAGTTTGAAATAAAATGGCGACGGAAAATTGTAAAACGTTTCAAAAGCCATCGATGGAAGACCGCAAACAATAGCCGAATCAGTTATGAATTAAATGATGGGATGCTAGACGTTAGGGGGTTGGGAGGATACTCTTTGCCGCAAGGATTTGGGGGCAACCACAGAAAGGGTACCCAGCACTCAGGGAATACACGCTTTTTTTAAGGAACCACTTTATGAGGAACCTACATGTAGAAGGCCGAAATATATAAAGAACTTGTACTACTAAAAACGAAATCCCTAAGGAACTTTTCGATTTGAAAATTTTTTATAACTGCAAGCATCAAAAGCTAAAAGGCCCGTTCCATTCATTTGCAGCCAATACTCGCATATATTGTTTGCTATTCGTGTGTCAAGTGCTTTATCGAGTAGTTTCCGCATATTCTATCTCGCCCCTCTCTCTATTAGTGTTAAGGCTTATTGATGTGCAGTGAAAATTAAGGAACTTTTAAGGAACTTTTGGTACTAAAATCTGATGATTTGAGGTCTACGAATAAGGAACTTTTGGAACTAGGCCTTGTGGTAGGTTCTTTATAAAAAAAGCGCGTAAGTCAAAGAAATTTCAAGGACAACCCAAAACTATCAGCGGAAAAAGTGGCTTCCAAAGAGCGATGATCACATGACTTGCAATGGGTAAAAACCTTAGCCGATGAACGACACATTTGATTCAGGTGTGGAAATCTCGCAAAACCCCAAAAGTATGAAAAGTGTCTATTGTTTTGCAAGACCAAAAAATATCATTTCTGATAAACATGTAACCAAAATGTACCAATTTGGGCCTACTTAGGGGAAAAACGAGCACATGAACGTGATGGGTTTACGATGCTGATGAAATTCGCTGAAACAAATCAAAGTAAATGGAAGAAAGGACGAGTCTCGAGCAATGAAAATTAAAGCAGTGCCTTAAACCCTCTTTTGTATTCTTGAGTAACGGAGTAACGATAACCGACTGCCCTAACAAGTGTAATTTCTTTCAACTTATTACGTTTATTGTCAACACCAGGAGAAGGTATAATAAACTTCATATGCAATTACGAAAAGATATTGGTATCATATTTCTACTTACCGAGAGTAGTCCAAGCCATGTTTGTTCGCCTTCACATACTGCAAGATTCTTAATTCACTCCTTAAATAAGCGTTTTGTTCTGCCAGACATGGCATGACTGTCACAGGATACGGAACTACATATGTTGGTTCTATGTAGGAAGTTATCCCCTATTGCATCATCATTGTGTAATAGGCATAGAGATAGGATAATTAAAACAGTGTTTACCAGAGGCATCACATGATGCAGGGAGATCACGAAGTCCACTGTATGGCAAGGGAAATTCCCTTTTCAAAGGGAAGTTTTCGTGCGTTCATTTGGATGCAAGGGCAAGGGAAATTCCCTTTTCAAAGTGGAGTTTTCGTGCGTTCATTTTCAAAGGGAAGTTTTCGTGCGTTCATTTGGATGCAAATGTTGCGTACCCTTGGCATCAAATTTATCCTTGCAACCATACCTAAATTGGAAAATGTCGCCATACCAAAATCTCTTAACATCCTGACTGGAGACCCAACCAAAGGCACTCACTATAACTATACGAAATAATGATCATGCTTGCATATAACGAAAGACTCCCCTTTCGAATAGACCGTATGACCAATGTAAAATCAATTGAAAGGCATTGATATAATGTTACAAAAACCAAATAATACCATTGCAAGAATCCGTCTGTGTTGCTCTAGCTTTTGGCTTCATTCCGTTCTGGACTATTTATTTGTCTTGGCACAAACGGTTCCTTTTCCTAGCTACGCCACTGTGCCCCCCAATATCTTTTCTGTGATGCTGGATATATTTTTTAGGTATTATTAAACCATTTTCTGTGCAATTTTGATACCACAACACATGTCGATCAACTTTGCTAACATTTCCATCGGGGTTTAGATCCCGAACTTAAATAAGGTTAGCGTGAGCGTGAATGCCGAAAAAGCTTCAAAAATCTGCACCGTGAATTCGTGATTCAGACCCTATTGAGGGGCCACTTGCATTATCCCTGACACCACATTTGATAGCATTTTGGCACTTGGCTACTTGGCACTAACAAAAGTTTAAGAAATATTGGCAAAATGTTTATTTAGCTAAACGACCTTTGAACTGAGGAGCACAAAATGAGATTTTAAACTGCTGAGCTTTTTGGTTAAATATCCATCTTGTTTGACCGGGCCTTTCTGTAAGGAGAACTCTGCAAATACTCTCTAGCTGCAAAATAATAGCTATGGAATAACTTTTGAAAACCTGTAGCCCAACAATTAATAAATAAGAAAAATTGATAGGGCAATTTTCCTGGATTGTTTCTCCTATGAAAGGCTAAGTCTCAATCAATTTGCAGGAAAATCATACTTGTAAATTGAAAGTAGTTACAATTGTAAGAAGAAAACATCTGAATAGAAGCGTCCTCCATCAACAATATAATGAAGATCTATGTCCACCATTAAGTTTCTCACAAATATTACTAATAATACAAGAAAACAAAAGGCAAATATGGCATTTTGAGAAGCTCAATATGAACAAATGTTCTCAGCATTCATAACAAATTTCTCTTGTTGAAAAATTTCTGCTGATTCATGTGAATTCTTCTCAGCTTGGAACTTTCCCATATCAGCCTTGCTTCTCAAAAGGATCGAGTAAACCTTGCTTCTTGAGTTCTGCCCTAAAAATTGTCATTGTTCATTATAACTCAAATGAGTATAATCTGAATGATCATATTTAAGTAAAAGAATGTATCTACTCAATTTCATTGAGTTTAATATTTGAATATCTTTAAATACACAATCCAAACAATGTACTTTGTTCACATCAGTGGCAGATTTAGAGGGGCAACTGTGGGCTGGTCTTGGACCCCTTTTTCAAATTTTTCGCCCTTTTTGATAAGCTTACTTTGAATTTGTCTCTTAATGAGAAAAGAAGCCTCCACATGCTGCACCATTAGCAGTTAAAACCTTTTTGCACCATAATGTGTGCCAAAGGTATAGCTTGAAGATTCACATGTGTTTTCAGGAAGCAAAATTATGTCACTAAACATGATTCATAGCCCTCCTGGGTTTGATTCTATGGTGGCATCTCTTAAAATAGATACCTTCAGTAATGTTCAGACTATATAGTATTGCCTTTAAGCAATTTATTTGAAACAATTTTTAATAGAACTTGAACAGAGGAACTTTTTATCAGGAGTTAATGTTGGAAATTGTTATAAAAAGTTTACACCCATAACAAATTTCTGAAACTTTTCAGCACCCCTGTTATCAACTGCCCCTTTTCTCTGGATCTGCCTCTGGTTCACATCAACTTTGATTTTGAAACAATACTAATATTATATGCCTTATAGTAGACCCTGGTGTGATAAAAAATGTATCTTTCAATTTCTTTCAATATTTTCTTAATCACACAAAGACTTAACAAATTGATATAACAGAGCAAATTGTCACTATTATTTCTAGTCAATAAATATATATACTGTTATACAATATCTATATCACTTCCATTCTATACTGATGTTTATCAAGTCATCTGAAAACTGGTTTACATATATCCAATAGAAAGTTTAGTTGCAGCAATTGTATGGTGTCATGAAAGGTGATTAACAAGTTACCTAAGCTGCTTTGAGAAGTCATCCCCAACATTATCATCATCCCAGTCATCTTCCCATAACTTTGCATCTTCTTCGTCTTCATCTGCAGCCTTCCATTCTATAAAAACATTGCAAAATTAAGCTTCTAAACCTGATGTTACTTTAGGCTTGTAGGAGAGAAGAGAGGAACTTCAACTTTCAAAACAACATGGGAGCAGAGGGTTATAGTTTAAATGCAATGAAACAATACATTTTCATCGTTAAAAAGGCCCATAGCCTTCTAAGAAACAAAAGTTTTAAAAAAGAGATTATTTTACAACTTGGGGTACAAGAACCAGGTATTGTTCATGTTTACTAACCAAAGTTAAAGTCATGTTGAAAATGAATTTATCTTAAGAGAGGGTTGATATATGTTTTTAAGATGAAGCAAGTCACAAAAAATTATAGGCTAAAATCTCAGGTTGTTGGGCATAGGGCTGGTCAACAAAGTAATATACAATTAGTGAATTTGTTTGTTTGAATACCCAAACTCTTCTTCAATAAAAGCCAGTAATACAAGGTTTGACACTTAGTGGAACCAAAACTTTTTTATTGCTATCCCAATTGGCAAGAGATAGCTGATGAGTAAACAGTTTTGTGACTTGTATCCAGAACAGTGCTTGGGTAACAGTTGAGGCACTGTGAGGGAAAGACACCAAAAGTGTGATGATCATACCTGACCTCAACAAACATTTTAAGGCTCCAAATAAAGTGGCTGTTCCGCTTGTGAGTTAAACGTGCTAGTTGGCGGTTATGTGATAAAAGTGCTTGCAGCCAAGAATTCTTTGGATGCTTTCAAATAAGCAACTCAATCACAAGGCCAGTCTGTCACAGGTACAGAATTTTGACCAATGCACTTTCATTGACTGAAAAACACTCTAGCCCAAATTTGACCAAGCTAAAATTGTTACTGAATCTGGGATTCTGATAAATTTTAAAGGATCTCTCCAGCCAAAATTTGCAATGGCATTTTTCTCGGCTTATTTTAAGAAATTGAACCAGCTGATCATGAAATATTTTATCCGTTTTTCAATATCTTTTGTAGTATCTGAGGTATAAGCCCTAGCATTTTCAATAATTTAATTCAATTAACCGACAAAAAAATTTCAGTTTTGTGACATGCAGTGACAAAAATTTGATGTTTATTTCTGACTGTCTCTGCTGCAAACCCAATTTGAGTCTGTGAGTTGCAAAATGGATAGATCAAGTGACAGTCTCTGCAGCTCTGCAGCTGAAGCCCTGTGTTGTTCTCCGTTACTTGAAAGCAACCTGGTACCATTGTCACATCACAATAGTAGTCTTTCCAAGTTTTATCTGCATCTAATATGTTTTACAGAAGTGCAATAGGGGAGATTTTGTCTCTACTATTTTGCAGGATTTCCTCCTGAGACTTATGGTGGTTCCTCATTTTCGCTCAAGACGTGTTTGGTTGTGCTTGCGGTCGTTGCTATATCTTGCTGTCCTCGCTAATGAGGTTTTTGAAAATTCACCCAAACTTATGTAGAGTCCTGAGAATATAAAAAACCATCCCAGTATGTACTGCCAATGTAGAAACATATTGAGTGTAATGAATTGAATCCTTTGCTTACAAGGAGTTAAATTCATTCAGAGCTAACAATTTTGTACTCATCTAATGAGCAAAGATATTCTGAAGTCACTTGATCTTCATTAGGTTCTTAGCCACCTGGTCCAGCAGAAGAAAAGAGTTGTTCCTTTCCTTTAGGAAAAACAACTAAACATGTTGTACTGTTAACATTGATTCTCTCAGGCAATCTAATGCATCAAGTTAAAGCAGGTTTCTACAGCTACAGGCAATGCTGGGAATGGCGTGTGAAAGCACGCCCACCCCTTGGCACACCCCTTGGCACACGCCTACCATTGCTTAGAAGTGCGATTTATGGCACGCCTCGAAGAATCTGAACATTTCATTCTAAAGTGATAAATACTGCCCAATGTTGTTTCTTCACCATACTTCAAAAATCGACGAAGGGCTATAATCACAAAATTGTTTCTGTTTGATGGGGAGTTTGGAGAAGGTTGTTATTAAGCCAGATAATTACGACAATAACGTAAATTACGACAAGCTTTAACTTCACAAAGATAACTGTTGTGATTTGCTGATTTTCGTTTTCCATGACACGAGGCTGAGATACGCCGTCAGTTAAAACTGATCAGTCTTTTTCGTCAGTTTTGATTGATTGATGTACCCGTTGACACGATCGGTTAAAACTGATGACTTATCATTATCTTCCTTCATTTGACAATGATTTCGGCACAGATGGTCCTCTAGCTACAGCAGTGGTGTCAAAACGAAAAAAGGGAACTGGCTGTAACATCCCATGAACTTGATTCTTTTGAAAATTTAGTTTGCTCAGTGCGATTTGCTTTGCGAATCATTCTCTCGTAAAATAGATTTCTCAGGTAAACAGTGTCGCTTTCAAAGGAGGGAATGACAGTATAAACTGATAACCAAAAAAATGACAGTATTTAGCTGTTTACGCGATCATAGCCTTCAACGCGTGCAAATAAACAATAATGTTAGATAAGTGACTCAAATGATTTAACATTTCACTCAACTTCTTCCTTATTGTTAACATTGTGCTCTTTAATATGTTGGAATTGATGTGTATAAATCTTGTTCAAGATAAGTGTATTGATTGAAGAAGCCTTGTCAAAGTTATGTAGTCAACTTTATATACATCTTTCTGTACAATTAAGTACTTTGGTGCAGTTGCACACCATTGCAGGCCTTTGCGCAACAAGGAGTGCGATTCATTGCACCCCTACCATGTTATTCTCAGCATTGCCTGAGCTAGATGCCAATCTTGCTAACTTCAAAAGAATACAAAATGCTTTGTGGAAAAATGCAAGATATGGAGTCATCGTGGCTATTCCAAAACTGAACTTTCAAGTATAACGTGAGCCTAAGATGATTTGGCATTAGCTGTTTTATATACAAACCAACATTTAATGATAATTTTGGACCAAATTGCAAATAGCAAGTAGTAAGACAAATTAGGCTTAACAGTAGATTTTCAGAATGTATAATATTATGTTTTCTACTGCTCAACTTTCATGATATATTTTCAAACTTTATGCATTCATGGATTGTTGGTCATGATGCATTCACAGATCTTGGTCTGATGATCTTTGAAGAGGGAACATGATTCAGTCCTAAGTTACATTATGTCTTTGATTTTGTTATTGCTCACTATGATCTTCTTGCTTTTTCGTTTTCATGCTGGTTACTGCTAACGTAATCTTATTCACTGAGCATTAAAAATTGTTGTTTGATTTACAAAAGGGTACTTGGCTCAATAGCTTTTCTGGGTTTTTCCCAAGTGTCCTAAGCTCGATTGATGAAAATCATTTCTTTATTATTTATACATTTTGCAAATAAAACCTTGAATTTTAATATATGAATTATATTGAGCTGAATTTGCTTCGCATTCTGACTCAAAAATCAGACCAAAATGACAGAACATTTATTCTGAAAAACCAAACAGCAGGTTTTCTTTTGCTAAATATTTTGTTGATGGTTTATTATCGGCGTGCAGCTAGTATAAGGAATTTACCTTGGGATAAGACAAAATTCAAATCATTCAAGAACAAGCCCTTTATCTATCCTACAACCTCGAAGCTTACTTACCTTCAGCAGGAAATTCTTCAAAGTCGTCATCTTCTTCTAAAAGCCCCAGATCGTTTTTCTTGTTTTGGACATTGTTTTCTGCCTTTTCCTTTGAAGACATCGCCTTAGAAGTATTTTCTTTACTTCAGTAACACAAAGTAACTGCTCTGGACGCACTTCTAGCAGTGGGTCTCGTATTGATGTACTTCGTCTCCACTGTGAGGCTGGGTCTGCATTTTTCATGAGCAAGAGGCTAGCAAATTCTCCATACTTTTTAATACAAACTTTTTCATACGTCGCAGGATTTGGTTGATCCAGGATAGGGGACGAGCAATAAAATACGAGGACGGCAAGGAAATACGAGCCGAAGGAATTTGGATGATCCAGGACAGGGATTGCTAAAAACACTAGCAAAACTGCAAATTTAAGTCTGCAGAGGTGATTTTCCATTTTCTGTATTCGTTGACTGTATTCTCATGAGATGCGTGCATTTGTGAAATCAAATGTAGACTCAGAGCCATTAGCATATTATAAGCTGGATAACATATCGGTGGCATCATCCCCCATTGGGTTAAAGTAAGTCCATAAAGTTCCCTGTGCAATAAGCTTTTCCACTACGGTACCACCTCGTGCATTTAAAACTACTGGCATTCCATTAAGATTATCGAAAAAATAGAATGGAGTCGTACTGCTAAAACTGATAGCAATTTGTAAATTGTAAACTCAAAAGCAAAGCACCTCAGCTTTTTATGTTCAATGATGACTGAAGACGTACCCCTAAGTTGGTGGCTCTCATTAAACGACCCCAGCACATATCCCTGTCTGATCTTCCAGCACAACAGAACCTTGACCCTAACTATCCATGCTGAAGAAAATCAGTCTTTACTGCAGATTAGAGGTCATAGGTTGTAATAGTTTATAGTGAAGCTTTTTAGCTAATTGTTATAAAGATAATGAAAATTCTGGAAAATTTTTGCTGCTGTTTGCAAGAAGCATGCTGTTTATGAGGCCATTAAAGGAAGACTAGTTTATATCATCATATAAACAATTCAAGATTTTCTTATTGTACACATTTTCCTCATTTTCATACTAGTAGGATAGGTGTTTAGGATTAACTATAGAAGGCCTTAGCCTGTTAGCATATTACATTGCTGAAAATTTAGTGTGAAAGTACCATTTGAAAATAATGCTTAAAAGGCCCACAAAATCACTGCAGTGCTAAGAAACTTCATCTTTAACCAGACAAAAAGATGCTGACAGTCACAGCTATTAGATACTGATAAAAAGCACTCCTTTGACTGTAGTTAGCTTCCCAACGTGGTTATGTACCATGGATATTGCTCTGTTTCATCTTAATTAATTCTTGTTTATCCTTGTTGGTTTATAAATGTCTTGCAAGTGCCCTGTAAAGTATGTGATATACTTGCATGTGATATTCAATGATTGTTAATGTTTGCCATCTGCCTAAGTGCCTAAATGGAGTATTTGATAGAAGATTATGCACTTACTGGACATTTTTTGCCCATTTCTCAAAATACACCGTAATTCAGGCACAAATAAAGGAGAGTGTTACAGGTCCACTTGAGCATGGAAATATCCTAAACTTTTGCCTTCATAAAACAGATGTAAGGCATGCAATTTATGTAGTTATCTTGATTTGAGTAGGTGCGCTTCCATGCAACAATAAGGAGAGAGTGTCACTGGGGCCTGAAATTGTAAATGAGTCATAAAGGATTCTCTCATTGCTGTGCTAAGGGGTTTCCCTTTACTTCGATTTCTGCATCAGGGCTTGAGCTTGCATGTCATTTGAAGAAATGAAAAAAATCCCTTGCGCGAAAACAAGGAACCACCAAAGGTTGAAATCAGTGTTCACTAAGGCTTTTTTTAAATTCAATGTTTCCAGACGCTGGGCCAATTTGTATACGCACACATTCCGTCTTGTGATGTAAACATTTTTAGACAGGATGACTAACCAGGGAACCATTATTTGGGCTTTAAAAGTCGAAAAAGGCTGCTTCAAGCATTTTTTGCAAATTGCAGAAGTCGACAAGTTGAAAAGGCCAAATTTCATGGCAGTGTTTGGTGCTGCCAACCAACAAAATAATACAAATTTTTGTCTTGGCGGACCCAATGAGCTCTGAATGTTAGAGAAAGCAAATAAATTTTAAAGTACTTGCAAATGAAACTTTTTCACGGCCCTCTAGAAGTATTGTAAATGCATGGCTTGGCCTCAAGTGCTGTCTTGAAAGTATGACCCGATAGCTCAGCGGTAGAGCACTTGGCGTATAAAGTCAGGGGTCGTGAGCTCGAGTCTCGCTCGGGTCGGTTATTTTCCGCACTCTTCGTGATTCTTCGTAAGAAATCCTGTTGCCTACGACACTTTCTATTGCAAATGCACGATCAAGAAAGATCACATATCTTTGCCTTTGCAGCCAGTGGTGCATCTGCTGCCAGTTTTTGACTGCATTTACAAGAACCGTATTAATCAAGAACAAGACATTAACTTGTCTAGGATTGGTTGCCTGCGACAAGGCTGTCAAGGTATGCTTACATCTTTGCTAAGAAAGGAAAAACCAGAAACGAAAACGCTGAGGAAAATCCCAGTAGGAAATCTCGATCGATAACAAGGTCTCACCAATGGCCGGGAAAAAAATCTGCTCGAGCTTTCCTTCAATACACAATTTTAAGCTATAATTTCTATTGAAGGTTTTTGAAACGCAGAGTATTGCTTTGCGTTTTCAGCTTATTCGACATACCAACACTTGTTAGCCCAGCCCCTCATCCTCCCCAAGGACAAAATTAGCAGCAAACTGTAGCATTCTATCCAGCAACGGGAAAAATTTCGACGCAATATCCCGTTTTAACTTTGCAACACGATGTGATTGTTTGTAAGGGGAGAAGATGGGTGATTGCGAGTCGAAGAATTGTTGTTTATGCGCAAGCACTTTGACAGGCATTGCAACTGTGCCAATTTCAGCTTGACTGCTTCTTTTGCTGCGTAGCCAATTTTTGCGATTTCGAATTTTTTACCGCACAAGCATTGAACAACATTGAAAATTGATTGGTTTATCTACTGAAGCACAGACTGCAAAAAACTACAGTGAACTTGATAAGAAATTGGTTCACCATGCTGAGAGAAACAATGTTTAATGAAAAACTTAATGTCTAACTCGTCAGCATATCTTTTGAGAGACTCAATTAATTTTTGAAGGTTGCATTGGAATTGAAGCAGACATTTGGAACAAGTCTCAACAATTGGCAGTGTGACTCCGTACCATACTTAATCGAATTTTGCAAATGATGTTGACGTTTTGGCCGAGACCATAGGGTTTGACAACAGTGCAACCAACAATTTTTTTCATTTATTCATTCATAAAAGACAGAAGCCAATACTACTGGCTTTAGAAAAACAGCTAAAGTATAAAAGTACGTCTTGAAGTGTTTGAGTGAAAGCAGCGAAGTGTATTGTGCATAAATGTAGCTGACAAGACCAAGCCTAAAAGAGGATGAGAAAGTTTTTTAAAAGATGTCCAGCATTGAACAAGAAATCAAAATCGACATTTTGTAACATTCTAATTGGTGAGGGTATCCTCCTTCGCACATATTGAGCCGCACCTACCTAGATGGTTAGAATCAACACTGATATGTGATGTCAAGGTACTTGTAAATCCCTCGACATGGGTCACCGAAATATCGGTTTGTAGCATAGAATATGCAGGAGGATCTTCTGTTGCAGAATCTCCTGACAACAGCTAGTGAGCTGTGGATGAGAATGGTAGCATTACAAAAGGTTCTGCAAAAATCAACTGTTTTTAGTGACCACAAGACCGGGAGCTTGACACAGACTTGCGTAAATAATTTAAATTATATTTTTTAATAACTTTATTTAAGATGATTTGAAATTCCGGGCAAGACAGCTCCATTTTCACATAGGAAAGAGTGGTAATGCTAATAATTATTTCAATGTGTTACGAATCGACTAGGATACAGCCATTTGTTAAATTCCTTTCGAGGTCACGGTCTCTATGAAGAAGTTGTCAAACTGTATTAAAGGCTCTACCGAAACGCGTTCTATTGATCAGCCATGTGGATATCGCTGGCCAAGTTTCAATAACAGACGCAAATATTTTTGCAAGTGTACACAATATCATGACACTCTCAGTTTCCCAAATGAACGTTTAGAAATTTTTAAGAACTTCTATCCATCTAACTTCTATACATCCAATCTCTACATACAATCTTCCTGGTTCTATCATTAAACTGTTTCTACTCAATAACACCTTTCAGGTAAATTTCCTTTGAAGGAAGCAATGCAATCATAGATTAACAATAGGATAAAAATGCGTAACATTTTTTGGTTACTAGAGGGGAATATTGTGTTTATTTCGTGGTAAGCAACATAAACGATAGGTGCCAATTACCAAAAGTGAGCAACATCTCTTACCTCGCGCTACGGCATCTGGTGTTGGAGTAATTCGACCGGCGACAATAGCGTCGACTTGTTCTGCCGTAATTAGCTTTGAGAATCCTTAGGCGACCATAGGGACAACGTAGCCTAGCAATTCCTCCCTCGCAAGTAATAGAGCGTCTTCTTACTAGAAAGCAAAGAAAAAGTTTAGATGGTCAATGAAAAACATCACACTATGATTCACTTCTACAAGACTAGCCCGTCGTAGGCACTATAGCTACTAAATAGAATCCCGAATCAAATTGAAAAATTCATTATTGTGCGATGCTACTGACACAATTAACAAGAAATGACTCGTTTGTTTTGATTTTGGAGTGAAATGGAGTGCGCTGCAGAAAAAAAATACGCTTCACAACTCGTTGCTACCGTCGAGGAAAGCCAGAAGGGAGCGAAGACCCTAAATGAATCCATTTGGAACAGTCTATCAATTTTACTCAAACATTCTGATTACGCTGGTAATAACCATTATCGTAAAGCTGCAAAAAACAATTACTGGTTGAAACGTATACTGTAGTTTTGGCGCAGGAATCGACGTAGTGGTTAAGTCAGCTCTTTTGCTTTGGAGAACTGCAATTTGAATCACAATTAATAACAGTCGATGTCATAGTATACGTACTCGGTGGTGGAGGATTGATGCATCGATAAGTAACTCTGAGATATTTGTACGTCCCTCTGCACGGGTCTCCATACACACGGTTGCTGGCATAAAGACTGCAAGCTCGTTTTCCATTGCACAATCGACGAGCTCTTCCCAGGGATCTAACAAAATATATAATAGCCAATAGTTAATGAGGCTATGCTTTGCCATCATTCGGAAAAAAGACTTTGGAAAGCAGAGGGTTTTTATAAGGTTTTGAAAACCAAAACATATGTTCTTGTAAAATACGAAGAATTAGACAATCTTTCTGAATTCTGTTGGTAATAAAAGGAGATGGGAACTTTACCCTCTTGAGTAGCATCTTATGGTTTTGATCGCCTTCGTATGGCAGGTTCTTCGATCAACTCTGCCATAATTCGCCCTAATAATTGAGAGAACCTTTCCACGTCCACATCCAATTACCTTCCTTCGATGTTCACAGATGTTGACAGTTTTTGGGGAACCTTAAAAAGGCAAAGAGCAGTTCTCGAGTGAATTTTCAACATGGACGCATCAATCATTACACGGAAAGAAAAAATAGCTATCCTCTTGATCTTGCCGTGTGCATTTGTCAACCGTGTGCTGCCACTTAGAAAACAAGTATCTTACCTGAATCCTTTTCAATCAATCAAAGGATCAATCCATCAAGCAGTCAGTCAAACAATCAATGAAGCAGTTACTCAATCAGACAATTAATCAATCAATCAAACGATCGATCAAATAATCGGTCAATCAATCAATCAAACGATCAACCAGTCCTTCAATTAAGCAATCAATCAATCACTCAATCCATCAATCGAACGATCAATCAAGCAATCAATAAATTAGTCGATGGGGGATAAACATTGTCCTTCCTAAGCAGGATTCCCTTTGATCTTCTCGGTCTAAAATGGACCCAAACTTACTGATCAGATTTGAAATTCAATCCTCATCGATGTAAAACGGTTAAAAGGAAGGTTGATGCAGGTACGTAAGCTTAATTCCGAATACTCGACAGGATACAGCCTTGCTTAAATGGGCAGTAAATCCTGCATGATGATTTATAATACTTAAGAACGCAACAAACTTACTCGGCCTTATGCATCGATAAGCAACTCTGAGATATTTGTAGGTTCCTACACATGGGTCTCCAAACACAGCATTGTTTGCACGAAGTCTGCAAGCCTGTTTTCCGTTGCACAGTCGTTTGACTTTCAACAGCGATCTAATGGAAAAGAATGATGGGAGGATTGTCTGTGGCTTATTTACATTTATACCCGTTTATAATGCAGAAACATCACTGGAACTTTTAGAGATGTTCTTTGTGGCATTCAGTTCAAGGCTTTTACGATAGGAAAATGACCGTTTATAAGCCAATTTTTTTTAAGCAAACGTTTGAGACTACAGTAGCGTCCCACATATGAGAAAATACTTTTTTGATTTCAGGTCTGATGCTTTTTCTATAAAATGAGATATGCATTCAAAATCAGGATTATTTTTTTTGTACAAGAAACTAAATCGCTATTGATCATTCACTCAGATACAAGCTCAATGATTGTGATAAATGTACCATATACTATTTTGCTATGTATTTATCATTTCCCCTGTTAGGAAACGATAAAATTTTCCAGAAAAGTGCGCTTTGTTTAGTTTGCATTTGTTTAGTGCATTTGTTTTGTTTAGTGTAGAATTATTAACGTTTTGTTCTGTTTTAAAAAGAATTAGACTAAGTTATATGAATATTTTTTTAACAAGAAACCATATCCCTTTCAGACGTTCAGCAGCTACTTATTAAGGGTACTATTCTTTTTAAAACTAGGGCCTGTGTTTAAAAAAACTGTGTTTCTTTTATGTGGGACACTACTGTAACAATTTGCTTCCTCAATTGGCTGCCGAAGGTGCTTATTGTTTCCGGCTTTCTAATGGAGTTTGGCTCCGGTTTTAATTTAATCGATGTGTACCAAATGGATCAAATACAATGTATGGTATAACGAAGATCATTTATCTTCTATAATTCTTTTACTTGTTTTTCTGCTGAACTTACCCTGGCGCTTTGCAATTTGTGTTACAAGTAGATGCGTGGTGACATATTCCACTGTTGGTTCTTCCGTAGTTGGCGGCCAAAATTTGAATCTTGGTTCCTCGTCCGCACCTCAAAATGCTTTGACGGCCCTCGCAAATGTTTCTGTAAGCTCCTTAATAACGATATCAAGTTTTGCCACTTAGTAAAGAGCTTATCTTATTGAAAACCCCAAATGGTACAAATAGCTCTTAAATGAATACGTCTAAAATGGACCGGTTCCCCTGTAAAATCAAACATTAAACAATAACCTAGAGTCTATGGCATGCGTCATCTTGGGCAACTTCGCAAATTATGAACAAATTGATGAAAGCCACTTGAAGGCCTATGAAGATGTCACTGGTTGAGATTAGCGCCATTCCCTGTGCCCATAAGAGAAAATGTAGTCCACAGTTCTTTGCATGCAATATGCATTAGGCCTACATTCACTTGCTCATAAGGAATTCGTTTGTGACAAAGTATTCTTATCAAATTAAAAGAACATCAAATACCATGTACAGATGCCAGTAATACAACCAAGGCGAGCAGTATTCTCAACGGCGCCATTGTGAGTGAGGCAGAAAGCTGAAAATGGAATGCATATCCAATATTACATCATATTTCATCATTATATACAGTTGGCAATTAAAGTTATGAAACGTTTTACTAAAAATGCTGTTTGAACCTTCCTTCAGTCTACTCTTTAATTCTGATAATTGCTAATCATTGGACAATTTGACGCGAGTTTTGCACAGGTTACTCCAACAAAGAGCCATGGTAATCACAATTGTTAAAAATAAACATAATAGCGATCTAAAGAACTGTCTTGATGATATGCGAAGGAGAATTAAGTACTTTGAGTTCTTTGTTGCTATACGGCGAGGTTGACCGACCACCTAGTAGAAATATCGAACAGCATGAATGTCCTTGCTGTAACCCAGACGTGCCTCGAAAGATAAGGTCCTTCACACAACTTTATCCATTACACAATACCTCGATTGGTTCTAACACGCCTCTCAATTGGTAGTTTTTATTATCCGCATTTACACTCGAATCGAAGCAGTCTTAAATTGAACACCAGTGTGTATTGCAATACTTTACTTGACACTTGGCTGTGTGGAGCAATGTTGCTGAGGAACCTAATAAACCATCTTTTATCATTAGCACATTGCATTTGTTTATCTCTGAATATGATTGAACTTTTTACATTACCGTGGAAACACGTTTAGAAAATTCGTTCCTCAAGAAATTTAGGAAACATATGAGAAACTTTTGATGGCATAACGACCCTAGAAGTTAAGAAACTTACTACCAGCACCGGATCCTAGTCTCTTATGAAAAAAATGCGTGTAAAACCTTAACGGTAGAAACTTCCAAGGCGCAAGCCACACCCGATTTGGTTAAAGCGCAAGGTTTCAAAACGGAACACTTCCCATTACTGGCACCAGTATGCAAGGATCTAATTGTTTAGATAGGGAACCTACACAACGGATATTTAATCAGATTACGCCGAAGAAAAGTCATTATTGTACTTATAAATGAATTAAAAATAAAACAAGGGAAAAATTTGCAAAAAAAATTCCAGGGACAAATGTAAAAAAAGAAAAACAAAAACAACGGTGCACATGAGGTGCAGAGCCCTGCTGGCTATAAGAAAGAAGCTTCGTGCATGAGCAATTCAAAACACTGTTAGGCTTACTGAGAACCGTGCCATTATCAACAGAAGAAAGAAGATCTATTTCCTTGATAACCCCCCGCTATTTCAAACAATGAAGAGGTGTAATGTTTTGCCAAGACAAGTTGCTTAGCAGCTACTGCACGGAAAGCGTGGGACTTTTAGAGGAGCGAATGGGTCCGATGAACAAGCTAATAGGAGCGGCACTTTTTGGATCTTGGCGGCCCTAAAAGACATTTTGTTGTTTATCCAAGAACCTTTTCACGATATGGTGAACTAAACTAATGCGAGTCAGTTTAAAGAAATCTTACAATCCCGTTCATGAAAAGATAAATAAGAAAAACAAAATGAAAAGCGGGAAACAAAATAACAGTGATAAGACGACACATTATAACTCCCTTTAGTATTTGCATTGTTGATAATTTGAATGGTTGCTGAGCTAATGCGTGATCTTGAACTGGAGAACATTATCTTAATTTTGATTGGCTAGTTTATTCTAGGTGTGTTCGTTCGTTTTAATTAGTTTTCGACGATGGGTTTGAGTCAGTCGTTGGGAAGTTGCGTTAAAGTTTGGAAATCACGGTATTCGTTTCTCTGCGTCAATATCTTGTGTCACTAAAAATCAAACGAAAGCGAGGGCATGTACATTTCTCAACAACCAGTACACAGAAGCAATACACAGAAGCAGTAGACGGAGTTCTTTCTTTCCTGGACTCATTGTCAATTTTCCAACGTCTAACATCTATTCCACGTAGAAATACCCTCTTGATATCTCCAAGTATATTCTATTTTATGCTACTACCAATTAATCCACTATCGGTGTTAAACTTCAGCTGTCTTAATACACGCTTTATTTATATCGAACCTATCTCAAGACCTAGCTCCAAAAGTTCCTCATTTCCAAAAGACCTCAAATCATCAGATCATCAGAGATCATCAGATCATCAGATTGCAAACTTGTTTGGTCAATATGGAACATCACCACGAAACATTCAGTGTAGAATACGGATTTCTGTGGCTTTCTTCCAAAAGCATGGAGAATCCTAAAGTGACTGGCTGCGAACCATGCCCAAAGGCTCGTAATCATTGGTTAAACTTAGAATCAAACCCCAGACATTAAAACCCAACCGTGGTTTGCGCGTTTTCGCAATCCTCCCCCATCGCCTTCCGAAGCCATCGCCTTCCGACATTAGGTATGAATTAAACCACAAGAATCATACGCGCGCTGCGATTTCCAAAAACAGAATTCCGATTTCAACTTTCAGACAATTCTATCATTTGCATTTCAATCTTTCCATCAACCGCCTTCAACTTCCTTGTCTTCTACGAAGTGAAACTAGTTGAAGCAGCAGGATCTTGGTAACTTCTCGGTCCTAACTTCGCGTGGTCTTAAAATGTGGTAACAACTGCTACTTGGTTGGAAAGCATGCATAAAGGTAAATCTAAAGGTGCTTGGTGAATTTAGAATAAAATAAAGTTAAAACGATAAGCTGAAGGAAACCATACCTCTTTTCTGCTTGCCCTGCCTTGAATGACGCTGGCGCACAATGCCGGAGCTTTTATACAAATTGACTCCTGCTATTAACATTATGATTATGTTGGTTGGTTTAACGAAATGGAGGTTGGTTTCACCACACATAAAATTCCCTGTTTCGCAAAACAGAGGTGGGTGTCAGCATGGGCATGAGCAGATGTGAAACTAGCAAACGAAATATTGACGAGAATCATTGATTTAGCATTTGCAAATTCTCATAGTTTAGAGAAATTTTCCTTTTTTGCGAGGACATTTTATTTTCAAAACAGGTTTGGCAGCAGTAAACCCAACAACCCCCCTGCCTTCAGTGAGGGAGGTTAGCTCTTTCGTTTTGCTTCTGTCTTCGTGCTTTTGCCCCCATGCCGAGAACATCCATTACTATTATAGATGAAAACGGTGAAATATCCAGTGTTGGCGTAGGAGATTCATCGCTTATTTCATTGGGTCAATTGGGTAGCACCCTTGTGGAAAGAATTTTTCTTCTGTCAGCCAGAAGCGCCGGGAGAGGGGGGGTCGACCCCCAATGTTAAAAAAGATGGTCCTCGTAAATCTCCCAAATTCGATGAAAAAAATAGGGGGGGGGGGGGCGTAGAGTTTAGATATTAAAAATCACAAAACACTGAATACTTCATGCTACACTTCCTCGTCGCCGTCTATTTTATTGCGGGATCGCTATTCGCTATTCAGATTTCTTCAATCAAAGCACCACCGCTTTCAATCAGAAAAGTTAAGAGTCAAACCCCTTTCACAAGTACGATGACCCCTCAAGATCAAGGTTTGTCAGCGTCTTTGGCAATGAAAAGCAACGGGGGAGCTTTCAAAGACACCTACGTTTCTATCGGTGCATCTTTTTCTATACAAAATAAATATCACACTTGCTAGAAAAAGCGGAACTATTTTTCGCATACTTAAAAGTACTTTTTTCGTCCGACACTCCTCAGAGTATGCAAACGTCGGAAGATAACCAAAAACTGACCGAATAAATAGCCAGATGCGGATCGAAAACACTAGAGGGTGATAAGCAGAGCGCGTGATTGGTTATAATTGACCAATCTGCGTTACTTAACACCTCACTTTAGAAGAGCCCAAGGGAAAAGACGAACTCTTTCTGTCTACAAAGAATGGGATTTTCCATTGAAATATAGACAGACTCCAAAACACCTAGGTGAAAGGATGACCTAGCTTGCCCAATTATACGAAAATTGTCAGTAAAATGGCAGTAATTATGTCAGTAAAATGGGAGACATTCTTTTTGACAAAACCAAGTTTATTAAGTTGGGTGATGCCTCTCAGCACGACAATACGGCTAAGATCGAGCAGAAACTACAAAAACGGCTCTTAGAATTAGTCAACCAAAAGTCCTTGGCTCGTACAGTTTATGAGAGGATCAGACCCACAGGATCACAACGTCCGCGCATGTATGGCTTACCAAAACTCACAAAGAAAAAGTCCCGCTTCGACCTATTTTGTCTATGATTGGATCCTCACAACATGAGTTAGCTAAGTGGCTATCCGAAATTTTGGACCCGGTCTTAAAAATGTTTTCCTCGCGTTGCATCAAAGACTCCTTTACATTTGCCAACTTTGTCCACAACTTAGAGCTTGAGCCTGCCAAAACATTCATGTGCTCCTTCGACATCAGCAGTTTGTTTACAAACGTGCCCCTTGACGAGACCATAGGGATTTGCGCTGATGCTTTGTACCGTGGCGATCTTGATTGCCCACCATTCCCAGAGGAAGTTTTCAAAGAGCTCATGCAAATTGCCACTCGTGGAGTGGAGTTTAGTTTCGACAACATACTGTATAGACAAATTGATGGAGTAGCAATGGGTAGCCCTTTGGGACCGGCACTAGCTAACATCTTTGTCGGCTTTTATGAAAACAAGCTTTTTGAACAAACCAAAGAGCCCGCGGTCTATTTTCGCTATGTTGACGATACGTACGTCATTTTTGATTCGGAGCTGAAGTGTGACTATTTTCATGGAAAACTCAACTCGTTACATCCAGCACTAAAATTCACTATAGAGAAGGAGCAAAACAACTCTTGAATTTTCTGATGTTTCGGTTCAAAAGGAGGGCGATTCCTTTTTCACCAGTGTCTATAGGAAACCAACATTTACTGGTCAATATATTCGCTGGAATTCCTTTAGCCCTAAAGAAAGGAAAATTGGTCTCATCAAAACCTTAGTTCACAGGGCGCTAATGATTTGCTCCAAAACTAAGCTCCTTCCGAACTTGATACAATAAAACGTATCCTTATTGAAAGGCTACCCCGACGATATCATCTCGAAGTGTTTCAAACAAAAAATTGCCAGTTTCATCTCTGACAAGCATTTTGGACCTGAAAAGTGCCCTGTTTATCTCAAATTACCTTGGATTGGTGATGTTTCGCTAAAATTTGAAAATCAGATAAAAAAGGCCATCAATTTCTGCTATTCAGCTGTGAATCCTCGTGTGGTCTACAGTGCTAAGAACATGTCTCCCTCCACCCAAAAGGATTGCGTTCCTGCCCACAAAAAAAGTTTAGTCGTTTATGAATTTTGTTGCCGATGTGAAGCTCGGTATGTAGGACGCACTACTCAAAGATTGGAGGATAGAATAAAGCAGCATGTTCCCACGAGCATAAGGACCAAAACGTCTGCAGAAAGAGAGCAGCCGCGTCGAAATTGTAAAAGACACAATGCCCAAATTAATTGCGATTCGGCTATAGGACAACATCTTTTAGAGAATCCAGATTGCGCCAAAACATACAGTGACGACAATTTTCGTATAATTGGGCAAGCTAGGTCGTCCTTTCACCTAGGTGTTTTGGAGTCTGTCTATATTTCAATGGAAAATCCCATTCTTTGTAGACAGAAAGAGTTCGTCTTTTCCCTTGGGCTCTTCTAAAGTGAGGTGTTAAGTAACGCAGATTGGTCAATTATAACCAATCACGCGCTCTGCTTATCACCCTCTAGTGTTTTCGATCCGCATCTGGCTATTTATGCGGTCAGTTTTTTTTGGTTATCTTCCGACGTTTGCATACTCTGAGGAGTGTCGGACGAAAAAAGTACTTTTAAGTATGCGAAAAATAGTTCCGCTTTTTCTAGCAATTGTGAAGTTTTGTACCACAAAGCACTTGTTCACAAAATAAATACTTCTTTTTCTATCAAAACAAACCGAAACACATGGTCCGTATTGAAAGGGTCCAGTATCTATTTTTTGTAACCCTAACCTTTTTAAGACCAGATTCTACCATTTTGGCCCCTTTTTTAGGGGCAAAGCCTGACAAAATTTGTGGCCTTTTTTGGGCTATTTTTGTAAATGAAGTCAGAAGTTTTTTATGATGACACGAAAGTGAATGATGTAATTTCTATAGAAAATAGTGTTTTCCAGAAGAGTATTGAATTTTATCTGTATTATAGCACGGTTTTGGCGCCGATAGTCTTTTTGGCGGATCGAAGCCCGTAACAACATACTGCCGTGTGTTTGGTGCTTTTCGAGCCGATTTTCGAGCCGAATTTTATCGTTGCGCACGGATAAAAGCAGACATTATCAGGAAACTCATACGAATATTTACGATCGTTCTCAAAATAATAAAGAACAGACTTAGATCTACCATGGGACAGGATACCTTGAGTACCAGCCCCACTATGTATGTACCAAGGAATATATATATATGTATGCGTTCCCCTCGACCCACTACATAGTGTACTCAATTCTTCGTACACAAAAAAACGGTTAGACATTTCTGTAAAACTTGGTTTCAAATTTACAGCTAGCTATTAAAGTATTACAATCTCACTTCAAATATTAAGGATTTTCGTCACGGAATAGAGACTGTGCCTTTTCTAAAGAAAATTATTTATCCTATTTACCATGTCTACGCACAGTTACACATACAGAAGGAGCGCATCAATCTGCAAAATCTTCATTTTGTTCGGTGATTGCAGCAGGATACATTGGTCCAAAGTATCTTTCGGACAAGTCTACAGTATTAAGAACATTGAAATACATGATCATAATTCTGCATGCTGATATACTTGCAGGAGCAACACAGTCATTAGCTAAGCAGGAGCTGAAGCCCCTCTATATTTCTTCAAAGAAATGCTGCACAACTTTCAAAAGTATATAAACTACCGTTTGATGAGAATGAAGTCATATATTTCGTTGAACTTCTATAGATTTCAGGTTAAATTGAATAGAAGAATCTCGTCTCCTTGGCTGTGTGAAAATATTGGAAGGTAGTGTCTCGCTAACTGAAAGATGGGCTTTGTGCTTTCAAAATCTACCTACCACCTAAAAGCAATACATCATTTGATCCCTAAAAATATACCGATGTACCGATTCACATAAGAGAACTACCCAACAAAATCCCGTTTTGGAAAAATTTCAAAAACTAGCTGCTACTTAATAATAAATAAAATTCTAGCACTAAAACTGATAATAAAATGAAATTCCTGTTGAATGGCACAAGAAGTACTCTGCACCAAAAACCTAAGTTGATCTAAGTATCAAGGCACAAGGCGACCACATATTGCCAGATATAATAACTGCACGAGATGCTGCGATCCGAAATCTCATAATCATGAAAGAAATACCTGTACCCGGCGGAAAAGAGGTACATTACTTACAAAATTTAGAATTAAATGGAGAAGGAAAAGGAAAGTTTAAGGCAAACAAACAACCAGTTTGTAACATCAATGAGAAGCAGTTATGATGCAGTGAGGGTTGAAATTGTGCAATCTGCCATTAATTTCCTAAACAAAAGGATGAATATCGAAGAAGATAGATCAATCAACAATTTGAAAGTACTAGAATCAAAATCTGCAAAATAATTTATAGTTTCCAGCAAAGATTTGATATCGCAGATGTTTGGAGACGAAGTTCTTGAAGAATTTGTTGGCGATGTTTGTGCATCTTGGAGCAAAATTTCTGAAATTGAGGAAATAGCTCTGGAAGATACAGGTAGTATCTACGCTCTGAAACTGCGTTGTTTTGAGTTTTTAAAAATAAAGGAACGACGTAACAGGCAACTGTGCAATGAATTTTACAAAGACAGGGACTTTACTATAAAAGTTTTCTCAAAAAGTGGCACTCTTTGGTACTCTTTGTTTTTCTAAAGAATTAGCTGTTTTTGTAAAGAAAGAATAATTGTATAACCGTCAACATGCAATAGACGTAGTCTACTTTGTACATGTGTCTGCAGAGTGTGGTCGCATAACGTTTTCCAGTTTTTTGTGGCCTTTTTGTGAAATTTCCCCACTAGTTCGAATTTCTTAAAAAATGCTATGCTCTCATTAATTGGTCCCTAAACACCTGATCATATGCTTGAAATAATTGTAGATTTGCCTATAAACGTGAATACAATGATCTTGATCGTTGTAAACACAAATTTCGGTTGTCTGACAAATTTTCTTTCGACCCTGGTTTGAATGGCAAATTCTCCTCGTAACGTTTGATGTTACAAGAATCAACAATCCTTGCTTTTTCAGCTCCTTTATCTTCTTCGGGATTTCTCTTTTCTATTTCAAATGCCTGTTCGAAAGATCGAATCAAAGAATCTTCTTCTGAAATTAAGTCATTCATTTCATTAGATCGTTCCAAAACCAAGTTAGTATTTACATATGACTGGCCATTGGACATAGGATCTGAACCCAATGGTCCCCATATAACCCACCCTACCCTAACTTACTTTGAAGTGCGACCAATCAAGTCTCTTCTCTGATTACAGTACCTGCAACATAACTGTAATAGAAATCGATACCAATTAGGAGATCTATCTCATTACTATCATTACCTTCAACTGGCTGATCTGCTAACTGAAGACCAAATAACTGGGAAAAATTTCAGATATCCGGTAACGGATGTGTTAGCAAGCACACATTTGGATGGGAGCACACAGTTGCGGATGCGTTAGCGCGGAAATTTCTACGCCTTGTCCGCCTTGCGTCGCTACGTAACGCTTGCTTACATGCTTGTGGTGTTTAGAACTACCGAATGTGTTGATATTTACGGTTTCCTTATCGCAAGTCTTGATATTTAACTTCTCCTTAACCTTCTCACTGATGTAGCTGCGATGACTACCTGTATTAAACATAATTCTCACTGGGATTTTATTATCAGTGTCCTCACCATATACAAATGAGCTTCGTCCGGTTTGCAACAACATCCCACTTGACTTTGACTTTGTTGAGTTTACAGTTGAATGATTTTTGTTTCTTCGGCTTGTTCCACTTTCTTTGGCTCACAATGTGACGTATGATGACGTCGTTGGCAATTCCTACACGTTGTTGTAGTCTGGCAGTTTCTTGCAATGTGTCCGGTTCCTAAGCATCCAAAACAACGGCCTGTCTTCTGTACGAGATCTTTTCTTTTTTGTACATCAACAACTGTTTGGCATTTAGCACTAAAATGCTTTTTATTGCAAAAAACGCATGTAGGTTTCGTTGTTGACTTGTCCTTCGTTTTTGTGGTCAACGATGCTGTGGTTGGGGTTTGTTGCTGATGATTTGTAACGCGAATTTTCTCCTTTACTGAAACTTCATCATTTATTTCACGTGCTTCAACCTCCTTTCGTAACAAATCCATCAGTTCTCCCAAAGACCATATACCTTGCGATGTGTGACGTGCAATCTGTAGCGATCTTCATTTTGGCAAACTTGCCATGATAACCATGATCAATAGACTTCCATATTTACCATGCCTGCGATTAGATAATGGACCACCTTTCATAAAAACAGGAATTGATTTTGCAGGACCTTTATTCATTACAGACCCTCGAACAAAACACAATAACAAGTCATACATTTGTCTATTTACCTGTATGTCAACAAGGGCAATACATCTAGAACTCGTTTATTCGCTCATTAGATTCATTTTTATGCGCATTTAGAAGGTTTAGCGCTCGGAGTGATTTGCCAAGAAAACTTGTATCGGACAATGCCAAGACATTTAAGTATGCTTCTAAGGAAGTAAGAAGGATACAGTTATCTAGGGATGTAAGAAATCATCTGTTACGTAAAGGAATATCATGGCAATTTAATATTCCGTTAGCAGCATGGCAAGGTTTATCGCGAGGTTTATCCTCAACAACAATCCGTTAATCGCGAGGTTTATCCTCAACAACAATCCGTTAATCGCGAGGTTTATCCTCAACAACAATCCGTTAATCGCGAGGTTTATCCTCAACAACAAATCATTACGTCAACAATATGAATAGTTTCATATATATTTTTAATATCAATGTAAAACAAACAGGAGTCATTATTTATTCGTCCAGTCGCAACGTGACTCGGAAATACTCCATAATATCCTAAGGTAATCTTTTCGCACGGTGCCTGTGCACTTCTCTAGGAAACTGTGCTAAGCAGATGCATTTGATGAATAACATTGTGAAGCTTGCCAGCGTTATGGAACTCAACTGCTTGCTTTTATTGTATATTTGGCAAATTATAGGTGATTCAACTTAATTTGCACCCTCAAACGTGCAATTTGCTTCTGGGTGCCAGGAGGTATTTCGAAAAGTGACGTGCAATTACTTTGGCGGCAGATCGGTATAGCAAATGACGGTCATAGGTGATTATTGCTGTTTTGTTTACAACTGAATGCCACTTTTGGGGGGGACTTGAGGAGGCGTGAGGCATAAATTCTCCATAGCATCTCTTCGCCGCTCCCTCTTCGCAAATTTTGAGCAGCTTGGGGGAAATTGTGGACAATTGAGCAAAATTCATGAATATTTCGAATAATATGTTGTCTATTTTGCTTCTGGCCGATTGGGTAGAAATGGCAAGTCAACATATCGTGATGTGAAAATTTGCTGCTGATGCTTATGGCTTTTCTGAATCTCCTATTTCTATAGAATTTAGAAGCCAATACATACCGTACTTATTAAATTATCAGGCCAACCGTTTATCCGGGTTCCAATTAACCGGTCCTTAAAAATGTAAAAGTATTCAATTTCTACTGAGGCCTAGATTTTCCAAAACAGTAATAGAATATGCTGATTTTGTTGCCCAGTTTGCATCCATAAGTATCGTATTCTGAAATTAATGGTTGGTTTTTTATGGACGGACCTGGATCTGAACATTTAAGCAATCCCCTTGAGGCGAGGTTGAGAAAATTCCCAATATCAAACGATAAGGCCATGAGTATGCTTGAAAAATGTCTAACATGGCTTCGCTGGCAACCAGAGACATACCTTTCAAAAACTTCCACCCTGGCTCAGTTGCCGGAATTGGCCGCCAGGAAGCATAGGCATCGCGCATTCAGCCAAAGATTCATTTCTATTCTAAGAGTATTTAGTAGGTTATCTACTTCATACTATGTTAGCTTTTGGTGTGTGCTTTAGAAGTAAACTTTCACAACACTCATCTAATTCACTTTTGCTGGTTTCTCCCGTTATTCGTATACTTACGAATATTCGTATACTTTGAATTATCTTCACGCATCTTGAAATCCCATGTGCCGAGAACGCCGAATGATCGAACCTGCAATCAGATACTAGCTGGTGCTCTTCACAAAAACATTTAAGACAATGATGTAGTTCATTGTTTCTTCTTGAGGTTTCTAGAAAATTTAAGAAGGGTCCTGCCTTTAGTAAGCTCAGGCTGAAAGGCTTGTGGCCTAAATGAATGGTACCGCTGTCGCATTTTGAATATTTAATACTGCAGAAATGCCCCTAAAAGGAGTGATCTCATAAGGAGTAGTCTGGAGAGATGTTTTGAAAACAATCTGAACGGCAGAAAAAATTTACAGAGAACCGCAGGAAATTTAGGCCAGTTTGATTCTACTATAGGAAAGCTAAGCTATCTCAGATACCGTTACCTTTGTATGATATGGAGAAAAGGGTAAGAGGAAAATAAAGATATCCCTTCAAATTATATTTTGTATCCTGGCGATTTTAATATTAATCAAATTTAGTACCCGTAATCTTGCGCAAGGGGATTATAGGGGCGCCAGCTTTAAACAATGGAGTCTACATCAATGAATAGAAATTCCATCAGTCAAAAACTGACGAAGTTGGACGTGTTCAACTTCTTCAGTCAAAAACTGAAGGTCATTAAAGCATCAGTTTTTATCAGTTTTTGCTAAATACCTTTGGATTATTGAATCAATTACTTACTGAGCACTCTAGGATCTAATGATGGAATTTCTATTCATTAATGTAGACTCCATTGTCTAAAGCTGGCGCCCCTATAATCCCCTTGCGCAAGATTACCAAATACCTTACAGTGGCTGCTAGTTGAATACTTGCAGGGATAGAATCACGCATATTTGTGTCGTATTTTGAAATGTTCACCTTAATCAGCTCCAACAACTCGTCAAAATTTTCAGGCGTCATTCTCAGAAATTTTCAATACTCTCCTTCATCCTCCGATCTTAACTCTTGTAGAAGAGTGTCGTAAACACAGAGGTTAGTTCTCCTACTCAACCATGGCTTTACCCAAACAGACATTGCTTTCTTTTTTCGATATTTTCGCCTTTTTTGACGACCAAAGCCGCAGCCAGAACAACAGCAGTTGTTTCTTGATCAAGCTCCATTGTAAAAAAAGCCGATCTAATCAAAACGTGAAACTGAAGACTATGTATGAAACGTGTATGAAGGACATCAGTTTTTGAAAAACTGAAAACTGTCAGTCAAAAAACTGATAAAAACTGATCGTGTATTTCAGGCTTTACTCCCGGGACACATGCTCCCAATCTGTTCTCGGTGTTTTCCCCGGCTTGCATTTGCATACGCCGCTTGAAGGTCTTTCGAGGGGTAGGGAGAAATCTTTGCCTGAAATTCTAAAGATGTCGTGTAATCAAGTATAGATTTTTTGAAGTAATAAAAAAGTCTGATTGCACGACTTTACCCAATACTACACTTATTACTATTCATAAAATTTCCATACCCTTTTTTAAAGATTGAGTTGGATAGGTATAACTATTTGACTCTTCCTCTCTTAGTCTGGCTGAATTAAATTAAAATTATGGTTAACCTAGAATTAAATGCTACATTAGCAAACTTTATACCATTCGAATCGAAATTTAATGAAGAATAACATATTGAGAGCCTCATACTGAGGTCTTTGGGCAAAAAAAGTTATAACCGCTAGTTTGGATGGGAGTTTTGTCACGATTTGTGCGACTTTCGATATTTAGCTGCGAACCATTCTGTTGAAAAGACATTGTATACCTTAAACTGCATATTGTAAACGGTTCAAACTTTGCACCAATACGTTGAAATATGTTACGCTTAATCCGATAAGGTTTAAAAATAACACGATGACGTCATCAGTGACGTCACCACTATCGAATATATCGGGGCTAGTACTAATAAAAAGTAGAAATCGTAAAGCTAAGGTTTTCAACGCTGGAAATGTAGCCTTATAAGTAGCTACTGATGAGAATATTATAAAATTTCAAAGATGTCTGTGGCATCATCATTGTCATGACCATCTAACTCGGATATGGGTTTTGCTGAATTTTCAAAAGCATCACCGTGACATCAATATGCAACGATTCCCAACCCTCTCAAAGCTCATGTTCAATCTCGAAGAGTACAAGAAGTACCTCGCTAAAACGTCTCGGA
The DNA here is from genome assembly GCA_003864495.1 of Nemopilema nomurai. Classification (NCBI taxonomy): domain Eukaryota; kingdom Metazoa; phylum Cnidaria; class Scyphozoa; order Rhizostomeae; family Rhizostomatidae; genus Nemopilema; species Nemopilema nomurai. The sequence continues at coordinate 398,542 of ML133462.1, read as the reverse complement.
CATCAAAGTTATGGTTGCAATATTTGGATAACATCGCTGTGGTAAAAATGTTTATTCGTGCGGAGAGAACTGGCGACTGGAACTTGCATTTGGTGTCTTTGAACAAAATGCTGAACTTGTTCGCTGCTACAGCCCATGTTAACTATGCTAAATGTGCAAGATTGCATCTACAAAACATGCTTGATTTGGAAAGCTCTCATCCTTGGGTCTATGATCAGTTTGCAAGAGGCAATCTGCACACTGTCAGGCGCAGTGAGCGATTTTGGTCGGGCTTATGGACGGATTTGGTCATTGAACAGGTGATGATGAGAGCATTGAAGAGCAACGGTGGTCTGACGCGAGGAAGAGGTATTTCGGAATCTACTCGCCAGTGATGGATCGGAAGTATGCATAGATGTGCAGATATACAGAATGCAATGAGTGAATTGACTGGCGCATATAGGAAAACAAGTGAACAGCATGTTCAGTTAGGCCTAAGCAGAGTGTCTCGAGACAATAAAGATCTTACGTTAATCAAAGAATGGTTTGATCTCCACAACCCTTTAAGTGATTTCTAAGAACAGCTTTAGTCGATTTTCTCATCATACCTTGTTTAAAGAGAAACGTCGGCTCTGGAGTTAGCTCATAGCAGAAGTTTTCAGAAACGTTACTTTAGAAGTTAGCCAAGGCAGTCAAACGGCTAAACAGTATAGTTGGATTGATGGTCACGGTATTGTTCCCAATTTTCGTCTTAGGTAAGAGATCTTCAAATGTTTGAACTCTTTCTTTTCTCTTGATGCTCGCATCTTCCATGCTCCTGTTATCAAGTTGGTTTTGAATATTTCGTCCAACATTCTCTGCTTCATCACAGTTTACTCGATCATCAGCGATCAAGCCAGTTGAAAGATATTTAAGATGTTGCCCGTCTTCACCAAAAGGGTTGTGGAGATCAAACCATTCTTTGATTAACGTAAGATCATAGACCCAAGGATGAGAGCTTTCCAAATCAAGCATGTTTTGTAGATGCAATCTTGCACATTTAGCATAGTTAACACGGGCTGTAGCAGCGAACAAGTTCAGCATTTTGTTCAAAGACACCAAATGCAAGTTCCAGTCGCCAGTTCTCTCCGCACGAATAAACATTTTTACCACAGCGATGTTATCCAAATATTGCAACCATAACTTTGATGTCCGAGACGTTTTAGCGAGGTACTTCTTGTACTCTTCGAGATTGAACATGAGCTTTGAGAGGGTTGGGAATCGTTGCATATTGATGTCACGGTGATGCTTTTGAAAATTCAGCAAAACCCATATCCGAGTTAGATGGTCATGAAAATGATGATGCCACAGACATCTTTGAAATTTTATAATATTCTCATCAGTAGCTACTTATAAGGCTACATTTCCAGCGTTGAAAACCTTAGCTTTACGATTTCTACTTTTTATTAGTACTAGCCCCGATATATTCGATAGTGGTGACGTCACTGATGACGTCATCGTGTTATTTTTAAACCTTATCGGATTAAGCGTAACATATTTCAACGTATTGGTGCAAAGTTTGAACCGTTTACAATATGCAGTTTAAGGTATACAATGTCTTCTCAACAGAAGGGTTCGCAGCTAGATATCGAAAGTCGCACAAATTGTTGACAAAACCCCCATCCAAACTAGCGGTTATAACTTTTTTTGCCCAAAGACCTCAGTATGAGGCTCTCAATATGTTATTCTTCATTAAATTTCGATTCGAATGGTATAAATTTTGCTAATGTAGCATTTAATTCTAGGTCAAGCCACAATTCGACCAGTCTATCTCTGAAAATCTGTTTTTCACTGGTCTTGCCTCGTGTTCCATACGAGGCTTTGCTTTCATATTCAAAATGTCGACCAAAGTGTTTGTGTTCGCAACATTGGCCTAGTAACGCAAAAGCAAAATTGACTATGAAATATTGGCTACGTCCCTACTGGCTTACTTATGGAATTAGTAAATAAGTAGTATACATGCATCATGCCTTCAAGAGTACGTAGTTTTTATAGTTTTAAATTCTTATATTTTACTGCAAACATTTCGCTTTCAACAGGCTCATTTACGCAGGAACTTCTTGTTTAACATTATTATTTGGTCCGTATTTATCAGGAGTATATGCGTGTTCCTTTAGTACGAGCTTAAGGTTCCACAAGCCTTTAAAGACAAATAATTTTCTGTATCAAAATTTTGATATTTTTATGAAAGACACGAATGCTTTCTCGCTCTGTCCCCACTCGAGATTTCGAGAGAAAGCTTGCTGGCAATAAAAAGACAGGTTCAAAAATTACACATTTTGAGATGCGAAAGACTCAAACAAAAATAAATGTTATTGCATCAGTTTCCCTCATTTCTGTTACAAGCTCTGAAACGGTATCCAGGATAAGAACATTTATTTACAGTTGCAATGCAAGCCTTAGAAATGTTAACCGTATTTTCGAACGTTAACTAATTTGTCAAATTTAATCGGTAGAAGTCATTCTAGTTGTAGATTAAATACTGTTCTCCAAACATATATCTTCTAGAGGCACAAAGTTGTGAAAGTGTATTTGAAATCCCCTTTAATGTATACAATTCCAGGACTAAAGTTTTATACTTTCTTATTTCCTGTTTAAATCAAATCTAAGCTTTATAGTCTTCGTGACCTAAACCAGACCATTGTTGTTGACTATCTGTCACTATCTCTAGGCTTTAATGAACAAATGGAGTGTGAAATTAAGCCAGTTTAGTGCATACACATAGGTTTCTAGATGCAAAAATACATCATAATGTTCCAGATAAATTTATTTGCATGGCCTTGAATTTCACTGAATGTCTCAGAGCTTTGTAATCTATAGTAGAGATGATTCAGTCAATCTGAATTGAAATTTTGTAGTTCATTAATAGTTCATTGAAGGCTTCAATGATAATAATTAGTGAGCAGGCTTCAGATCTTAAATGGTCTGGTTGTGATATTTTTGGGTTCAGCCAAAAAGGATCCTTATGGACAAACAAGAGAATAAACTTGCTTAGCAAACAGAAAATAATTGTTCTCAAATGCAAGTTGCTATCTAGAGTGTCACTTCAATAGGTGTTAGTAGGTCTCTTAACCAAGAGACTTGGTCAAATCTCTTAATAAACAAACTTGCTCACAAAAATATTTCAAAGAAGCAAAATGTATTATCTTTGACAATTAATGCACTTGGTCATCAAAATAATTTATGACCTTTGATTGTAACAATTTCAAAACTTTGAACAAGATTCTTTGATCAAATCTTTTCACATTGCCCTAGCGAGGCCTCAAGCCTAGTGCTTTCAAGTACCATCAATATGCTTTTGTGTTGATCCCTTATTGTAAAGAGTTTGTGTTTCCATCCAAGTCTGCTTTTAAGAATGAAACTCACCCATTGTATTGTTTTACAACATCTAGGTTTTTTATTAACACTAGAAGGACCCAAAGAGTCCTGAACTTAACATTATAACAATGGTTTATTATTCAACTCTGGTTTTTATGTCAAATTACATTTTTTGTCTTCAAACCAGTTTGTTGTGGTGATTGGGCTAGGCAATAAATATGTATGTCAGGTGTTGCTCTGAGGAAAATGAATTTATTCCATAAAGTAAGCACTTCAGAAACTCTAGGTGCTCTTTTTCTCTAGATGCTCTTTTTCTCTAGGTGCCCTTCAGAAAATTTTCCCTGAGAGTAGTCTTGGGTAGCGTGGCAAATTGGAAATTTCATCAGCTTCATAGTCTTTGCCCTAAATCGATTTGATGTTGAAGGCTTAGTATCCACAACTTTTATGACTCCCCCTTTTGAAAGAAGGTATCAGGAGCTCTAGTGTGAGTTAGTGACAAATAATTAAACACAACAAGTCAAGCTCCATCTATTTTTACTTTACTTGTTACCTAGATCCTTACCATACGATAATCATGATTATTTTTTCAGAATGTTTTTGAGACATGGAGGCACAAAAGTCTTGTTTGATATTGCATACATTTATATTGCTACCATGTGTATATTGGCAGTGTAAATTGGCAACTGCTTGCTAGGAAAATTATACTTTATTCACAAATATGTTTTCAGTAAACGTGCCCTAAATAATTCAAAACATTTCCTATCTACAGAAATCAAAAGAGGATACTTGGAAAGAAAGTGAGCTTCTGGATGCCATTCAAGTAATTTTTTTAATATTATCTTTGTCACCAATGTTTTTCCAGTCTCTATGATGCAGCAATGCAACATGCCACAATTCATCTACCCATACAATTATGCTAGAAACATTTTCTTATCACAATTTTTGCTTTGTCATGGTAATTCTATCATGAAATGAGATTATGATATTTTCTTAGAGCCTGAATAGGATTCATTATTTTCTTTCATTGAAGATTCTATATCTCCTAAACTCATTTAGGGGTCTGATAAAAAGAAAAAATCTTCCTCATCAAAAAGTGGCAAAAGGTAAGACTAGAATTACATAACTTTGTCAATTTGCACACAGACATTTTGTAATCATCAACTTTTATGGGCTATTTATTTTGAATGGATGTTTTGGTACCATTGGTTGGTTAAATTGATAACTTAACATTCTTTTGTAAAAATGCAATTGAAATCATTAACAAACTCAAGTCAGGAAACTGTTATGATTTTTTTTCTCATTAAATTAGAGATTTACTCTTCATGTTTTACTTGTATTTTCCTGGTCCAATGAAAGGTAGGAAATTACTTCAATGAGTCTTCATTTTAGTGGTGAGTCATCAAAACATGGGTCAAAAGATGAGAAGGACAGACATGTGAGACATTTAACAAATTTAATTTGGCTGCTGCTCTGATGTTGTGCCTTCATCATTTTGCTATGACTTTTAACCTGCATTCATGGTCTAAGTTTTTTTCTCCTATGGTAAATCGACGAAAAAAACATTGTTTGCATAAGTTGCTTCCAGCGTGAAATTTGTAGCAGGCATTATCAACCAGTTAATCAATTGTACATGAACAGTCCTGCATAAATCGTAGCATTGGGTTTGGTATACTGATCCAGCACTCGATGTGTAGAAAGAGGAGCCCATCAAGTCATCATAATTAATTAAATGTGGTGAATAACGGCTGTTATAGATTAAAGCATATTTCTTGTTACACAAGACAGACAGGACAGTTGTTGTATAACTTCTTCGTGGTCTTGTTTTTTCCTATTTTCTAGAGGATTTCACAAACTTTCTTGGTTGATTTAAGATTATGTCAGTTTAATTCAACAGTTTCAAAGGATTATTATCGGTTTTTAGAGACGGAGTGACGCAGGGGGTCGCAGAGAAAGAGAGGGAGACAAGGAAAGGGAAAGAAAAAGAGAACCAGTGGAAGGTGGGAAGACAAAACATAGAGATGAGGGCAAAAGAAGCCACAAGGATGAGAGAGAAAGGTCAAGTAAAAAGAAGGACGAAGCACTGAAGACTGAAAATGAAGAAGGCAGATCAAGGGCAAAAGAAAGAGAGAGAAGTGACGACAGAGATAAAGAACGCAGAAGAAATAAAGAAGAATTGCGAGAGAAAGAGAAGCGGGATGGTGAAAGGAAAGAGAGAAAAGATAAAGAGAGAGAAAGCGGTGAAAGGAAGGAAAGGAGGGAGAGAGAAAAAGATCGGGGTGATAGGAAGGATAGAAAAGAAAGAGAGAGAGATGGTGGTGACGGAAGGGAAAGGAAACGAGAGAAAGATGATGAAGGTAGTAGGAGTCGACACAGGGATGATGGGGAATTAAAGGGGAAGCACCATAAATCGAAGAAGGAAGATAGGGATCGAGAGGATTCAAGAGAAGGCAGCAAACACAAGAGTAGCAGATCATCTAAAGATGGTAAGTCTTCCAAGGACAGAAAGGAGAAGAAGGACAGAAGAGAGGAGGAGGGTACAAGGAACGAAATAGATCAATCGAAGAAAGAAGAACATAGATCTGACAGGTCAAAAGACAGAAAAGATCGAGATGGATCTGCTATTGGAGAAGACGATGCGTTTGGCAGTAGCTCAAACAAAAACATGTTTGAAAAAGTAAGGACTGATTTGAGAATATTTTCTTGGTTTTTGTGAAGTTAGACTCAACTGTTATACTGTGCCTACCTGCTGCGATGCAATGCTAAGACTGAAGCTAGAACGAAACAGATAGTGTTAAATTCCATTGCTGAGAAATAAGAAGAACCCTTTTTATATTTTGTCAAGGTTTTGACTGGCATGTTCATGTTTCTCCTCCTTTTTCACTTTTTATGTGATATCTGCTTAGTTTATCGAAAAAAATTGTCCTCTCAATTACTCCGATGTCAATATCTTTTAAATCCTATTAGTGACCAAGTGCTTTGCGGTGCAAAATTTTAAATCCTATGAAGTAAAAATCTTGTTAAGCAAAAGTAAGAATAAGTAAAATTCCAATTAGCTTTTAGAATTGGCTACAGCTAAATGCTAACCAAAAAACAAGATGTCGAATATCCATTTTATTTTTCCAGAAAGAGATTGCTGCTGTTGCTGCACATGGGCAACGGTTTCGAAAGGCTTCCCTTGATCAACAAAACGTGAGTGTTTATAGGACACTCTTTTCTCTTCATTCTTCTTTTCATGCTTCTCACGATAATCATACAAGAGCTAAGGATGTCACTAAAACTTCCACATTCCTTATCCGTAGATTTGATAGATCAATCTTCCTCTGTTTATAAGATTTTCTTTTTATTGCAACTTTGTCTAGACAGTGTTTCACGGCTATATTTGAGTCAAAGTGACCTTCTGTTTTCTATCCTCTAGAGCTACGAAGAAGAAATTGAGGACCAGAGCCGGAGAAAGGCGAGCATAGCAAGACGGAAGTCATCTCTTCTCAATACAGACGAAGTTAATGAAGAAGTTGTTGATGGCAATGATTATAACTATGAAGATGAAGATTTTGAAGACTATGACGACGATTTTGAGGATGATGATGGCGATGATGACGAAGAGCTAAACCTAACCCATGAAGAACTTGAAGGTGTTGATGAAATTCGGAAAGCAATGAGAGAAGAAAACCAATTAGCTGAATCCCATAACAGCAGCCAATCCTCCAGCCGGGTAATTTAGAGCTTGTACAATTTGTACTTTTTCATCAGTTCTGGTTAAAACCTACAGCTGCTGTTTGCAGTCTTGCGGTGGCCATCCTACATAGAAGGCGGATTTTGCTTATAGCCTGAATAGCGATTATTCAGCTTTTGGGAAAGCTAACAATAAAGTTCCTCAAAATGCAAAAGTAATTATTTAATTTTTTGGAATTAAACATGAATCAGTAAGGACATTATCACCAGCCTTCTAATACCCAGCTGTACAACTGTTCTGTACATTTGCTCTAACACAAACCCTATTTAGAGCATATTTCCATCATGTTGGTTGATTTCAGACCAACAATTGGACTTTGTAATCATTTTATCATTTCCAGAGTAAACTCATCGTTTCGTTATTAGAATCACATGCAAATATTTGCATGCCAACAAACGTTTGCTTATAAAAACTCGAGATTCATATATATTCTTGTATCATGCTCTTTTAAATTTTCAATTTTGTTTCAGCCTTCCACAAGGGATGATATGCAAGGTAACTCTTTTTCTAGGCCATTTTCGTTTCAAGGTGTCAAAGTTTTTTTCTATTCAAAGTTACATCGATATAGTAGCTAGCTCTATTTTACATGCACATCCAAGTAATTCACAGTATACTTGGAGAAGCGAAGATATCAATGAGCGGTATTTCAGAATCTTCTCTGGGACATCTCTACTTATCTATGAAATTCTCAGCATAGTGCATCGATAGGTGTCACTCATTAGCATCTTGGCTTTTGAACAGGTCGCTTAGGTGCATCTAGCTCAGCTTCTGCTATGAAGGCGCAGCCACGTGGGAAAATTAACTTTATTGCTGCGAAGCAAAAGCAGATCAGTGACAAGGTTGCGGGCAAAACGAGGCGAAGGGGAAAGGTTAGTACGGTCGTGTTGTTGTTGTTTCTGATTAAGAAACGTGGTCTGGCGATTCAGGCCGATATGGAGCTCTGTAATTTAAAACAATCCAGCTTCTCTTACCTCTAGGCATCCAATTTTAGCATTTCTAGCATTAAATTGTATGTGTACTTTGTTGTAGAAAAAAAGAAAAATGATTTTTAAAGATGGATTAAACACTGCAACTCATTCAAGTTTTTTTGGTGTCCACAAAGTGTTTCCATCTATTGAAGGAGAATTATATGTACTGCACTTTTTTCTTACCCCCCCCCCCTATTATGGGGTGTAGGGAGGGGGGAGGACCAGTTAAATTAAGTTGGCATAAAATCAAGAAGGCTGGCATACTTATAAGGGCATCATCTTGTAACAGGTCTGGCACTCACTATGTCTGCCATTGGTAGCTGGCTTTTGAGCGTTTTATCTTCTTTGAAATGCATTTAGAGCGAAATAAATTTTGTTATTATGCCAATAGCTAGCGTTGTATCATAGAAGTTGGCAGATCACAGAGTTCAGCCTAGTCAGTAAAAACCAATTCCAGATTGATGGCCAAATTCCTGTCCTCTCTTATTTATAATCAGTGGCATGATAGTACAGAGCATGTTAATCCTTTGAGTAGCCAAGGTTTTCTGCGCTGGAACTCAACACAAGCTGCATTACCCTGCATTTAGAAGCACTTTGTATCCTAGTTTATAGCTTGGGCAGCAATGGGTGTATCACTAGATAACAGCAGACTCTACCCTCCACCTTTGATAGGAACTGAGCAAACTCATTGAGCTTGACGTGGTGGCAATGGACCTGTTTGAGCTCCAACCTCTCAACATTTACGAGGTTTACATGAAGAGCTTTGGCAGGACCAATACAGAGCAAGTGGCGGTGCAGACAAACGAGGACTGCCTCGAACAGGAAACACAAACTGAGGATATCGAGACCGAAACAAAATGGTGTCAGTTTTCCAATGAAGTCCAGTCGTTTGGAGGTAATATATTTTCATTATTTTGGCTTAAAGATAGCGCAAATTTGCTGTAGTCAGTGATTCATGCATTAGTCTGACATGCATAAATCATGTTGGCAACTTGGACATTTTGTTCAGCTTGCTTCTCTCTCTGATAGGTTCACAGCACTGACGAGGTATTTTGAGAATCTTTCCACACCATATACTAAGGCTTCATTCAAGTACCTCAAATTTGAAGGCATCTTTTTGCGATCGTTTGCATTGTTGTTCAGCTTTCATGGGCCCATAATGATTGGCGGCATGGTGTATTCCAGAATATTTTCTACATCAAAACTCTCTTTGAATTTTGATATATAAAGTGTTCGGTACCACGAAAACCAAAGCATACTAATCCATTTGTTAACGTGTACCAGTGTTCAATAAAGTCTGTCTGACAGTCAGTCAAAGTTGCAAATGAGTCGCCTATCAATGAAGGAAATGACCTTTCAACTTCATGTCCATATTCCAAGCAAAGTTATACATAATTTCAAATATAATATGGTCAGTGAGAATTGACGTAATAGCATTTCTGTTTTGATGAACTATGAACGTAACACCATGAAGTCGAGAAACGTAACTAGGAAGTCAACGATCAAAGTTGAACAGGATGTTGTGTCTATCTGCTGCAATCGTCGCCATTTTGTTAATGTTTAATGTTGGTAGCAGAATAAAATTCTTTTTCTTCCAAGGTGAAAATGAAAAGTCAACAAACGGAAATGCTAGCCAGATCTCAAAGATGAGTCATGATACAGGAAGGCTTAACAAATTTCTAAGCAGAGCGACACAGGTTTGCTTCATGTTTGTTTCATGTTTGCCCATGTTTGCTTCATATTTGCTTATGTTTGCTTACCTTAGCTCTGTATTGCAAGATGTATGATGTTTCATTGTAATATATGTCTGATGCTAGCATGTACGTGGATAAAGTCCATGACAGAGCAACTAATATAATTGCCAAATATTGCCATGTTTTCATCCATTTTCTCGTTATGAATTGTTATCAATTTTTTTTGCCCGTTAGTGATTCTACAAGTTACGATAGCTGATTTTTTGTATTAATATTGAAAAGCGATGGCTATTTTAAGTTGTGATGTGCTGATAAAATTTTATCTTTTTCCTTTGCCATTTTTACCGTCTTTGTCTTTCTAGGCTCCTTTTTTCTTGGATTTGGTCTAAAGCGTCTTCTTTGCTGTTTGTAATTTCAAGATGTTTTATCTTCGATTTCTCGTTTGCAGCTTTGCATGACGTTGTTGAATGAGATGGTCGACAATGAAGACAGAATCGTAGACAGATATGAACAGTCCAACGTGAAGTTCAGTGAGCGCTTTTTCCGGCTAGAATTCAAAAGTCAACTGATCGATGGTAAGGCACATTTTAAGCTTTGTTTCATACATTGTTTTCATACAATGTCATGCACTGGGATATGTTTAACATTATCATGTTTATCGATTTCCTCTGAAGAAGAAACTGCATGCCTTTATCGTTCATTTATCTTCTAAATTTGATTATCACTCTCGTTTTTCATACTTATTTCTTCTCATCATTTCACACGGCAAAATTTTACAGCCAGCAACAATGCCTGCCAAAAGTTTTTGATTTTGATCAATTTGAACACCTGGTATTTTACCATGTTTCGCGTTATTTCTTTACTTTGAACTTCAAAGGTAACCCTCCTCCTAATGATTTGTTTTGTTCTTGGCATGAAAACAGGCTAATAGGGGTAGAGGGGAAAGGGAAGTTTTGTAGTTAGTGTTCCAAGACTTTTTGTTGGCACTTTAGTTAGTTTATTGAAGGAATAGTGAAACATTGATTAGAATACTCCTTGAACCAAATGTTTCTTTCTCTGTTCATAGGCAGGCCGTATGTTGATAGACATACTTCTGAATCCAATCTCCTCCTCACTGCATATGGCAAAAGTGAGCTGGACACGGTTGGTGCTTTAGATTCATTACTTGGTCAATTTTCACTATATCGTTTGCTTATTCATTTAGAATGAGTCGATATTATGCATACACGACCAGATCTGACTTCAAATCGAATTAGAAGCCATTTTGCCGTCGTTTAAATCCTTCCTTATACTTTGCTACTTAATATATCTTTTAGTTCTGATGACCTGCTATGTTCTGCTTGTTGAAATTTTGTGATGCATTAGTAAATTACATTTATAATGTGCGATTTTCTTTCAATGTTTAAATAGGAAGCGATTTCCCCAGATGGTATCATCTGTGTTTGGAATCTCAACAGTTCAACAGATGCTCAAATGTAGGCATTATTAATTATCTTCTACTTTTGCCTCTACTTAAACTGTAGCTAATAATTGCATCGAAGAGTTTCCTTGTTTCATATTGATTTCCTTAACTAAAGAAAGGCACAGGTATTATAGCAACCTTTCTCTTTGATCATATTATTGTCGCCTGCTATTACCACAAGGCCATTATTTTGTTTGTCTTTTTATTCTCTTTGAAAAGGCAGGACAATTTGAAAGATTGATAACAAAGTAGTATGTGCTCTAGTTGAGCCCAAAAGTGGCCTGATTTCGCAACAGATTCGTTGTATCTTGCTTTTCTGTTATTTCAAGTAATTCGTTGCTCTTCTACAATGCCTACCAAAAGTGCAACGTGATAATGTTCACTCTGCAACAGGTACTTGCATTGTGGCTCTACACCAAATTGTTGCTGCTTTAGTCCAAGAAAACCGTCGTTTGCTTTCGCGGGAATGGTATGTTTACAGGCATAACACCGAATCAAAGATAACCCAATGAAATTTTCTTTCCCGTTATGTCCAGCTGAGTTTCCATTTTTGCGATACAGCCCATCTCATGACTATAAACAACCACATAATTCCCGGTGTGTTGATAACAAATACGATAGGTAGTATTTTAGTTTCTTGGTATCATTCTTCCAGACAAAGCTACCGCTAAACGTTATTTTAAGACTCTCTTTTTTGGGTTTTGGAATTTTTCCAACCAATGACCTGGAGTCAGTCACATACAGCTGTGCTTGTTGATCATCATTTCTTGACTGATGGCCAAGTGCACCCCCTGGTAGCGTTATCCCTGTATGGGTTTTTCTTTTGCTGTTTATGTCATTGAGGAGTTTTTTAATATAATTTTGCAGGAGGACGGCTCAGTGTCCATATGGGATTTACGTGAACAAGACTCTTTACATACACGCAAGAAGCTTGGCGAGACTGAGATTATATTGAGATCTGAAACATTCTCGACAGGTAACTTTGCTGCCTCGGATTCTCTTGTAGCTGATGTTGAAGCAGTTTTGCAACTCTTTACTAAATCCGTATATGGGCAGCCAGATGTTTCGAGACATTCAATGTTTTCACTAAGTTTAATTCCTTAAGGTTAACTTTAACCTTAAGTTTAATGGTTCGGTATTGTATCAAAATTTTACAACACAGCCTTCCCCATAACAGAGGTTTACGGATGTTCTTAAAAAATGAAAATTTACAGGTTGTTAACGTTCAATGCGGTCATTAACACCCCTTTTCTTTCTTCTTATTAACGAAGAATTTGAAATTTATCATTCTATGTTGATTTTTGTTCTTTTTTCAAATCTAGACTATTTTGAGTTCCTTTTTGAGAGGTCGGATTTTCAAGATTTCTAAGTCTTATTGATCGGCTGCTGAACTCTTGAAGCATTACTGTGAAATTCCTTTCAAATGCCAAATGCTGGCCCTGATGTGCTGCTAAAAGTTCTGTATTTCAAATGTTTGTTTCAACCTGATTCACTTTTCTCCAGCCTCTGTGTATGGTGATGATGCGCATAACAGCTCAGTGGTTTCAATCGCAGCGATTGCTCCTCCTGAAGAGAGGTATTTCTTTCTTCATTGCTTTTTCTAAACTTCTAGAGTCTTATTCTGATTTATTATTACCATTGAATAACTGATCTACTCATGCGCTTCGAGCCCTTGTGTCATCAATTGGTATCTGACGTCATGTGTTCTTGCTTTTTGTATTTTTGGCTTGTATTCATGTAAGAAACTTGGGCCATACCTCCTATAGGGCTGCTGAACAATCTTTTACCTCGTCTTGGAATTGACCTCGTTTTATAAATCATTAACGTTCTTAGCTGTCACCTCAGTAACCGCCAGTTATTATTATTATTATTATTCCGCACATGCGCTTGAGCCATAATCACTTCAACAACTATCAACACATACGCATAACCATGACTATTAAAGATACCATCATAGTATGTGATGCAAAGCTGAAAACTATAGGAACCTTGATTTAAATGGATTTTAACGAAGAAGGCTGCCTACAGTTGTACCATGGATGACTTAGACTTCTGTCAAGTTGTCGCATGGAAATCTTTCAAGCCCTCTTTTATCAACTTAATATTTTTCTTCACTCGTATTCTTGGTAGCTCTGACCCGCTTCTTGTCTCATGAAGGTCCGAGTTGAAATAGATTGAATTTTCTCTTGGACGTGATCCATAACGTTTTTTTCTCATTGCACCCATGTTTAGCACGACTTCTACACTTGAGTCCTCTCTAATCAAGACCTCTGATGTAGATTTTTCTCACCCTGCTTATACGGACTTTAGCGCTGACAGAAGCAGCTACACTTTTTAACCAAATCTATTCTTCTTATTGAATTGAAATGTTTCAAGAGACCTTATCAGGAATTGTAATTTAAGTGCTGAATGTTGCCAAGCTTCAAAAATTCAGTTGATTATCTTCTTGTTGCAGTATTGACTCTGATTCAAAGTCCACTAGCTCAGAAGGTTAGCAGCAAATTCTCTGTAAACTTAGGCATGATTTCTTGTAAAGATTTCTCCACTCTTTGCTGTCTTTTTCAAATGAAGCCAACAGACAATTGTCACCAATATTGACTTCATAATAGGTGGCATTTCTGTGCATTTTGACTTCTAATACAAAAAGAAAGTGTAAAAATGCAATTTATTCTTTCAATGTAGAAATTCCTGTTGACATAGAGGGTTTATTTCTTGATGAAAGCTTTATTTTGAGTGCAGCTTATCTGAAAAAAGCAATGTCTTCTGATCTCATATTCTCTTTATTCTGATGGAATTCACTTTTTTCTATATCTTAGAGACTGGTGGTACTCTGCAGTTAGCGTCTTTAGATGAAAGCGGTTTAGTCAATATATGGGTGAGTGCTGAATAATTTGAGCCTCTATCTAGCTTTTTGCAATGCTTTACAGCCACTTTGCTTATAGAGCCATGGTGAAAAAACAAATACAGCAATTGCTGGTGCTCAGACGCTTTCAAGCTTGCTTCCTCTTAGACTAGGCACAGATGTACCCCGCTCCTGGGTCTCTGTCGCATGACAGCAAATAAGCACGTCAATGCTACTGCAATGTTATTCCTATTTATCTGCAGTTTGCGATCAAGAGATATACCAACACCTTTAGCACGTCTGAATATTTTGTGATTAGCCAATCTGTTGTGCAGTTCCATGCCGCATCTTTTACTTAAATATTCATTCCTAGCAACCCAAAAGCAAATGGGTATATCTTCCAGTCATAAAGCTAATGATAACAAGATACGACATTGAATTCCCTCCATTCTTATCCAACTGACCTGGGCAAGGCATCCTCTGTTACAAACAGTTCCCCATTGCGGATGGTTGCCTTGTTCTATGAATCGGAACATCATTTCAAATAGCTCAAGCCATTTGACACTCATGGATCATCTTTAAGCATTCAAATCTTTAAGCTGATATCCTTTTCCAGGTCGTTATAGAAATGTTCTCCCCAGATCCTGGTGGCTCCCAGCAGGACTTAGGTATGTGAGTTTATATTGCCATGTGTTCTTTGCTAAGAGCAATCAAGTTTATATTTGTTGTTAGTAAATTGTTAATTAATGAAGCAAGGGGGAACCTAATTAAGACGTTAATTATCTTTTTCTCAAGGTCTACTTCCCGGCGGAAAAGTAAAATTGGTGAAGAGTGGGTCAATTGGTGCACAGTTGCCTAGACGGTATGCAGTCCATTAGCGCTTTCATCTCCGTTTGCTTAAGACCAGCGCAACTCACGTTAAAATTATCAATTGGCTACTGTAATCCCCTCCATCAAATTGTTTTTGGAAAACTCAGAGTCTTTAGCTGTGTTTTGTATTTTCCACTATTTTCTGATTGAAAGCCAAGGCAAAATTTTGCATTTTTTGGAAACCACGTCCTAGGATAACGCAACCTTTCGATGATCAATTGTGCATGATTTGAAGGGTACTCTTTCATTTCTTATACAATAACTTGCTGCTGTTTGAATGCGAAATTTTGTTCTGTTGACGGGAACAGGGTATTCAAGCATTTTGCTGTTGCAATTGCAGGGTTTTAAACTAGACGATTACTGTCTTCGCCAAACTGACCAAGGCTTGAGATATCCGTCGCGACCCGCGCGAAGGCTTTTTAATTCAGTACCGTATTCGCTTATAACTAGTTAGGCGTTTGAGCTTGCAAATTTGTGACGTTCTTGAGATGAAAATGATATCATTCTTCCCTAAGAATAAGAGGGAGATAAAGGAAGAAATTATTTGCCAAATGCGAAACAAAACGACTTTTTGTTTTCAGTGCAGTATACTTTCTTCTTCCTACTCTACGAGCATAAGTCAGAGCTTTATTTTTTTAATGGAAAGCAAGCTAAATTATGTATGTTTCCTACGCTTAATTAATCCTTAAAATAGTTACTTCTCCGCATCCAATCTCAGAGGAACGCCTTCATCAGCCCACATTTTGTGCACAAATTCGTTTTCTCTGTTCCAGATTATTAGATATGCATCAAAATATCGCGTTGGTGGGCACTGTGATTCACGTAGAGCCAAGTCGCGGCAAGTCTCTTTACATTGGAACTGGACAGGTAGAATGCACATGTTCCAATATTGAGTTGTGTTCCATATGAATTGCAGATGTAACACGACACATTATCTTAACTGGCTTTGTGGTTTGTCGATGGTTGACAACTAATTAGCGGAATTTTTCCTCGCTTTGGACGGTCTTTTTTCTGCTGCCTTCTAGGACAGAGAAATTAAGTAAAAGTTAACGAATCCATATATTTCTTTATCTATTGACCAACCATTGTAAAGAGTGAATTAAAATATTAGCAAAGCAATTTTTTAACAATGGATTGAAGAATAGTTTGCGGTATTTTGAGCACGGATTTTTAGAAAATCACCCGGTCACTTTATCTCTAATGTTATAAAAAATTGGTTGATGATAGAGTGATGTTTTATCTCTAAGTTCGCTCAAGTTGGCTGTATCATTTTTTATATGTTTTGTTACAGGGAGTCGTTCTTCACTCCAGCAGATTTGGCGACAAGGTCGTACCGAAGGCCTTTTTCATATCTGAAGGAGGTAAATGACTTTCACTACGATTCACGTTGACTTTATTTGAGACGGGTAGCAGATTTTAATAGGAAATGATATTGTCATTCCTTTATTTAATTCACAATTTCTATTTGTTGGTCATTTGCTTGTCAACTCTGTTACTTCGTTTTCATGTTGTCACAGCATTTCGTTCTGTCACCCTGAAGGTACATCTCGTACAGTTTCCTGTATTGACCACTCGCACTGGAACATGCCGTACCTGTTGGTAAGTAACATTTCGATTGCATAGATGTTTGAGTCATTCAAGGTCATTAAAGCGCTGATGCCTGAGAATAGAAGCTCAGACTGGTTGCGGGAGAGAACATGTTATAATGCTAGCCTTGTCCGTCAATTCGACGTTTGCACGAAAAAGGCTGGGAAAATTAAAGGGAAGTAGCACATTTTTTGCCCACGCTTTAAATATTTTTCTTTTCTGTGTTCCCCTTTTCCTCCATTATTTCATTATTTTCTCCGTATCTCGTCTTCTCCTTTCCCGACTCCCAGGAAGATCAGACGTCAAACTCAGTAAACTCATATTATTGAATATTTAAATTTTTCTGCCACTATAAACTAATCACATCTTGTACTTAGGTTTCTGATGGAATATCGTGTGAAATAAGAATTAAGTTAATAAATAGTAAATTTCCTTTCCCTTCTTTTTTTCCTGTCTCCTTTTTTCACACCATTTCTATAATTTTCTTGATTCTCTCCACGTTTGCTAATTTTTGAAAAATCAGAAAAAGAAATAAACAAAAAAACATGCAAGGAATACTGGTAAAGCATGCTGAGAAAATATTTCAGCTTAAAAAGTAGGATTTCCGAATTGCAGTCTGCATATCGCGTGTCGTAATAGAATCATTTAAAATGAGCAGTTACGGTCTTTGCAATGTCTAGTCAGCTTGGTGTACAGTAATTGTATTCAACAGTCTTGAAAATTTTTGTCTCTTATCCAAAATCGCAAGTTTATGGATTTTTATGAACGGTTCGTTTGTAGCGCCTTTAACTTTGCAAAAAGGTTTCGCCCATTAAGAAAATTTTGTCATAGAGATTCATTTCATTCTGTCGCCTCTTTCTAGATCAAATGGGTTGGCCTTTTTACGTGCATTTCTCTGGCGTTTTACGTGTTATCATTCTCTCGTCACTTTATATGTGGCTGATTATTACGGTTTGCCTTCTATCATCGTTTTCTAAAGTCGTAGATATTTTAGAGACACTTCACTCTTTTTAGATACCACCATATGTTTGTTGCACAATAAAACTTCCAAAATGTGCACAGCGGTGAAAACATAAGCTATTGGTTTTTTGACTTCTACAACTAACTTTGGCCATCAAAAGCTTCGATTACAACACGGAGCAGTGAATCCATTAAGTACTTGAAGTACACCAAAATCATTGTTCTGCGCTTCTTCGAAGTTCTGTAGTACGTACTTTCCAAGATTATACTATTGAGAATGAAGCAAAGAAATTGAAAAGCAGATGCCAAAAGTCTAGGTATTTCGGTGGCTATCTTACGCCTATCTTTTTATTCCTGCCTTGGGACTTGACAGCTCATGCAAGCAAGAGGATTGTCGATGCTGTCCTATCATTGCTTAAGATTTCCCAGTTTTTTGAAGCTGCTTATACGGACTATATCATAACAAGGTCATTCTTTCTATTTTAAGTACTCAATACTGCTAAAGATTGCGTCGATTTGGGATCTTGCGGGTGGATTTACTTATGTTGGCTTTTATCGTTATCTCAATTGAAAGAAAGTGTCCTAGCACTAATTCTTCGCAGCCATTGTGCCATGTTTTACAAGCGAGTGTGTCTCCCGCATTTTTCACGGTTGCGTACTGGTTAAAGAAGCCACAGTCTCTGTTTTTAAACTACTCTCAAACTCTTTCACCTGCCATTTCTATTATGAGAGCGAATTGAATTTTCAGAATAAAGTCTGGCTCTTTCCCATAAATTATTAAGAAACTGTGTTTTAAATATTCTATTTTTAAAGGCTAAAGAATGTAAGGAGATCTGATATCAGCACAGCTATTTTGAGAAGTTTTATTCAACAGAAATAGCTTCAGTGAAGTTTATTCATTGCCATGCCATATTTTTTTCTTCTCACCGGTCAAAGTATTACTAGTTGCACACATACAAATGTATATTTATATTTTCCTGATAGAAAATACTGCACATAATTATTTCAGACTTTATGTTTTCTTTTCTAGTTTTGATTCATTCGTGTTAATTGGTTAGCAGTGGTGTGTAATGAATAGAAAGGATACTGGTGGTTTAATTTGCAACAGCTTTGCTATCACATACTCGAAGATGCTTCAAAGAGCAGACTCCTTAGTCTCTAGTATTTTGCCTGCATGACTTTTACAGCTTCTATAACATGTTCTAGGTTGGCTGTACTGATGGATCAATTGTGCTGCTCAATACAGAAAAAGGTATCAATTCAACATCTCCTTAGTTTTCCGCCAATTGTATCATATTTGCTGGCCTTTCGCCGTGTATGCTAGATAGCGGTTTATCTCAACAGCGATTTAATTTCACCCAGTAGCTAAACGTTTTATGCATGAATAAAATGCCTGTAATGAAAAACTTGGTGCTTTTTACAGTCACTTCACAGTGACAACCAGCTTTTAGAAGAACGCATTTCTTTTACTTTTAAGCAAGGGTCTAGTGTAAGCCTACTTCAAGGCACAATCGTCTGCTTGGTCTAAGATTTTACCGTAGCCTAGTTCTTTCACTCTCTTATTCTCTAGACACCCGTTCTCCATTTTACCTTATTGCCACCTCTAATTTTCTATCCCCTCATACCTTCCTATCTTAGTTCGCCTTTTCCCTTCTCACAATTGTTCACCCCACATTACTTCTTGTTGACTCCCACTTTTTCATTGAAGCACCTTTTACGCTCACCCTTTACCTCCTACCAGTCTGCCTCTACTAGTTTCCCCTGCAAGTTTCCAGAAATACTGCGTCTCCTTTGCTCGTCTTAACCGCTGTCAAGATGTAAAAAAACGTTGTATGCTCACTGCAAAATGCAAGTGTTTTTTCTAAAAAGTCGCGTTTTGCTGATAAATTGAATCCTGCCGTTGACTGACTTCTCTCTGAAAATTTAAATAGCCGAATGAAAATCGAGGCTTGGTTATTTTGGTCCACACTTTAAGAGACTATTTCAATCTGCTGATCATGATTAAGTGGTCAAGAAGTGTTGAATGCTTGGCAAAAGGTGCCTAGGGTTGTGTGTTTCTTAACGAGCTATTGATAGATTTAAGCAAGGCGACATTCTGCACACCACAAAGTCACAGTTCTTTTTTATTAATGTTGCATCATTTCGCGTGATTGCCCAGTTTCGCAATGCAACTAGTGCACCGATTCCTTAAACGGGATAGTGCAAACATGGCCAGCAGTGTGCTTTCGTAGCGTATTCAACCATCTACAGCGAGTCACGAAACGCATCCCCGGTTGAGCACTGTTTCTTACATCGCTGAAAGTACCGAGTGATGGCAATGAAGTTCCTAAACGTAGAATGGGAACGAGTGTAAAGAGATGCAGTGCAAGCAGATTCTGATGATAGCCACGAGGCTTTTATGTGATAAGGGAACGTACTTACTTTCGCTGTTGGCTGAATGTTCAGAGTTTCATGTTTTTTGGAGACGATTTCTGCACGCAAAACACGACCTAAGCCAGCACTGCGAAAAATTCAACTACTTAGGATACCATTACTGAAGAATGATGGCAGGAAATGATGGAAACTCTAGGAGGTCGTGTTAAGCCTTGCCCGTTATCCATCATAATTAAGACAGTCTTTCACAAGTGTGTGTCCTGATCTTTGCTAGCAGATGTTCTGCTGAAGTATTTTGGGAAGATTAGCAATGGCTCGGTGGTAACTGCTGTGAAATAGAGCCCTCTACACCCACTCTGCGCCCCCACTCTATTTCTCCAACCCAGCCTCCTGGTGTTGTTCTCAAACAAATTATCAGAAGATCGTTTTATTTGTTTCGCCATGTCATCTAAATCCTGTTGTGCGCGGCTGTTAGGATGGTGCAAGAAAGTGATTTCAAACCAAATATTCACACGAATATTTGCTTATTTTTTAACAACGCATCGAGCAGTGCTTAGTATTATGAACGTCATCGAGAATTTTTATTCACTGAACGTGGAGCACAAGGCCTTGACCAATAAAAAACAGGGCTGAGGCATGTATGTAAAGTTTTTGAGACAAAATAGAATCTTTGGTGTAAATTGTTGTCTCAGAAAGAGAACCTGGAATGATTGTGAAAGAATGCATCGATTTTAGATTTATGTTTTTGGTAATCTTGATGTGGAGAGCTTTGATCTTCATCATGAAATTGAATATCGACTTTCGAAGGCGAGAAAGCGGAATTATTTTTTCTCGCTTTCTTTCTTTCTTGCCAATGGTGTCATATTGTTTCCTTTCTTCCCACTCACCGTCACCCTGTGCCAAAGTGACCCCACTCATCAATTACCCGAAAGGTGTTCAGATCTTTTTGCCTAGCTTGTTTTCCATCCTTTATAGAGTATCCAGTTACCACTTGGGAAGCGTTTGGGAAGGGAGCAAGCGTTCTTTCTGTCCGTTGGCTACGAAACAAGCCTGGCATTTTCTGTTCTTTAGATCAAAATTCTGTCTTTTGCGTTTGGTTAGTATGACCGTTGTATTTTTTTCTTCTTCTATGGTATTTTCATAAATTATTACCTTTGAGTGATTTGAGTGAGTTCTTCTTTTCTTTTCCTTATCTTTTTCCATTTTGTTTACCATTTTTTGCTCCTTTTCAAGAGCTATTTTCACTTATCTTTTTGTCCTAATATCTTGCAGACATTTTGCTATGCTATTCGTCATTTTGGGTGTCTTAATGTTTCCCTTCAATTAATAGTTTTGTCGCTCTTTTGTTGCTGATTTAATTATTCTGGTTTTCTTTTGCTTTCCAGGGACCTGATGAAATCTGACACATCACCGATCTTCAAAGAATCACTCAGGAAAAGCTCAAATTCCAGGTGAGGTATAATTGTTGCTGAGATCCAAGATGTCACTCTTTTGTAGACCTTCGACATAGAATGAAATAGAAATAGCGATAAGAAATAGCCTACCAAAAGATGTGCAGCACCGTCTTTCAAAGTAGAGACGAAATGCTTTTGGACGTTACTTTGCATTTGATGATTTTTGACTCGATGTGGATTTTTATTCTACTGCAGACATTTTAGGTAAATTGTTGCAAACTAGATTTTTTAGGGCATATTTGATATTTACAACCTCGTCAATTTTGAAACAAATTTTGCTTGAAAAGCTGAATAAGTCTTTCAAACGCCAGCATTTTCTTTTCTTGCCAGGTTTCTCAATCTCTGTTTACTTTATTACACAATTCAATCATTGACGCTTTTGTTATATTTCAGAGCACTTGATTTCTCTTTGCTCGGGGACTCATCGGATAAAAAACAGCAAGTGGTAAGTTCTTGGACTAGAACAACCCAAACTCCTCTTATAACCCTAAAAGAAGTTGCTCATAGTTATGCCAATAGAGATAGAAGCCACTTAAGGGTGTTATGATTGATAGAAATGAAGCTAAGCGTGGGAAGACGTTGGTTTTGAAAAACACCCAGATTTGGTTAGAGATTAGGGAGCTTCGAAACCTTAGGAGAAGCTTTCCTATCATTAGACAACAATGCCATTGAGAAACCTAGAGTTTTTATGATCGTCTCTGCTGAGCCCATTAATCTCAATTTACTTTAGCACGCTGTTACATTTCATTAGACAAAATGAGCCATTGTTATGGCATAGGGGATCCTTTCTCCCCTAATTAATTTTGTCTATCATTTGTCGGAAGTGGCCTCAAGTTTAAAACAAGTAATTTTTTTCTCCAAGAGCCTTTCAGTCCAGGGAATATGACGATATTTATTATTTTTTAACGTTTGTTAATCAGAGTTTCGTTTTTAAGATGGCCTGAAATTTTGTTAGTGAAAATGTCCGGTGATATGCAAAAGCAAGTCTTGCATTTGTGTTTCCACGTGCGATTCTGTCACGTGCTGCAGGGATTCAGTAACACCTCAAGTTCTTTCTTCACTCTTTCACGTGGCAGAGCAACGATTTTTCTCACCGGGTTGTGATTTGCAGCTGCATTCGTCGCAGATATTTTCAACGTTTTGGATTTAAATTGCTTTCCTTCCCCACGATGAACTTTGGGTTCCAGTACGAATTTCAAGGTTCTATTCTTGTAGATATCAGACTGTGGTTAGCGAGTTTAAAGCAAAATCTTGGTTGGAAGAACCTCTTAGATAATCGAATCTGTTTTCAGTAGCGTCTGTTCGGATCGGATTGAAAAATGAACTGATAGGCCTAACTTTCACGCAGCCGCAAGTTGATCCCCGGTTTGTTCGAATCGCCTTTGATCCAGCATGATAGCCTGAGATCAAATACAACGTCTACAACAAATACAACCACATCCGTATACATTCGATGCCATCTTGCTCGAGGGGAAAATCACTCCCGAAAACTCTCGTACACCTTTTGTGAAAATCCAATGGTTTATCGAAAAATCCCTGGAAATCCTATTGATTCCGTGAAAATCTCGTACCCTATTTGCAAGTGTGGGTTGCCCCTCGATCGTGCTCAGGTGCAAACAAGGTAGCAAAGGCAACAGCTAAAAGACACCGGTTCCATTTCGAATCGATAGACTGCAATCAAGCCTTCGATTTCAGGGGACCAATTGGAAGTTATTCCAATTGAGCTGCCAGTTTTTTGGGGAAAGGAACCCCCTGAAATAAATCCATTGAGAACGGTGCTAAAATGCGCGAGTTAGGCCTTCAGTTTACACAGGACATATTGGAGCCGTTCCGAATGGAATATATAGCTGTATCAAAGTGGGTTTCCCCTGGAGAAACGCTCTGGGGAGCATAGGACGGGTCTTAATGACTAACTTCTGTACAAATGAAACTGTTCCTAAATTTTGTATTGTGTAAGCCACCACAAAAGGAGGCTACCACTTCAAAGATGCCTAAGATAAGATACCTGAGGGAAAGTGCTCTCCCGATTTCTCCTTTGTGGTTTCGATGATTCATGGAATATGGCACCTTTTACAAATTTGTGCCCAGCCCCTGACCCATGCTTTTATAATTCACTTTTTTCTCACTTTCAGGTCATTTCCTTTGAAGACAACACGGTGGAGATCCATAAACTTGCTAAATCTCTCTGTGGCTACGCAAATGAAGATGCAAATGAGGTTTTGACTCTGTTCAACGACATGTCCTGATGTGTGCACAAAACTTATTAATGTACAGAAACTTTGTTGTAAATATTATGGCAAGTCGCAATAAGAATTAAATTATTATTGAAGATTGAGGATATGATCTGTGCAATTTTTTGAGATATGTTTTAGTGTCAGAATTTGAGATTCGACAATACCTGAGATTCATTCGGCAGTATTGCATGAGCCCCTATCTCATTGGTTTATGGACTCGGAGCAAAGAGCCAATCCATTTGACGTCATGTCCCTTATAATGATAGCGGGGTCTAGTGATTACTTGATTCTGATAGGATTGTGCATATATTGATTTTCCTAAAGTTAGTTGCAGATTTGGCAAGTAAATGATAAAACACAGTTTGTATTCTTTCAAAAACACCACGACGCCAAAACAAGGGTACAACATTTGAATACTGCAAGAAGCACTTAGTCAAGTTCTTTGCCGTCAATTCTGTGATCCTGGCAATTTTTGTCTTCACATTTGGCGAAAATGGATCAAAGAATTGGAAGCTTCATGTCAAAACCGTCTGTGCCGAAAAGTTTTAAATATTGCGAATTAACCCATTTTCAAAATTTAGCTCTTCCTATACATTTCAATGGATTTCGCTGATGCAGTGAAAAAATTTTACTACAGCCACAAATTTTGGTCAAATCTAAAGAAATATCGAAATGTTCAAAACAAAGTTACTCGCGACCGTAGGGTCCGAACAGCATGAATTTTCCAGTATAACCTAACTTGAAGATGACGATTTCATTTCTGCAGTCCATTTTTTAAAAAGAGCCGTAGATAGCGGGATACAATTTCGACGACTTCAACCCGAATAAGAGAATAGCAGCCAATTTATTTCACAATAAATTAACAGGGATTTACTGTACGCCAAACAATACTAAAATCTAACCTAACATCTAGAAAATGATCTTGTATTTGGTTTTTCAGTTATTGTGATTTTCATAGCAAGACACAAATCACTTCTGGCCATAAAAAAAGCAGAAAAGCAAAGTGGAAATGTGAAATTGTCGATTATCACGATCGTCAAATGTGTTTATCACGATTAGCGTGAATAATGTAAAGACTGCGATTAAAAATCAAGCGACTTACGTGCAAGAAGCAAAATGAAAAAGGCATTACTCACAGATTCATTTCTTCAAAGTTCTATTCAATATATGACTCACTGCTTGATTCAGAAACTGCCATTGCATGCTTTGAAATCCTGCAGCAATTAATTCAGTTTAATTATATTGATTAGGACAAATTTACGCAAGAAATATCAAACATTACTTACCTTTAGTCGCAGTCTATCGTGGCAGGATGATCATGGTTAGCCATTATAGTTGTTTGCCTTAATCATGATAATTCTCCGGTTGAAACAGTGTTGAATTATGTTTTGGTTTAAATAACTCGGTCCCAAGTAGGAGACAATAATAATGGCTAATGCTCAGTGGTTGTACCATTTTCCCACCACACCAAAATGCTAGAAAATATACCAGCTATCCCACCTGTGGAACGCCAATTCCTCTCAGGAATAGTCGCTTTATCTTCCCTTGCCTGTTAAACAGTTTCTAGCTCGTCTGAAAAATAAAACACATCAGAACCTCGACGTTTCATCAGCTACTTTGCTTTGCCACTCGATCCATCTATTGCCGTCCGTTCCAGTTATAATAGTTGGGTCAACCACTTATTTTTGGGTCACATATCATTATTTTTCTTATTGTCAAAGGATTACCACTTTTACATTCAAGGTTTTCTTTCAGACGCTAGCTTGTAATAATTTCACGATGTGAAATCTTAACTAAATTTCTAAACTTTTAAATTGTGACTTTTAGGAACTTTCCTCTATTTTCAGCAGTTGATACATTTATTGACGAAAACAGTCAACGTACACTATGAGAGCTTCAAGCTCAACCCCTTCGCAAAACACCGCCCCTTCGTTTCATTTATTCCTTGAAAAGTTTTGCATCATTGCAAATTCTATTGCCAATCGCAATAGCTTGATGCTACCTTGAATCGTAACCAAAACACATGATAATCATCGCTTTCCCCATCGTTTAATTTTACTCAGGCACTATCGAATTGCAATGTATAGGATGCATGGTGTGAATTCGATGCTATTTTCCTCAATAATGAGATCCTATTTGAACTAGTTAGCTCTTTAGAACGCAAATTATATTTTAGAAAAGGCAAATACTCCAATTAGCTCTGTCAACAATGGCATTTGTGCTCCAACTTCGCCTGATCAAAGCGTAACAATATGAAATGTATCTTCGTGAGAGTTTCCCCGTATTGTTGAGTCGGGAAATCCTTTATCATATCAAATCCTGCCCGTAATGTGATCACGTGTGTACACAGAGCCAATGCTACCTATTCATGGCTTCAAAAAGAGGGCACGACCTCGCTTCGAGGAAAGATTTGTTCAGCTGTATTTTTCATTTGAAGAAACTCCCACAAGTTCACACAAACCGAGTTCACGGTCATTCAAAATTAGCATATAACCCTTTAAATAATGGCTCTGTGTGGTATGTGCGAATCAGATAATTGAAATATGGCTTCCAATTAGGGAAGGGTTTCAAAATGTTCTTCTTGCAGCTGATAGTATGACAGCTGAAAACCTTTCAGTCTAAACTGTGTGTTCAGCTTTTGCTTCATGGGCAAATACTATTCAGATTATATATCCTCTAGATCATATATCCCTTTACATTCATTTCATGGATTTTTATTTGGCCTTCCCACTTTTAGCTCTCAAAAATTTATTTTTTGGCTTGTTAGCTTGAATGGGGTCCATCGAGCGTGAGACGACAAGCTTGTCCTAGGGGCTTGAGTCAGGAAGGGTTTAGCAGTGTATATAATCTTCCAAAAGACACCGAAATGATCATACCAGTCACGAAGCCTTCTTTGAAAAGAATCGAAGTAGACTCAGACAGTTAAAGCCTTATTTGTGAAAGTTGACATTAGCTTTTCCGCATAGAACTATTAACGCGGTCTAAAAATGCGACAGTCTACTTCTAAATGGGGATCATCTATACGGCGCATATTCGAAGCAAGATGATGGTCTTCTTCCAGTATACAATGCTTTTCTTAAGTAAAGAGCCAGTTCTATTTAACATGAGCTGTTCTGTTATTGCCACGACAATCCTACACCTGTCTAAAGCCGCTGCAAAATGCTGCAAATAGTTTGAATGGAAGATTATTTATAGACAAAACCTTTTATCTTCAAGGTGATGGAGTTGCATTTAGTTATTCGGGCTTCCATTATTTAGATTCCTATCACTTTATCTGGGTATTGCTTGGGTGTGATTAGCTTTGAACGAAATGACCTAGTAGCCTAGAGAATAAACTTAGATAGCAAGTGTGGGACAGATGAACGATGGCCAAAGATTAGCAACTTTTCTTACACGTGCAAAGACCTTTGTTTGTTATCAATACGAAATGCACTGCACCACGTTATATTGTGAAGCCATTGGTAAAAGGAAGAGATGGGAAATATACTGAGAAGCTTCTTCGTTAATGATTAGAAGAAAGTGAAACGGACAAGCACACGTAGAGAGGGAATTAAGGATGCCTGAAATTAACGGATATTACAAGAGGTAATGTACATAAGAAGACATTAAGAATGATCGAATACCAGGTATAGGTAGACATTTTATGCCGTCACACTAGACGGCTCTTTCTTTTAATTCTGGCTTAATAGAGGCTTGCTTATTCTTGCTTAGGATGTAATGTGTCCTCTAAGTAGTTTAAAATGCTTTTTGTAGATGTTCCTGAGCTATACTGCGTCGGACTCCCACTGTCATCTGTGACTTTGGGAGGCAACTGGAAAAACATTTACCTTCAAACATGATTAAACATGAATCTTTTATCCTCACCTACATCGACAAGTGTTGACTGCATTTGTTATATGCATATAATTAATCCTTGTTCTCGTGTTTTGCCAATATAAATTAATGAAGCTTGCATTATTTACAGTGAATGCACCGTCTTTAAGCTGGTATTAATGCTACCGATGTATATGGTGCGTAGCAGTCTATGCATTATAATAATAATAATCAAAAAACGCATTTACACCAGACATAAGAACCCTCAACCCACTTCCAAAAACGCTTTTGAAGTCTGCAGAATCCTCGCCTTGATGGATTGTGATAGGATTGTGTAAAGAACTGCATGATGAACTGTGATATTATGGTCATCATGCTTACTGCTAGATATTTATTGCAGGCGTGCCTTTCATTCTGCCTTGCTCCGCATTTTTACTGCTCGAGTGTTACACTCGTTTCTTTGTTGTATTATTTGTTTGTTGCTTCATTTCTTTCTTTCCTTTCTTTCAATTTCGATTTGTTTTGTGCCTGTCAGTTTTCTTCGCACTTGTTTCTTTTCTTTCGCACTTGCTTGGTTGCATATGCTCTCATGTTCATATATATGATTATCGTGTTAATTATTTCAAAGGTGGTGCTTTCTTTTGAAAATGCAACTTCCATAGCTATGACAATTTGATGGTTATTATTAATTGGGATGTTTCGCTGCTTTGCAGTATGACGCTTTACAGAACCAGCAATGTAGTTGTAGGTGCTTCTGGAAAATAGCACACTCATTAACTTGCAGAGTAGGGCGACCCCGCATCTCTCAATATTCTCATGTTATAGACCATGTATCATTTGTCAGCAATAAGTGATAAAATTTCTAGGGGAATCATACTGCACTAAACTATTCAATGCGCTACAATAAAATGCTACGGAAAACTTCAAAATACTAGGCAAGAAATTTCATCGGAAGTGCAAATGTCATTTAATGGCAACAATTTTACCATACACTCAAAGTTATGTCGACATTCTGCTTATGAGCGAAGGTGTACACGCGCGCAATTTATCGAATCAACAATTGACAGCAGCTCGGTAGTGACCTGAAGTTGTTTACAGCGGTGAAAGTAAAAGACCGGTCACTCAAAGGGAAATTACAAAGACGTCGTATGAAAAACAAGACCGGTCACTCTGGCGAGACGAGCTGTGATGAAAACACAACGTACAAGCAGTGTTACTTATCCGAAAGAGCAGCCAGCCCACGAATGATAGTAATGCTTCATTTGGGTTTTTGTGGCTACCTTATTTATGATTCACTCTCTCTCTGAACCAAATTGTAGCCAGCTTGTGAGTTGGTTATTGATAGTTTGTGCCGCTGTTATTCAAACGCATGCTCCACGGAGGAACTTTCATTAAATCAAGTAAACAGGTAAGCAGAATCCGAGGTTAAACAAATACTCCTTTTTCGAAAATCAAATCGCCGAAGATTAGAGCCTATGTATTGTTTGAAGTGGCAGTAAAGCAGTAATTGAAAATGTGCTCTCGAAAACATTATTAAGACAACAATGCGTTTCTATTTGTTTTCTTTGCAAATTTTCTTCATGTACAATTCAAAAAACTTTGAAACAGATTGCTTTATAATAAAGCTGGGAAAAAGTCGAGTTAAAATTCTTATTAAATCAATAAATCATCAAAATTCAAAAAAACTTTGACTTGGAGAGTCATTGCCTGTTGTTGAAACGTCAAAAATTGGCCATTCTGACATGTTTTTCAAGACTGTGGATCATTGCTCAATATTCTACTGCACAGGCGCTGACAATCTGTCCCTATGACTTTTCGGTGTCTGTTTGCAATGAATCCATCACTTGCATAATGCGTCGATAACGCACTAACATTGCATGCAAAAAATGCTTCATAAAAGGAAGTTCTGCAAATGTATCATGTCTAATGCTTATTTATCGTCAAGCATCATCTTCAACTTTTAAAATGGCCACCGTTGAGAAAGTTTAATGGATTTCAATTCGACGAGTGCTTAGGTATGGGCCATGAATGAATAGGAGAGAATACCCACAATGCATGAAAAATCACAAAAACACAACCAATTACACATCACCAATAAAAAAACTTAACATTTCGAGCAATTTTTTAGATTCATTTAGTTGCCTCTTGCTTTTTGACATTTTTCAAACGGGAGCCTTGCAGAGTAGACAAAGATAAAGTGGAGTTAGGAGCCACGTAGACATTTGAGCGCACTCCCCTCTTCCTGGAATCGTCCCTTGATAGGAGACTAGAAAGACATCGAATCATGGCTACTGAAAGTGATTGGCTACTAAAAAATCTTTGTTGCTCCTAAGCAACTAAATGCTTCTGCATGCTACACTTGGTGCGCTGTTTTGACAGCCTCGCTTAAATTCTACCAGGACAGCAATTTCTAGAAATTTCAATCATTAACAAAAATCACTTTCCATTCACCACGGATTAATGCTGTGTGTGTTAGTTATGGTGTTGGGGTTAATTCTACGTACAGGGCCTCCGACGAAGGGGGGCCGGGGGGGGGGCATGACGAAGGGGGGCCCCGCACTTTTTTGTAAAACAACAGAGCTTTTCTAAATATTTTTTGTTATGATTGTTAAAATCTTTCTTGGCCCTCCATTTTTCAACCTGAGTCGGAGTCCTTGACGTAAAGAATGACCTTCATGAGGTGAACTTTATACAAAGCGTTGTTAATTCATATAAGAACAGTAGGAAGACAAGCATAACTATGAGAGACAATTAACACGGTCTTTTATAGGATAAACGAAAAGCGTTTGGTTGATTTGATTGTGCTACGTTGCGGTTTTTAGAGCAAATGATTGAGATTCAGAAAATGAAATAAGTGTAATTGCAGTTGGCCTTGGGATGCACCACACTGATTCGAACTCCAGCCTCGAAATCTTAGAAATCCAAATTTTTGAAAAGGGGGGTCAAACAAACGAAGGGGCAAAGCAAGGAAGAACTCTGTGGCGCAAGACCAATGTACTATAATCCAGCACAATTTATAATGTGAGGGCTCCAAGAGACACTTTCAAGATACAAGAGGTTGCTTTTTTAAAGCAAAAGCCGCTGGCCGTGAGTTTAATGTTGCTTTTAGCGTTAGTTTGATACTTTGGCTTATGTTGCCACACCCATGTACCGATGAATTTAAAATGTTTTATAAAAATGGTTTTCAAGTATAATTCTTATAAATTATTGGACGTTGTATGACAAGAATATGAAAATTGATTGAAGTATAAACTCGTGCATTTCATGTATTGAATCATATGCATGCATTCTCAAGATGTTTTGAAAGTCTAACGTATATATTTCCTGCCAATCTCGAAGACGTAGTCATACCCCGATTACCCCAAACCCACATACTCCACCTGTGTCACCGCTTCACAACAATGTTTTACTACAAAGCGCACCAGTTGACTGCCAATCCCTCCTCCCCTGATGCAGAAAGGCCTGGTTCATTGAGCCTTCTTTCTGTCTCTCTTCACTGGCACTGTCTGTTTCATAAACCCCCTTGCGCCTAAATCTTTCAAGTAAGTACACGAGT
Organism: Nemopilema nomurai; assembly: GCA_003864495.1. Lineage (NCBI taxonomy): Eukaryota > Metazoa > Cnidaria > Scyphozoa > Rhizostomeae > Rhizostomatidae > Nemopilema > Nemopilema nomurai. The sequence continues at coordinate 367,660 of ML133462.1, read as the reverse complement.
TCCTAATCCTTTCATGCCAGTGGCATAGTAGCTAGAAAAAAAACATTTGAACAATACTTTATGATATCCCCCTCTCTTTATCCCCCTTTTTTAATGATTCCTTGAATTTAGATGCAGCTTTTATAACAATACGTAAAAAGTTGCCTGAAATGCATATATACAATCAAGTGTCTTGAAAATTGTCAAGAAAGATGTCAATACAATTTTTGGTTCCCTGCACACATTTGCATCCCCCTTATCGACATGTCAGCATGAGCTGATAATCATCGGGAATTAACATTAAAATGTTTTGTTGTCAATTACGCTCCAGAGTTGAAAGTAGAATTTCCGAAACACATTGCCAAGAAAACTGTGCGACTTCCTGCCATACAGGCCTAGGTAGGATCACACATCCGCCAAAGCACGCCCGTTCAGCACAATCTAAACCAGATCAGTAACGCAACAAAGCTAGCAAAACACGACGGAATACAACAGAAGACGATCAAAGAACTTTGATTTGATGGTCAAATAAATACGCGGCTCTCTGCGACGATTTTTTATTAGATTTGCTCTTTTAATAACAGTATATTTGTAGATATATGATATCCGTTGAAAGAATTCCTTACTAATGAGAGCATTACGGTATTGGCTGAACGTGATCACGTGACAGTCGTCACTGTACAATATATAGGTGCCTCATGATAAAATTCTGAATATGTTTATTGGAGTGAGTGCCGATCGAGCTGTGAAGAGGAGTATGGAAAGTAAGCCGAACAACGATCCCAATTCCAAGTGTTTTGATAGAAGATAAGCTGCGATTTATGTGGTTTTTCATCTGTTGGGACACACTGAGGATCCTATTTGATCAACCGAGGTTCTCTACCGAGCGGCGAAACTGAATTGGAATTCACATTGGGCTTGTGTAGTTGCAACTCATTCACACCAGGTACGAACTGAACGTGAATAACTAACAACGAAGTTATCTTAAGCGTAGATAAATTCTCATTTCTTTCTTTTATTCTCTTATACCTATCTGGTTCATCGCTTTAGGCATGTTTTCTCGCCTGAGAATGTTTTGGGTTCCCAGAGGCCTAAGCTAATCCTGATTGAGGAACCGGTACTGCTGGCAGAGGACGCTTTACTAATTTATTATTTATCAAATAAAGAGTAAGATTTCCTTCTCATTTTGATGTGATGGATGTGGAAGTGTTCTTGATGCTGGGACTCTTATGGCAAATCACCTGAAATCGGAAGACCTACGGTTATACTTGTAATCGCCATTTGTCTGTGCTTTTGAGAAAGTTTCGGTCAGTATGTCATCCCTCTCCGGGAGTTTTTGACAAGTGTTTGTAATTGTTCCGGGAAGGTTCGGTCGTTCCGATCTGTTTGAAGACAGAACCAATTATGCATCGAAGTCCAATTATGTTTAAATAGACTGAAAATTATTTTTCTTCAGTGTAAATGAATCGGACCTGTTGCTGTTCCACAGGCTCCTGTTGCCTGAAAATAGCCTTCTAAACCAAGGAGTTCGAAGTGGGCTTAATCAAGTGAAAACTAAGCTGATTCTATCATAGACCATAGATTAAATTATTGCCATTATGAATGAATGAAACTTCAGTGTCTGGTGGAAATAAAATTCAGTGTTTTGAGTGATAATGTTAACAGGAGTGAATGAATGTTTATAAAGCATTATTGGATGCAATCATGTACTCAGTCATTCGTTATTTGAGTTGAAAGAAAGGAAGAGGGTTGATGAGAGCATTCTTTCACCTGCTTATCAGGACTGAGAAAAACATACCCCCCCTGAAAATGAGAATAATGTGAAGAAATATGGAAATGATCTAGAGGTTTTTGCAAAAATGTGATGAGGTCAAAGTGACATGTGAAGTTACGCATTCAGTCATTCAAAATCCCATGCAGATTTTTCATTAAATGTCATCTTGTTCACCATACCTATTCTGTAAATGGGTGTTTTAGCTGTAGTAAAAGAATTGGCGAGCTTGTTGATTCAACTAAAGATATTGATTTTTGCTTGCTAGCCAAAAATATTTCTCTTACATTTTTAGTTTTGTCTAGGTCTTTTCAGTTAAATGTGCAAAGTAAACAACAATATTTGCTCAAAACCATTAGTATTGTATAATATCATGAAGGATGTTTTTATATGTTGACCTTAAAGCTGCAGGTAGCTTTTGTCTATTGGCTTGTGTAAGAGTATATGTTGAAATTCTTATGTTGAATATCAGCGGTTCTTTCTACTATTGTTTTTTGGACTAAAAGCTATGAAATGAACAAATCCACACAATGAGTTTAATCAATATTTCATTGATAATTAGTTCAGGGAGAAAAAAAGAAAAGAATTGGATTCTTTCTGTACAAAACAATTAATACTACTTAGTGGTTTTTTGTTTTTCTTCTTTATTTCTTTGTCTGGAATTAGAATATTTTGGTGAATTTTAAGAGAATGCAGTTTTTTAAGGCTTGCTGTTGAACCAATTATAAGTAGCTTATCCAGACTGTACTTTGATTCTTTCAACTTAATACTTTTGACTTAATTGCCACTTAATTGCCTTTGTAATTATTTTGATTCTTCTAATTTATGTATTATGATGCAACTCTTCAGTTTCACTGTGATGATATTTTTGCGAAAGGATCATTGGAGAGGCCTTTAGTCAGAACTTGTCACTTTGCTTGCCCACCATGGTTATGCAACCAATGTTTTAGTGACTTTTTGAGTAACACAGTTATGTAAGTAGAAATAGAGTTGGATCCCTATATTCAATTTGGTCAAGAGTTATGCTCCCGCTTCAAGTAATTCTGAAAAATTCATGCATCTTGATTCAGTATCTATTGCTGAATGTTTCTCTAATTTGCTTTTTGCAATTAAGTTTGTTTCTTTGAATTATTGTTTATTTGAATCTCTGTTTTCTTATTGGCTTGTCTAGCTAAAAATGGTTACTTTTAATTAAAAATGTTTTTCAAGACCACAACATGCATATTGTTTTTCTTAAAAGCGGGTAATCATTCTTGAGCCAATATGTTTGTGGTTCTACAAGCTTATCAATAGGTTTGTAATGAGATACCTGAGGGTCATGACATCAATGTAAGACTGTGGATGACACAATTTTGACAACACTTCTGTGGTTTTCTAATCCTCTGCCCTATTATTTAAGTACCAAGTTCTGTTATTTCAGATTATAAATTCAGTTTTTTATCAGTGTTCAAATCCTCATCTTCCTGACTTCGGCTATCAATGGTCACTAGAGTTTGTTTATGGCTAAATGACTGTTAGACTTGTTTGCGGAGTAAATCACCTACGGTAGCGTGTGCATCAAATTGAGTGAGTAATCAACCCATTGCTGAACTTCTTTGATTATTTACCTGAGTTTTGGCTGACCATTTTTATTCATTATTTTGTTTGATCAATCGTTTACCTGTTAAACGGATAGATATGAAGAGCAATTTTCATGTTATCTGCAAACACAGAGCTGTGGTGGCGGCCCCTATTATCTCTGTTTTTCAACATGGATTACATCAATGAATGATTCAATGGTGATTACAAAAGAGATGGGTCATTATGCCTGATAAGAAATTTATTTGTTTTTTACATGGCATGGCGTCTTTAGCTTGGTTTTGGCCTTTGTTTTGCCACCGTTTAGTGCTTACACTACACCCAAGGGGCTACTCTTTCAAGGGTGTTTTCCCTCCAAACTTTTTACCGCTAGCAAAACGATCGCCAATAACGCTGTAGAGGAAACCATGGAGGAAACCCCATTGGTTGTTAACACGAGTTTGAGAAAAATGGGCCGGCGGAATGGTTCACCAATCGCTCGTCAATATACCCAATAACTCATAACTCATAAAATTTCGCAAAGCACTCGCGAGAATGCGTTTGAGAGAAGTTGCATTGGTGTGTTTTGATTTGTGTTGCCTTCTTTGGAAGAAAAAGGGACAAGTTTGCAAGGCTAAACTGTGATAAAATTAGTAAGGGCTCCTAACTACGTTTGGCTTCAATTGTAGGCCTTCTCACTCTGGGGCCACCGTAGAAGTCACACCGATTTAATGATGTGAATTTGCTTTTTGAAATAGGATTTATGGGAACATTTCCAAATTTGCAACACAAGATGATCAACTTGGCAAAGAAATGGACAGTTGGAGTTGATAATGTTTTCGCGCATTAGCACCGTTTCTATGTTCCATAACGTGTTCCAATTTTGATTTAAAATGACTGTGTGACGTTGATATGGTAACAATGTGCAGGTTCCCAATTTAAAGAGATGACGGTAATTGCCATTTCTAGCGTGTTTTGGCCCTTGATGCGAAGAGAAGGTTGGATTTGCAGTGTTACACGATTATCAATTATTTATATAATTCAAAGTATACGAATTTTGAAGTGCGACAGAAGTTTTCACCGTTTAAGCCTTCCAATTGAAATGATTACCGTACACCCCGCTCCAACGAAGTATCCAGACATAAAAATCAACCATAGCTCTTCGCAACTCTGACATAACTTATGACATTTGTAACCAATATTCTACAATAAAGCTTGGAAAGGCTGTGAATCTTTTCAGCGATTTCATTTAACGTTTATGATTCTTGATTACGCGTATTTTCTTTTTATACGAAACTAAGGTCTGGTACTGGTAGGCCGGTTTTGAATTTTTGGCAATTTTGTTTCTGGCCAAATATCTGTTACATTTTTCTTAAATTTGTTAGGTTGTGAATTTCTTCAAACGTATTGCCATGTTAGATATTCCACTCGCACTAGGAGATGACTAATGTAATGTACTGATTCGAAGAATGATGAACGTTGGTGTGTATATGTTCCTCAACAACTTCGCACAGCTGTATCGCAAGTAAAGTGTTGCAAAATACAGTGGTGTTCAATGTAAAGACTGTTTCAAGTGCCAATTCAGAGAATTAAAGCTGCAAGTTATAAAAATTTTAAGCCTCTCTATTTAGGTAGGGTTGTTTCCCAAACTTCCTATAACCTGCTACTTTTAAATAAATTCATTTATTTATCAAATTGAAGCCCTCAACCAGCCCTTTACACGAATCCTCAATTTATTAAACTTTGTATGAATGGTTGATGGATTTTGATTTAATGAAAATATCTCAACCAATGTTGTTTTCAGCCTGCAAGAACGTATGAGCACGCTTGTAAAACATAATCTCCTTACACACGACAAATTGCAATCGAGATGTGCATTTTCAGCTGTTTTCCAAAATGTAAGTGTTTTGTTGACGTAAAGCCAACGCGTTACTTGTGATTGAACAACGAAGTGTTCATGAACGCACACACGTCCCACTTTGTAAATGTTTGAAAATAAGTTTTTTAAACATTGGGCATTGTTTTGTCAACCCTAATTACGATTGAATGAATGGAAACTTGGTTTTTTGAATGATGTAGGAAGTGATATGAATGAAAAGTACTCTACGGCAGAGTTGTCGAAACACAACAACGTTATATAAAACACTTGAAGATTACAATTGACTGAGTAGCACTCGTTGCCATTGAAAGGTCTGTGTGTTGCCCAGAATGCACCCAACGATTTGGTTTTTGAGGATGCTAGCTGTTTGCCTATAAGTATCTGCCTAGTGCTTGCGTCAAACGATCCCAAAGAAGCAGTTTTTGCCAAGAGCCTAGTCGAAATCATTTCTCCCGCGATTGTTTTAATTTTCGCTCATTTTCACCTAAAATTTCATCGTTGGTGCTTGTTAGAAGCTCTGTGCAAAGCTATCCACGTTGCCTATGTTTTGCCTTGACATAGTGCAGTATGCGAATTTGCAGTTATGTTTTTTGTGGACTATGCAGATCAGTTTGTCAACGACACTGCTTTACTAATTCTAGCATTACAGTGATTCACGATCTCTACAGAAGATATCATTACTTGTTCTTCTGTGTCATGTTCATTGGGGGTGCTCAAAATGCTGCGTGAACTGTTTCGGGCAGCCTGTGCACGACTTGTTACATGATGGCACGGAACATGAAATGGCATTCACATCCTTCGTTTTCAGATTTTGATTAGATTAGTGCGCCAACGCAGCTGCATTCTGGCCGTGAATTACTGTTTGTACTTGGATTAGGTCGTGTTTTAATTGACTTTGTTCTGCAAGACAATGAAGATATGGGACTTCTCGCGTCTTGGTGTGGTTTCTACACAGCGCATGGAATTGCAGCGAAAAACGCAGGTTCGCCACAGAATAACCCCCCAGGATACAACCTTATTTATATGGTTTGCACAGGAGGGGTGGGAAAGGAGGTGACTTCAGAACGAGGCTGATAGGCCTGTTTAGGATGCGCGTTTCAACAGCTTGGTTGCCTGGCAAATGACGCGAGATTTTTAAGCGCGAAAGACTAGCTTCAAGTTTTGTAAGTAAGTTGACTAAGCACTGTTTAGCTAGCAAAGAAACGTTGCCATCTTTTTCTCTTGAAGCTGAATTTTTTAATGTGAGCTTAAAAAGTGTGTTCTATTTTCACGGAGAATATTAATGTTTTCAAAGTGTTAAGCGAAAAAATAGTTTCACAAGTCATGATAAAGTTATTTTTGCTGACAATTTGCTAGCTGAAAGTTTTTCATCAGCCGATGAAATGGTTTAAATGTCCACTTTTTAATTTATTGTCATTTTTACCATGATTTTTTCTGTAAAGACTCTTTTGGAAACAGGTGTCTTATATAAAAAAAAACGTTTGCATTTCATCATGTTCAGCATGGGACCATTGTCGTAAGTCTTAAAGATTGAAAAAGTCTTGAAGAGAATATGTTCACCGCTGAAGGTATTACCATTCCTGGTAAACCACATGAACTACGTCTTTTCTCTATAAGCTCACAAAGAAACGGCCTTTTTATTGCCTCGCTGCACCACTACGTCTCATTAAATGTGCAAGTGTTTTTCAAAGAGGACGCCTGTTCTTTAGAACAACCACAGGAGGCCGAGTCGATTGCAATTATATTGTGCGCTGTACAGCGATATATGACATCTAGCGAAGAATATTGCAATATTGAAAATATTAGCTTTACATCGCTCGTTTTCAATAATTTCTAGGTCACTTGAATTAAGACATAATTGACAGGGCGTGGATCAATGCGAATTGCTTTCTCCTGGCAATGAAATGCAGAGGCTGTTGAAAATCGTATTTCTATGATAGTAATTAGGATTGAGAAGTATTAAAGCGTAATAATCAATGGTTTTTTGCAACTTATCCTTAATAATTTCTAACACACAATGTTGATGATTCCTTCTGTCCTGGCCAAACTTTGCAATTAGGTTTTTTCTCCTGCAACTGTTCTTTTATTCAGTCCATATTATCTCAATGAACATGAATGAACCAAATTTGCTAAAGAGCTTTAGGCCAATGTAAACAAACATTTGTTCAGCCTGTTTGTCAACTCAAAATTGTTTCTTACCTGCAGCAAAGTTATTTTGTATTATAATATGAAAATGTATAGTGTCGCGTGAATGGTTGCAACCACAATCTCTGCCAAAAGTAGTTGGACACAATGAGATTTTGTGATTTTTCAACCCCATTCTATTTCTGTGCATCCTTGAAAAATGAATCCCCCTTGCCTTTCAAAACAATGTTTTATCTATAGGTGAACGTTATAGCTATATGGGAATCCACAATTTATAGAATTGTTCACTTTTGCGCTACAGAACAAAACAATGGGTAAACTAAAACAAGTGTTCCAAGAATTTTGGCAGAGATTGTAGGCCTCGATGCCACGCTCATAGCATTTAGTAATTGTTAAACTTGACCATAGCAAAAACTTATAGAGAATACTTGGCAAGGGCAATATGATTAGCACGAAACTTGTTCCTTGTGGGATTCTACACAAGAGATCGCTTTTGTGAATTACCTTGTAAGCCAAATTTCCTTACTATCTGGTCAAATAATGAATTGAGAATGTAGTGGAATTCAGTGGGTTTCTATGCTGTCATTCATAACAATCGAAAGCTAAAGGCTTTGCCCTGAGCTTTATACGACCGAAGCTTTTGTGGACAACACCGTACGTAAGTGACATAGATAGGACCAACTTTGCGACACATTTTTGACACCATACAATCAATGCTTTGAGCATCGATTTAATTTATGTTAATTTAGCGCAGTCCACATTTAGTAATGATTAATCACGTGACCACGTTCCACAGCAGCCAGGGTAAGAAGGGGGTCGGTCTGCCCATCGGCGCTGTAGAAGCGTTTGTTAGACCAGGGTCGTGAAATGCCACACAGCATCAAAGGGTGTATTACTCAGGGATTTGCGACTGCTTTTCAGATTTTGCTTATCCACGATTTGATGAGTTGCGCGTGCGCCCACACAAAGGAGTCTGGTGTATAGTATTAGGAGGGTGTCTGAATTCTTAATTCCGGTGGGTCCACGTTTATTAACACCAAGCATAACTGATGACCAGTTTACACAACGTTTCCCTTGCTTATCGGAGCGCAAACAGACGATTTTACGGCGTCTTTGATGCCCATCCACGGGCAAGGGTTGACTTATGTGGTCTCAATTCAAAATCTCCCTTGGATTCCATCTTGAATATGTTTTTCTACCCCTTATCTTTCCTTTATCACTTTGTATAAAGTGCGCTAAATTTACCTTTAACAGATTTGGTGTTTCACGAAGCGAAACAATGCTCATCAAAGATTCGGATTTATTTAACGCATTTACTCTGAGATTTACTACAAATCTTAACCATAATGCTACCCCCTCCAGACAGTCTGAAGTCGAAGTCTTGAATGAATTCAAAATAGAAGAAGCGACAGTGATGTCTCCAAGCACCCTGACCTTGTCGCAACCTTTATTCTGTCGAAAAACCCGTTGTCCTCTCAGATGCAGCCTTATGAACAATGGAGAGTTTCAATTACTACCAACAGTAACGTTATAGATGACCAAAGAATGAAGCGTCTTCATTTTCGTTATCGTTGTGGTGAAATCACATTAAGCATAGTCGACCACAGGGGGTGAATGTGGGAATGCTGCTCTTCCTTGGTTACCATAGAAGGCCTGCCTTTAGTTCTCAAGTGGTTGCCTTTCTAATGTTGTGGAAAATACGGCCGTTAGCGATACTGCTGATGCTCTGGGTATTGCCTTCAACCTTAGTGTAGTGGATGACAAAAAAGCAACTCCTCTTATCAGAACTTTCATATATACATTTATGCCATAGAAAGTAATATTGAAATAATCTGTATGTAGGCCCATTTTCATAGTGAATACGAAAAAACAGTATGAAACACTCCATTATGCTTGAAGTTCAATGATGGGGATGGGAGTTTGTATGTCAGGCAGGGGAATTTTTAACGACACATGCGTACTTGACAGAAAAAGTTTTTTTTGGTTTTTATTATGGTTATGGTCACCAATGCTCAAAAGACCTTATATATATATCTACGTTCCATGTCTTAAACTGAAATATTTATCTAATTAAATAGCGATATTGCCCAGTAGCTATAGTTGAAATGCTTGGAATAAAATAGAAGTATTCACAGATGATTTGTTGCTCTTGTTTAGGCCATTTTTGTTTACTTACTTCATTTGACATTTGTTTTAGTTGCAAGATGAGCACAACAACTGTGACGTCATCGACTCCAACCGTGCAACTGACGCCACAGCAACAACAACAGCTCACGGAGCAATTACTCCATCTAAAGCAGCAGCAACAACTGCAACAAGAGTTCTTGTTTCGCCAGTACCAGGAGCAGCAGGAATATTTGCGCCAGCAGCAACAACGAGAACTTCACCAACATTTGGAGAGGAAGCCTCCGCAAGGGAGGATTGTCCACGGCGGGCCAATCAACACATACGACACCAAATCAGAGGGGGATATTTGTAAGAAGGTAGGTGTCATATGCTTGAAGGAGATTTTTGACGTAAAACAGCTTGCCACCTCCACGCACAGTTTCGATTAGACATAGCGCTGGTTTGCTCTTTTTGTTCATCATAGTTGAATGTTTCGTAAAGAACTGTTTTATTGTGCAAGTACCGTTTACTATCAGAGCAGAACTAATAGGAAAGCAAACTAATATGATAATCAAGGAGCTGTAAGCGCATTCGATGATTGCATTGAGTGTCATCTTAGATGCAACTTCAAGTCGGCTTATTACATCATAAGCAGATGGAGACCTTGAAGTGATTTGTGTTGCTTATTATGAGCCCCTTTAATGATTGTCGCTTGGCCTTCTCTTTCCTTCGCCTTCAACGTACTCCCGTTCAGCCATCTCTTCACTGCAGTGCTCGGCCATCTCGGTCACAACACCTCTGTCAAACATAGCCTTTGGTGTGTGTCGTGTTTTGTCAGTGAGACTTCACGGTTGTTCTGCTTTTGTTCCAGCGTTTCTTTAACGTCTTTTGTGGCAGCAGCCAAATTCTTTTAGTCTTGGCCTCCATTATGATGAATGTTGTGGCTCGGTACATAGAATTCCTGGTGATGTTTTACATTTAAAAAACGTTTCAGGTTTTTATTTTGCCATTTCGATGCCTTTTTCGAAAGAGGCCCTTTTTTCGTTTGAATCGTTTGAAAACAATATTGCGATGATCCTCTGAAGTAATCTGTGTGAATCATTATATAGACGATGCTTCTCTCTCATCTCTCGGCCTGATGGCTTCAAGGGTCAAAAGACTTTCTGCTTTGTTCTTGCATTGTTACGTCTATATTTATTACGTAACTTGACCTGCCAAATATATTTCTTTAAAATGAAAGCCAATTAATTACAGGGAAACTTAAGAGTACTCTTGAATTGCAAAACCAATCTCTTTGAAAAATTCATGTGCAATAATATTTTAATTGGAGACTAACCCTACAACCTTAATTTTGTTTGTTTTGGTTTGTTTTTGTGTAGTTGGTTTGTCCAAAATATGTCGGCAAATTTAGTGATTATAACCAGAGCATAGTTTATCGTCGAATCTTGAAAATCTGGACTAATTCTATACATTATTTGGTTTTTATAGCGCTGTTCATTTTTATTAATCATTCAAGTCACCTATGTATTAACTACCGTCTATAATTATGTTAATTAATTATGTTTTTCGTTCACAAGACTGCATATTTCCATTGTAGGAAATTTTTGTTCCAGCCCCCTTTCTCCATTCTAGTGGTTGCCTCATTCGCACCTATGCATCCTAATTCATTGACTTACAAACTCCTTGTATCTGTTTGTTTCTTAATGCTTGCCTGTTGCCAATACATTACATATTGTAATGTAGGGAAGACGTGCAGCAGTATTCATTTGAAATAGATCATCGCCAACCAAACTTTTATTGCCTCTCATTATTTATACTTGCACTCGGTCGTTTGTTTTGGCCGTTCCCACAGTCGCAAATCTTCATTTTCGATTTGATTGATCGCGATCGCAAATCCTGAATTATGCAGAATGTATCTTACCAGCAGCAAAGGTGGCAAAATGCAACTTTGTGTGATTCTGTTTTTCAACCTCAAAGCAAGTACCCGTTTTATAGAGGGTTATGACAGCTCTGTGGACATTGCCATGCCTTCTCACGACTGAGCTGACAATCTGGTCATTGGAAACAAACAAACGCATAGACGTGAATAAAATAACAAAATTATTTATTAATGTCACTAGGCTATCTCCAGACTTTCTAAAATTTTGATGACAAAGGTTGCATTATCTCAGAGTGAAAGTTGATTCAGCCAAATGCCGCAAGGTTAGAATAGAAGACAGAAGAAATGCAGGACCAGATAAAGAGAAGCGCATTGTTGCACCTGGGCATCGATGACGTCACTTCTTATGTCGTTCTTATGTCACTTCAGATGCCATTCGTCGATCTTTGATATTAACGACATGGCCTTTGCTGCACTGTCCAAAGATGCTGGTGTGCCAAGTAGCCGTGATTTCAGGTTGTGCCTAACCACAAGTTATTAATGAACATTACTAGTTATTCAGCATTGCTCAGCATAGTACGTTTTAACAGGCCTTGGAAATGACAATAGAACTACCGAAAAGCAGTATCTGTTATCAATATTGCTCATACAATGCTAAAGCTTAATGGTTGCTCTGACGTAATCGCTCTTTCAGATCTTGTATTTGTTAGCTCTGTAACTGTTTCTGTGTCATTTTACTGCCAATAGCGGGCAAGTTCGTCTAGACCAGAGTATTCATTTCCTCGTTCTTTGCCGTTTGAATTTTCTAAAAAACAAACTAGTCGCGCCGGTGTCTGAAGATCTTTCCTTAGAAAGTCTGTACGCGTCTGTTGGTTCGTATCAGTTCGTCCTTTGACCTTTTAACCATCCATCATATGCTCTGTGTATCTTTAGGTAACTTGCCCTCTTCTGGAGTTTTGTCGATAATTATACGATTATAATGAACTCGTTTCGTTTATTTTAAGCTTAAGGGGAATTGATGGGAAAAGCTGTTGCATTGCTTAATATCTTATGACTTCCTGTTAGCATCGAAATTGTCCTTTAGAACAAACAGAGGATGTGTTTATCCCTCCCTTTATTGGAAACAGGATTGTTTTATCTCCCTCTAAATCTGCTCTTTGACGTGTCCTTGTAAACAAGTCAGTTTCCAGTGATTATCATTAATAACTCCAATTTGCAATGGCGAGACGAGTAAAGGTCCAATTGTGTCTCTACCACTAGTTATTCTATGATTTGTTAAAAACAAATAGACAGCTACCTTCACAAAAAGACCGGTATTTTGAGTGCAATGTTTTGGAGATACGTTGAGCCCACCGAGCTGCAACTTTCTTGCATAGAGACTAACCTTCTATATTCTTGTCTTCTACTGAGCATAATTTTTGCCGATCGGTAAAGAAACTTTCCCACTGAAGTACTACGAATGTGCATACGGACCATTTCCTAATCCCAATTCGAGGTCCACCTTTGACTCTAGTTGTGGTCAGATAAATGGATTTTATTCTGTCTAATTTTAGGATATCTTTTTTTGGTTTTTTTACCCCTTGCAGAATTCTTCCCCTTTAAGGGCATGTCAATACATACAACGCGAATTGTTTTAAAGTTTCTTTCAATTCATAGACTTGAAGCCCGGGTCGTTCTTTTCATAAGACTATTGAGTAGCCAATTTCATCCGACGGGCACAGCTTTAGTAAATAGAAGAGCTCCTGCCGTGGCAGTGCCATATATAACATATACCCAATGAGCTCTTGAGGTCTTTGGTCTTGAGGTGTTGACCTGCTGAATACGCACAGTACTGATATCGAACGAGGGACGCTGCGAAGGTGCAGATGGTTACGTGACTGATGAAGCAGGAACCGAGGTGAGACATGGGTTTCGAGTGAAACAATAGAGGATCTGATCCAGGTTAGACAGTGGTCACTAAAACCAGATTCAAAATAGGTCGTCAACTATTCCTGGCGCAGACATGTTTTCTTTAAGAGCAACGTTTTTCAGTGTCTCATTCTTTGCTTCGAATCTTGTTGTCGTGCAATTAGAGTTTCCGAAAGCATTCGTTTGTGTCTTTTACAAAAGCCTGGCGATAGGACAAGCAATTGTTTAGCTTTTGTTAGCCGCCAGTTCAAGAAACATTACGGACCCGAGTCGATTCGCACGGACCCACATATTGAAACACCTTAATGCTGCCACCTTAATGAAACAATATGGCTATCAGAGCTTTGTTACTTTTTCATTGTTTTTACGGAGATTGGGCCTCAGCGAGAATGTAAATAATCTGTTCTATTTGCGGAAACAATGCCCGTACGTAAAATAGATACCGTTTCCTTAAATAGCTGCAGATTTGAGTTGGCAGATATCGCAAATGCGTGTAACAGGTCTTCGGACGCCATCACGTTCGCGCTTCAATCTATTTCCACTCGGGCGCTCGTCCTTTTCAACGAAGCAGTCGCCGCATTCTTTGCCGTGCCAGCTCTCTGAAAGCATTCTATTCAGTATGAGATTGTTCTATCCGTGTCTGGTGAGTAGGCCTGCCTCTCGGTGGCATAACAACCCAGCCATTTTTCTATTTTTCATAAGGCGAAGAAAAGTTGTTTCTTATGAGGGTTGACTTATAAGCCTTCGTTGCCTACTTGTGTTTTGTTTTCGTGAGGGCATTGTCCGATTCTGCGGGGCCATTTTGCGTGTTGCTAGGCTAAGTTGCCATCCCTCAATTGGCAGGCTGGAATTTATTTCAAATAAATTATGGGGGAGATTTCTATGTTTTGTCATTTTAATTACATATAATTTTAATCGATTAAATGCTGCGAGAGAGTTTTCAACGGAGGTGCTTTTTAAGGTACCTGTAGGCTCGCTGAAGTCCTTTTAAACAACATTTATTACCTTAATTCGTGACTATTTTTGATTAAACCGTAAACATATCTTGTTCTTTTAGATTCTCGTGTCCATTAATGTGATAATATCTTGTTGCCTGTAAACGTTTTTGTTACCAAAATCCGAGTTTCAAGAGTTATGTTATGTTTTCGATTCGAGGGCGTGGCAAGGGCGATATAAACAAACTACACTTTGAAAAATGCCGCGCCATTTCTTTGTAAAAGAACTATACCAAATGAATGGTGCATATGAATTTCGCAATGTACCTAGTGCAAAGCTTTTTCTTCTGGGCTATTCGTGGTCAAAAGGTGGGCCGTTGTGATCAAAACCTTGTAATGCATTTTGTGTCATTTACGTTTGTATTGTGCATGCATATTTCATACCACGTGCAAAGCAAATTGTCGTGAGCCATTTCGAACAAGGAGAATTCTTCTTTGTTGCTGTCCTTAATCGGCTTAATGAAGATAAGACTTTCTATCTGCCATTGTTGGGCCTTCTATACCTGTCGTTTGACGTGTTTGCTTGATAGAGGGCTTTTTCTCCTAATAAACGGATCTCCGCCTTATTGTTTGCGAGCTTCGCTTGCGTACGTAGAAGCGATTGCTCTAGCACATACACCTTTTGCTAGAACGCTGCGAGGGAACGAAAACGACTTTTTTGCATGCATCAACGCGTAGTTGCATTGAAAGAGGACTGAAAACACCAGTCGTTTTGATTCTTACGATTAGCTTTTGTGTTCCACTTTGGAGATGGGTCTCTGAAATATTTTAAGCCTTTCTCTGTTCTTGTTTGATATGTGTTTCTACTTTTTTATTTTTGTTTCTATTTGTTTCTATTTGTTTTTAATTGAAGACGAGAGCCTTTCTAACGAAGCTTTGTGCCGTGTAAAGCTAATGTCGTAGTATGTCTGTAATCTAAAATCTCTAATTACCAATGAGTCTCTAAAATCAAGTTAGCACACCCAGAGTAGTGTTATGTCTGGCTCTATCTTTTATAGAAAGCAGGGCCTTAGTCTGGCGTCCCATCCAGAGACATGGGTGAAACAATAAGTAATTTCAGACCAAGAGACCATCATTCCCCTTTTCCACAACCCAAGATAAGAGCACGTTTTCATTTCAAGTTTTTGTAGAACTCGCCAAAGTTGCGGAAACTGAGGGACAAAAATAGACTCATTGGTAATTGGCTTACCGCGTAAAGTTTCCAAGGAAAAAATATTCTATTTCAAGTTCAAAAGGGATATTTTTAAATATTTCCTTGCGTGTCAGTTGTTAATAAATTGCTTTTGTAGACACAACACAAAGGCCCAAAAGCGGTTGCCAGAATGCCGATCAGTTTAACCAATGTGCGATCCAACTAGAACCTAAATTAACGTTTTTTTCCAATATCAACATTTTTTAAAAAAGCCATCCTCTTTAGCTTGTTTGGAATTAAATCAACGCCAATCTCTTTTTAATCAACTTCATCATTTGTGCTCTCCGTATCTTTTTTGTTTTTGTACGATTCTGTTGTTTTCCACAATTGAGCCTTCTTGAAGAACTTCCAAGAAGAATCCTAGCTGCTTCGTCTCTCAATGCCTTATTTTTATTTTTCCTTTGAGCCAATCGAGGGTTGTTTGTGTCGGGTAGAAAGTTTCCAAATCACCCATGTTTTTTGACACATTCAAAAAGGTTTTGTTGGTGCCAGGTGTCAATGACAACCAGTCCCTTTATCTCTATTTGCTGTAAACGCTGATAAAATGCTGAACTTCAACAAAAAGAGGCTTCCAAGCTATGACCCGGGCAAGTGAAGTGACGAGGCAATAGACGTGTTCAGAATCTTTGTTCTCAAGAAGCCATTTCTTTAAGGAGGTGTCTGACTTTATGTTTTTGTAGACCACCTACCCAAAAGTGTTCTTATATAGTGAACGTAAAAATCTTGTCAAGGTTGTCCTCTTTCCTACCATTGGTGACAAAGACCAGTGTTAGTTTGGCCTTAAATCAAACGCAAGACCTGGTCTCTTGGTCTGAAAGTACCTATTCCTTCCTCCAGTGGCTCTCATAACAGTCACATTTGGCGAGACAATGTAAGCATAATCTTGGCGAGACAATGTAGGCAAACATTGTTAAAAATGGACAGTTATGTAAGCCGTATTCCACTGTTGCAGCTGTAGGCCCCTGAAGTAATGTTGAAGCACTATGAAATAAAGGAGGCGTGCCATGTTCGCAAATGTCTCCCTTACCACTTTTTGACATATATCATTATTGACTTTTTATGCAACAAGTCAATAGATGTAATAAATAGATGTAATAAGGGTACGATTCTGTTTGGTCGCGAATCGTTTGAACCGGCATTTAACGGCCTTTTATCCCCAAAGATGTTTTGAAACGTTGCAAAAAGCTGTCGCCAACTCTGGGGAAAATGCTGCAGAAAACTTCCAGTCAGCTGATCACACGAAAGGAACACAAATAAGCATAAAATCGCTTAATTATTTTTTAGACTAATTATTTATAGACTCTATACATTTACCATTGGACAAGCTTGACATTAAATTCCACCTATTCGCAGATCAGTGACTTGAGCAAATGTCTTCTTGCTCTGGTTCTTAATGCAATACAAATGTTGCGATGCGACGCAAATCTCGTTTCGTTTCAAAGCAACCGGTTAGAACTCGAACCCAATGCACCAAACACAGCCTGACGAATTTTGAGTAAAATAAACTAAAATAGTCTTATACTCTTCGTATTCTCAAGCCCTACCACCTATTTTGAAGTTTAATTTTTATTCCATCTACCCGATTGGAAAAGTCTACTTTCGTAAAATCACAAGAAATTATCGGTCTGCCTATCCGACATCTGGTTTTTGTGATCTTCACAGTTGGTTGAGAAATGACCTTGCCTGATCCACGTCATCTACTGTTTTTTCTCTCTCTGTGTCTATTCTTTTGCAGTTATTTCGAGGTTATGTGGGGTTTATTTCTTCCAAGTCTTTTGCAATAACAAGTCGTTTGCAGCTGATCCGTTGAAAAATTTATCAATTTCTGCGACAGTGTCTTCAAATCTTTTAATGATAATGCTGGTGAAAGGAGATTGACGCAATCATTTTCTTTCTTAGGAGAAATCCTCTTCCCTGAATGAGTCGATTATCCAAAGACCGAAAAAAGAGGAAGGTTTGTTGCTTTTTATGTATCTTTTGTGAAGCTTCTTTTCATATTTCCAACAAGTAGGTATTCTTTTTTGGAAAGTTTTTCATCAACTTTTAAGATTCTGATTAGATTCGTGTAGCTTGATAAGAATATGTACACCGTCCTGTTTCGTTTTATTTCTTGTTGAAAAGTATGCTTCGCATGCTGGTTTAGGGTTCTTTATAGTATGAATGAACTTCGAAAGTTATTGCGAAGCGAATGAAAGTGTTCGGGCATGTTTTTCTTCAGTGAACTGCCACGGGCTAGCTAACTCTTTGAAAGTTCCCCCGCATGGTTTCGTGGAAATAGTCTTTTTTGTGCACGTTTATTATCGCGTGGTTGTTTTTTGATATGCAAAGAATCGTTGAAACACCACACGGGGATAGCTCCTAAGTAAGGAAATATCGATTCTGTCATGAACGTCACATGGCAAAGAAGACAGTGGCAGATGGCTGTCAAAGTAATCCGAAGGAAAATGAATTTGCGAACGAAACAAGCGATAAGGCCCGGTGATCACAGGGGACTGCGCGATATGTTGACGAACCTCGACTAATCCGCTAGAGTCGTTCGCTAGATGGATTTTAAAACTCATTATTAATGCTTAGGAGAGCAATTTGAAACCTTGTGCGATGAACTTGAATGTCGACTTCGTTCTTGACAGTCTGGTAATCCTAATCTGCTGGTAAAATGACAGGAACGATGACAGTGTGCTTTCATTTCTGTTCTGATATGACTTCTATTGTTGTGGTGCTTCGTCCAGTGTTAGAAAGTGTTGTTTGCAAGAAACCAGTAACTGAGTTACCCATGACTTCTTCAAATCGTAAGGAGAGCGTTAGAGGAGGACTATGGGGGACTGACAATGTTTAATGATGGTGCATGACGTAAATTTGTCATGTGTCGGTATGACTCATGGGTAATGACGTGAATTTGTTTTTTAAAATTTGATGCCAAGCGGAAGTTGTGCAAACAGGTCTAAGATACGTCACAACAGACACTCAACTACTTTGCTATTTTCCGCCTGGCTTTTGCCAAAACCTTTCTGTATTTTGCAACTGAGACTATCTCATGCAAGTTCTATTGCCCTGTCAATGCGCGTGATGTAGGCCCCGTGAAAGAGAAGGATGCATGAGATGAGGAGAAGGACTAAGGGGGAAGCAAGGTTTGTTGACGAACCGCTATAGTGTTGTATTCCCCATAGAAGAATCATATCGCCTACCTTCATTGGCATACTTCCTGATAATTAAATAAATTGCGCTCTACATCTGAGGGTGATTAGAATGTTCTATCAATGTCAAAATGCCAAAATTGTTTCACAGAATGAAAAGCAAATCTAAAGCAAAGCAAACGTTCTGTATGAATTGATTTTTTCAACTGTTTTAGTGGAATTGGATTTTTAACATAGCTTCAAATTTTGCAACCAAAGATATTTGAGCAATCCTTTGATTGCGATTAATGGGAATAAATGTATGATAGGAATGCATTTGGTATCCAACACTTTTGAAACCTACTAGAGAAGATCCACGTGAAACGCTTAAAAATACTTTACTATTGTTGTATAATGTGTAGGACGTATGTGGAACAACTTAAAGTGATCTGATCCAATATTGCAAAATTAATTGAATAAACGCAGTATTTGAGAAAACTTGCAAAATTCACGTTGTGGAATTCAGCTAGGAAATGGAGGTTATGGTTGACGAGAAAATCGATGAACGGGGAAAACAGTTTACGTTCTGGTGAAAGGCCCACGCGAATGGAACGTTTACAGTTAATCCTGCAGGTAGCAATGGTCGATTGTGAAGCAAAATGACATTAGCAAAATGGACATTAGCAATGTTAGAGAGTATCTGGAAATTGAGAAGATTAGAAGAGAAAGGTCCAGTTTCAGGAAACAGGGATGTAAGCACCATGGTTTTTGGGCTTCTAGAATGCAAGGTGCTTGTGCCCTACTCTGTTTTTAGCCCTGTAGCCCATCGAAGACAACTGTTATGTGTTTGAGTTCCATGTTTAACTGGCAAGAGATGTTCTAGACAAATGCATTTCTATCATGACATTTCTATCAACTGATTACTTTCGCACGATATTTGACGTTTCGTTGTCTTCTAAGTTTTACTTCTCTATTACGAGACTGTAGAGTCCCAGCGTGTTTCTTTAAGATGGGTTTAATCCATTTTCGGCGCAAAATTTTTGAGCTATTTGCTCACCAGATCTACAGTTTTGTCACTTAAAATTCATACACGACTTGAACCTTGAGAAAGTTGTCACCAATAGGTTACTGAAAGGTCATGTTCCATCAGAGTTAACATTTTCGGTGAAGGTTTAGCTATATCAGTTACTCACTCTTTATCTATGAATAGCGCTTGTAACTTTTGTGAAAGTGTGCAGGTACATGTTTGATCGAATTTGTGAGTCAACAATGTAAAGAAGATATCCCTAATTTGTAAAAGGCAATGACCATTAAACATTAAGCATTTTGTCCAGAAACATTCTTGTGGCCACGAAGTGAGCCTAAAGAGGTGGCTTCAATATATTGTTTGTGTTTTCAAAATATATTCTCAGAATCGTGAATCTAGGGCCATCTTCTATTGTACTTTGAAGCTGCATTCAATCAAGCTTTTCTTCTTCTCCTCGTGTTTACAAATAATGAAATTTCATCTTTTCTGGCTCTCTCTGTTAAGCTTTCCTTTCGCTAATTGTTCTCCTCCGAAGAAAGGAGACGTTCAGTGAAGCTAGGCCCACTGACGTCATTGACAAAATTTAGCATTTAAAGCCGTTGATTTTTTCTTGAGATTTAGCTTCTTTCACGAAGCTACCTTTAATTTGATCGGAACCTGTCCTCCAGAAACACTTGAACAAGCCGCTGATTTAATTTTTATTGTAGTAATTACACCAAACGGTCAACCCACAATTCTAAATATAACTCTGAATTAATATTGTAGGCTGCTCATTTCTAAATATGAACGGTTGGTATTTGGTTTAGAAGATCGGGACCGCAGATCCATCGCTCGCGAGTCCGACAAAAGGCCTGGGTGAAGTCGGTCGCTTGCCAGGAGGGTGTGGTGCTGGGTCGTTCTCCAGCGAAATTCAACCCCAGCCCCCATCCTTAATCATTAACCCTCTACTTCTCGATGTTTTCGTCCAGTTAACCACAAAGCACTAATTGACTTGTTGTGAACTATTTTTGGTCACCGTGCTTGATTTGATTGCATTGATGCGTCAATACCCGAAGTCGTTCGTTTTCATTTGCTTTGATTGGGGCCGATTTGTTTCTCGAGGGGCAGGGCGAGAGTAACAAGGCTTTGTCGATGCTCTAATACTTCTCCGCCCCCGGAGCGTAATCCTTCTTTGGTACACGTGCCTCTACGACATGCGGATTTACTGAATCAATTTTGTTGTGGAAGTTGTTATTCGTGTTTAATGTTCTGCTGTACGGAAGGCTCTCTGCCAGAACCAGTTCCTAGCTTCAAATGTTCACTCACAAATGGTTAGCTGGATCTGTGAACGCTAGATAAATGCAAGGTATGGAATAGATTTCATTATGCTCATTTTATGTTTCCAAAGACTGATCGTACAAGTTAACGATTGGTCGCTCCAACCTTTATAGTTTTGGTAGGCCAAAAGTATTATTTACCAAGGCAGCAGATTCCCATTCGGGTAAGATCTTTGTCAAATTGGTAACGTAACTGCTCGGTGACAACAAAGAACTTCATTTATGTTTGGAACTGTTTTAGATTGTTAGATGGAACACAATGGCGTAAAGGGTTGAATGTTTGTAAAAATGCAGCAAAAACCACAAGGATGGTTAGTCATGAAGTGGTTAAGTCTGAATGTAAAGTCTTTGTTGCTGAAGCATATCTTATCAGTGGTTTTATACAGTCCAGTGCTGTGCAAAATATTCCACCTTGATGGTCTTGTAGAAATTCTTGTGCCCTTTTCAGTCGCGGATTCGGTGGTATTTGAGATCTGTCGGTCTTTCGCTGTTCCAAATTGCTTCATATTGTCCTCTGTCCTTTGTTGAATGTCGAGAATTCCTCATGTTACTCAGTAGAAACATTCCTCCGATATTAAATTCGTGTTTAGAAGTGTTGTAGAGATAAGATCTGTAATCACAGCTCCTGACCTTCTGTGGATGGCTGTTATGTTTGGAGACCTGCGAAATTGTAATTACGTTCTGATTTGACGGGCAAGTGCTGGTCTTTGAAGGAAGGTGGAAATTGCCTTATAAAATGCTTTGGTAATCCCCTTTAAACAGAACTTGGGGGAGGGAGCAATGTCTTGTCATTAAATGGCTAAGTTGCATTGGTATCAGCTTGTCAAAAAGTGCCAATTATTTCGTGTTTATCTAAATGTGAGATCATTTACTGGTAAGATAGAGCTGAACCTACCATCCCTAAATTCTCTACCTACAGCCTAGTTTTCGCCTGTAATAGTTACCAAGTCTTTCTATGATGGCTGCTATTGGATGTTGGAAGTGTCCTGGAGGACCTTTTAGTTCAAGATGTTTTTTGTGAGATGTTCTTTATTCTGTACCAGTGTGTTGTACTTCAAGTTTGTATGGCTATTGCAGTTGTGGAAATTTCTTTGCCAAGTGAAATTCCTGGTTTTAGGCAGTGACTGTTCGTTCAAATTACAAGTTTTTTGTTTTTTTTCGTTCATTGATGATCGGCCAGAAGCAACATGTATGTGATATTTCGCTTTTAGTCAAACGAACAGTCAATACGTTCACCTTTAGCTATCATTAGAGGTGTTTTCAACTTAAGAAGTATTCATCCTTAAAATTTTGGTATAATATGTAAAACTAAAAATACCGATATTGATATTATACAATGTTAAAGATATGGAGCCCCATTATTTTTTGTAAATGTTGCCTTCATGTATTAATTTCTATTTATTATTGTTTTTCTCGATGTAACTAAGTGAAGTTTATTTTCCATATTATAGTGTTTTTGTATGTTTTTGTATGTTTTGCATTTAACGAAATTTTGTTAAAGAAACTTGAAAGAATTGTAATGAAAGTGATAGGACGTGCCAGGATTTTAAACTTGGATTAATCATAAATTAGCCAATATATTTACAATTGTCATTGAAAAAAGTGTTACTTGAGTAGAAAAATTGATCGAAGTTCGCACTGTATACTGCTTGATTTCCACAATGCAACTTTATTTTTTCATTACCGGCCTTTCAACTTCTAGAATACCTACTTTTTCTGCGGGAGTTCTTTAGTAAATAAAACTGTATAGTATTAGCATTTAGAAAATATTTACATAAAAATCAGGAATATTGGCCCTTTTCCCATTCTCGAAACGCGTATTCTAAAGAGAACCATTATACTTCATTTAGTCACTGCACGAGTTTGTTCGCAAGGAATTCCAAGCTAAGTCCATGTTTTCATTAAAGCTATTATTTTTAGGATTAGCTAGTTCTAAAATCTGCACCAAGCCTCGAATCCGTTTATTCTGAATTTGATTTCACCGACTTATAATAACTGAACATATTAAATACGTTTTTTTGGCTTTTAATTGAACACTTCGGTGTGCCTTCTGGCGTATCCGCTCGCGTTTTCAAGTTTATTGGTTTTTTCGTTGGAAATCCAAGTCTTTTGTTATTCTTTTTCCAACTTAGTGCGGTCTTCAAATTGCATAAGCTATTCTTACGCCTTACTAAGCGCTTCGAGTAGTTGCGAATCACCTTTCCACAATTCCTAATGCCTCTCAAAAGCATATCAAGTGCTTGTCTCGTTTATCCAACCTTCTAACAAGAGTAGATCATCACTTTTGCCAGTTTAAATTTCATCACCGCCTCTCTATGAAGCTCTGCAAAGTTTAAATTAGGCCTTATTGTGTATTGAGTTTTAATAATATACCAGAAAATGTATAGTTTACTTTTTTATCTACAAAACTACTTTCATCATCACAAGAATATTATTTTACCCAAATCTCTCAGCCCAAGTTGTTTCCTTTTAAATGGAAATGTCTTCCCAATCACACGCATTATTTTGATAAAAAGTTATTTTTATAAACAAAACCTTATACATTTTTCTTCTTTGTTAAATTCCAGGATCATCTCATTCAGTTTCAAGCGAGGTCAAACAGAGATTGCAAGAATTTGTTTTAAATAAACAGCAAAGAGAGGCTGCCCTAGCCTCGGCATCGGTTTCTCAGGATCGTTTTAGACAATGGTGAGTCATTGCCCTGTTTTAGGCAGGCTGTTAAAAATTTTGATCCAATAAGAATTACCTAATTAATATTACCCAGCAATGTTTTTAACAAGAACGTTTCATCAAAAAACGTTTGCTTCAGCCCAACCTATTTTAGTGTATGTGGCATTTTCGTTTTGCGCATTTAGCATTTTAATTTCCATGAACCTTGCGATGTACACTGCCTACAGATAATGATCGAGAACTGTCTCTAATTATGACGAAGCTCGTCTCTTCCTGAATCATTAACGAGGCCCAAGAGACATGGCTTTTACGCGAGACATTTTGCTTTGGCCTGAACAATGCTTTCTTCATACACCGCAATGTTAGTTATTCGAGCAGTGGTGATAGTTATCGCCATGATGCAGTGATAACATAACAGAATCACTAATGACATTTTTTGCTATCTCTAAGCAGTGGCGGCGCGTAGTGCTGACTTTGAAACAAAGTTCCATTTTAAGACGTTTTCTGGAAGTGGTTAAAAACAAAGTAAAAGGATAGGAATTACTCTGTTATCTATGTCTTGTGGCATAAACTCGTTTTGTTCTGATGTAACCTGTGATGAAACACAGAAATCTGGCGATGTTTTCTGGCCACAATCCACCGACTATCTCTGTTCCAAAGACTAGAGTCCCTACAACCTTTCAGCATAAAGCAATTTCGTTACTTTTGTTGTGGAATTGGCAGTGGTATAAACTAATCAAGACTTTGTTGTACGGATGAATGCGTGTTTGTATTTGGAAGTAGACCCAAGCCAAATATCGGAGCATTACACTGTGGTGGCTTCACTGAATTGTTTTTATTCATTTTGAAAACCAAATCTAGTTCTATGAATAGAAATCGGTAGGAATTCCAGAAATACGTATATAAAACCACATCCTCAGAAAGAGAATTTTCAGAGAATGATTAAATTTTATTTACCAAATCACTTTTTCAGAAGAATAACATATTCATCAATTAGATGATATTGGTAATCGTATTACTGACCTTGAATGCCATTTGTTCGTTTAAATCCCAAAGAAGATTTTTATTAATTATTTTTGTAGCCATGGAAATCAGTTTAATTCTGTCATATGCTGATTCGATTATAGTTTATCGACATAATTACACTATTTAACAATATTTCTTCGACAAAGGCCCATTTATGACGAAAGGCCGGACGCATTGCATTGTGGGGTTTGAAGAATGCCCGGAGCAGTGGTTTGCTCATTATGCGTTGTGCGAAGCATTTACCATGAATCGATGCCTCTTTTGCAGGTACGCAACATCGGGGCTTCCTTCAAATGCGGAAGATGACGACTTTCCTCTCCGAAAAGCAGGTTCGTTATTGCCCATAGGTATTTCCTCGCCATTGAAAACGATGCCTTACTACAGGAAGATGACGTATACACGCGAAGGCCTTTCTCGTTTCTCACCAGTTCCCTTTTTCGCCTCAGTTGTGACGTAGCCCATCCTGGGTGCACTGCTCAAATGTATACTGAAAAGGATGAGCGTTGCGTTTCCGCAAGTGTCAATCAGTACCCCTAACCAATTACCCGTGGGAATAATGCCATAAGCAATGCCAAGGAATGCCATTTCGATTATTGCTTACTCACTGTCTCGTAATCTAAGTGACTGCAGTGGAGTAAATTATCAATCTGAAAAATTTCAAAGTTACTTTAATCGCTGCTACTTGTTATTCACTTCGGCAGCTAATATTGATTCCTTTGAACTCTGTTTTTATTACGCTTTATTGAATTTCTTTAGAAATTGGCGGGCCGCTTTTTCGTATTACTCAACCTTGTTTTTCTCCGCAGCTTCGGAACCGAATTTGAAGCTTCGTTCTCGCATCCGCCATAAGGTCGCTGCCTCGAAACGCACAATAAGTTCGAGCAGTCCATTGGCCTTCCGTCGACGCGAGAAAAGTGTCGGAGCTCACAGCCCTGTCGGGAAGTCTTTTCCAGGTAATTACTTATGTTAATTGCACTTCTAATTAGCACTTCTAATTAGCAGTTTTTACTCCGGGGGTTGTGGCTAATTAAAATGAATATGTAAAGCAAAATCTTTCTGCAGAAGTTAGCAAGCTGCGTTTCTAGACTGTGAGATGAGGGAAGTTGGTCAGCAAGACCAATGCATTGAAGCTTTATTTCATGGCGATAGGAAGCTGATACCTAGTTGGACTGACCGAAAAAGCCATGCAAAGCACGAATATTCAAGATGTTCTCTTTGAATTATTTTTAAATCTTTGCCTTGAAAAATTTTCAAATCTTATGTTCAATTTGACGCAGTTTGCCTTCTTTGGCGATGGCTAAATGATTAGTTCGCTTGTGGCTTAGAAAACCTTGGATCAATCATAGATCAGATAGAATGATTTCAATCTCGAGACGATTTGTTTTAATACGATGAATTGCCCCCACACTGTCAAGGGCTGCACCCCCAAAATTTGAAGGAAAGTTAATGTCTATGACGCAGTTGCTTAGATTAGAGGCACGCTTATGACAGGCGCGAGAATTAAGTGTACAAATGAATGAAGGCCGATCGCAAAATTGATGACTACAAGTACACCACAACATGGTGCCCCGTCATGATGTTGTCAGTTCATCAACCTAGTTATTTGTTGGTTTTGTTCAACGCCAGAAAAGCCGTTGCCAACAAAACTTAAAACTGCTAGTGTGGTATTTACTTGATCTTTTTGTTAATGCATTGAAATATCAGTTTTTATAATTGCGTTACTAATTTTTGTTGTTGTTACTTCTTCTAGTAGATCCGTTTTGCGAATCACCGAGCGACCGGGATCTTTCTTCTCCAATACGGGATGCCGACAAGCCTGGTAGACAGGATGTATGTTGAATAATGTCAACTTTTATTTAGGACCATTCAGAAACATTCAGACAATGTTTACTAAGCCCAACCATAAAAACGTGCTTACTTAGCTGTAATATATTTCACGGATAATTTAAAGCATATTTGTAGGGAATCGGGGACATTTTCACTGTCGAGTTCTTCTTGTTTTATTTCTCGTGAAAGAGTGACTTATGGCACACTGAAGAAAGCCTTTTACCTGTTTTGTAGGATGGCAGTGACCGGGACTCGTACAACGGCCACAGTCATGACTACTCGCACATTCCTTTGTATGGGTCTCCTTCTTTGCCAAATATTTCGCTTGGAAGCAGCAGGGGTACAATACACCCTTCCCAGTCTTCGGTGAGTCTCGACTTGGAAGAAGCGGCTTCGTTTTTATATACGGGGCTGGGTCTCAGCTTCGTCCTTGGCGTCATCCCCAATGTAATCCTCAGCGTTGTCCCCAGTGTCATCCCCAACGTTACATAATTCTCGCATTGCCTGATTCTCTTTGAAAACAACACACGGTGCTTGAAACTACTTATTAAATATTAGGCTGCCAGGTTGAATAAAAGCTGACTGACTTTTATTAATTTTTTTATTGAATCTCCCCCTTAAGTTTCTGTTCTTAATTAAAATTTATTAGCTGAAACTTTCAATCGGCCGTCTGCATTGGTTCCACCGGTTATTAAATTGATTGAAAAATCTAGCAAACTTAGGGCTTATTGTGTACCGTTTCGCCTTAGAGAGAACAAATATTCGACAGTCATTGTCCGAGGCAGCACCTTCTAAACATGCAAATATTGATTGTGTCATTTGCAGGAAGGGAAAGGCCTCGTCGGTCTCTGGTCGCCTGTCTCGGGCTTCTCCTCGGGATCAAGTCCAAATTTAATGTCGCATGTCCGGTCTGACCATCCATATTACTCGCATTTACTCTGGTCGGAGTACCTTGCAAACCAACACCTCCTTACACAGATACTTGTCTTTCACGGGAAAGACCCCAAGGAACTGCCACAAATGCTGGCCCAGCGCGTGCCAAGTGAAATACTAGAGGACACAAACGGGCTGTCGCCGGCCTTGCAGCAGGCGCGTGTGAAGGCGATGATCGACGCCCAGTACCAAATCCTATCAAAGTACCATAACACCATCCCGCTCTTGTATCCAGGCCTAAGTCACCTTGGTAACGGCTCAATGCATAGTGGCTACGGAAAGTACTACGGATCGTCTCCTACGGAGGAGCACGGAAAGGACAAAACCTCACCAATGGCAACAATAGCTCAACTACAGCTAATGCAACAAAAACACGCAGAAGACATCCTCTTACAGCAGCAAGCAGTGATGCAACATGCCTACCACATGCAGTTGCAGGAAATGGTCAAGAGCAGAGCGGGAAATCCTTTGTTGCGACAGAAGGACCACGCGAGCGCGCGAATGGCTTTGAAGGAGCACCTAATATTGCAGCAGAAAGAGAAGCAAGCAGCCGCAGCTGCTGCGGGGCTTAATCAGGTCTCTCTGAAGGAGCACTTCAAGCGGCTAGAACGGCAAAATAAAGAGGTCGAAGAAGAAGACGAAGATATTTCGGTTGTGGACGAGAAAAACGGCGACAAAAAGCCAGAAAGCGAACGCTTAATTGGTGATGACACTGAGGAGTTAGAGCGGCGCTTAAAACGAAGCAGAAACCAATATGTTAATGAACAAAGTAAAGACTACACCATGGCGTATTCGCATGAAGATAACGCCCCACATAGCGAGGCGACATCGACGCGGGCGCAAGCCTCTCCCATCTTTCCGCCGGTACACCGTAGTGTGCCGCACACGGATGTAAGCGGCTTGGTGTACGACCCGCTTATGTTGAAACACCAGTGTACTTGCGGCGACACGCGGCCGCACCCCGAACACCCTGGCCGGCTGCAGAGTATCTGGGCAAGGCTGCAGGAGCTTGGCTACATCGCTAGGTGTGAGGTAAGTCCTCTTTCTGCTCAGCGCACATCCTAGAAAATGTATTTACTAATTCGTTGACCAATTTTCCAGTGATGTAGCGACATTTTTAGAAATTCTTTTAAGTCCATGCTGATGTAATAAATTTTTGACAGTTTTTGTGTTTAATACTGTAAGCTGCTTGAAGTTTGGTTTTGAATATATAATTGGATAACATTTTTGTCGCCAAATGTCCTATTTTAACATATGTTTCCAAGAGAATAAGTGAGAAAGTACAACGCAAATTCGCCGGACATTTGACCACGTTATAGACATTTTTTACGGTTGCCTGGTATTAGTAAAACTCTCTCATGGTCTGAATTACCACTTTACTCCACCACAGTCTGTGATGTGCCCGATAATTTTGGTAACATCGTCTTAATTTTAGACTAATCCCAGTTCTGTTATCCTCGTCACCCTCCAATATTATCTCGCTGATAATTCTTCCTATTTAACGTTCATTTAAAAAACAGATTAATCTTTTATAATATTCTCAACTTGTTGCTTCCTTATTTGGCGACATTTTGACAGTATACATTTATATTTTATTTCCGCAACTTTGTTTTGTAGCCTTCAAGTGATTATTTAATTTGCAACCAAGTTTGTACGTTTTTAGCGAGTCCGTTCAAGAAAGGCAACGCTGGCTGAAATCCAGACGGTGCACAGGTTGGTAATCAAAAATACTCACCGCAGCTCAAGCCATTCTCATACTTTGCATTGTCATTCACAGAATTTTGTATTACGTTGACACACAAATCAAATTCCATCGTATTCATCCTCTGCCTTGAAAATGTTTAATCCTTCTTGGAAAATCAGAGAATGTCCTTGCCAACTGAAACCAATGGTTGACTTCACAGACTAAAATGTCAACTTTTTTGCAAATCCTGTATCATAGATGGTACTGTTTATCTTTAAGCGAACTCATTTTAGCAATCTAAAAAGGGCGATTCACAAAGTCTCTTGAAGGCAAAGGCAGTTTGCTTTTTGTTGTCCAAGCGTTCATGGTGCATAGAATCCCCTGCTCGTTTGCTTACTTGCTAATTTCTAGATGGCAGTGTATGGTTCAGTGTTCATGACAAATCCGAGCTTTTAATGTAGTTTCTTTCTCAATGCATAAGTGACTTTAATGGTTAACGTTTTGGATGCTTAAACTGTTGTTTTTATCACTGCAGCGAGCAACACACTCTGCTGTATGGAAGTGGGGCCATTGCTAGGAAAGAAGGTAGGACACACTTTTAGAAGCCAGCCTGTCCTTAGCGAGATGTCGCACTTTGCTTGGATGCAATCCTTGGCATCTGAACGTGCTTTAGAGACAAAAGAACCCTGTCTCTCGCCTTTTCTTTATTTCACAAAAATTTGAGAGTCCAAGCTATTGATTTTCTTTCATGGATTGTTCTAAACCCTCATTTGACTTAGGAATCCACATGTTACAATGTTGACCGCTCTTCTGTCTTTAATTGTTAATTGACTGAGTGTTAACCGTCTTTGTAACAAAAACCAACCGTTGGACCAGGGCTCGTTGCCCTAGTTTTGGACCGATCATAGGGTTGGAATTTGGCACAATGTATTTCCACAGTGGTTTAAAGCCATGGGAGTGTCACATTGAAGTCAAAGCCTCGTGTCTGTTTTTCGAATAGCTTTAGTCGAGAATGAGCATTTTGATGTTTTCAATGTCTATCTATTGTTTCAGGGGGACTTCAGTCTCTAAAGTGCTTTA
Organism: Nemopilema nomurai; assembly: GCA_003864495.1. Lineage (NCBI taxonomy): Eukaryota > Metazoa > Cnidaria > Scyphozoa > Rhizostomeae > Rhizostomatidae > Nemopilema > Nemopilema nomurai. The sequence goes on along the minus strand of ML133462.1, from coordinate 337,573 downwards.
GCTCTCTTCCTTGCGGTGGATTAGGGGTATGTTTCAACCTTCATTTTATATCCAACGGGTGTGTTTCAGGCCCGAGGGAAAAAAATTGTCTAAATTTTTTGCCATTTTCTCTGTATCAAATGTTAGGAAAAATGGTTGTTAACTCTAGGCATTTACCAGGTTTAGCTATTCAGTCGGGTGGATTTCGCAGATTGAAAAGGTGTTTTTTAACCATACCTTGTTATTTCTTTTGATAAATGTTTCGTATGCTTTCCATGAATATGAATATTTTAGACTGCAATTTTACAAAACCAATTAAAAGTCCTAGAAGCATCTTAGCCTCATATGAATAATTAAAAGAATTTATAAGAATTCTTAGCATATCTCATGTTGTTTCTCTTGTCATTTTCTATCTTCCTTGTTTCATGTGTTGTTCGAGTCGCCATTGCCGGTCAGTTTGATCACCGAGTTGTCTGTATTGCTTCTAAGGTTGATGCTGATACGATATGGAACGAGTCTCACAGTGCAAACGCCGCAAGAATGGTAAATATAACTGATCATAAATGATATGTCTCTTTTTCTATTCACTGAAGTACCTTGTATTTACCTTTTTATTTGATTTTTTAAGGTTGTTTGCAATGACTTTCTGTTTGGTTTTTTTTGTTTCCCGTGGCTTTGTAATTCGCGCAAAGATTTCAACAAACTTTTGCACGGAATTTTGAAACTGTTTGGATTAAATTAATTGGAGCTAATCTTCTTTAGGCAGCTGGTAGTGTGATTGAGCTGTCGATGAAAGTGGCAACCGGGGAACTAAAGGTACCTATTATGTATTACTTATTGGCTTTTTCGGTCGATTCTGAGCCTTTCACCTAGAAACGCTTAGTGCTTCGACAGATACTGTGCGATTAAGTGTAATTTTATATTCTGTGAAAATGCTTTTCCTATTGGTAAGTTCTCGTGTCATAGCCTGGATACCACACAGGATGACATTTAAGTAAACTTTTAACTGTTCTTCCAACAAGAATTGACAAGTACTTAACCACATAAATTCTACCACAATGACAGAATCAGTTCATTTTGATTCGTTGAGATGGAAAGTATTTCTAGCGGGAACTTATCTTTCCAGACGGGATTGTTAACGGCTTTCAAAACTCACTTCTGAATAACCAGGCATTCATTTTGACTGTATACATTTTGTTTGATTACATTATTTCATATGTATCAGTGATTATGGAGGTTAATTTTTGGCTAAAGAATTAAAGTTCAAAATAGTTCCTGGTTTATAAGAATATAAATGGAACTATCGGTAGTATAATAAACCTTGATAAATGTGAATCAGGCCGTAATGTTTTAAGCCTATTTTGTTATATACTAACGTCTCAGCTTAACTCGTTTAACCGACATGCCTAAGTGTTGTGCACTTGCATTTACAGAATGGATTCGCCATCGTCCGACCCCCGGGACATCACGCTGAAGCCCATCAAGCAATGTGAGTCTAATCTGTCTTCAGCTACTCAATTTCGCATAGCGTTTGATTTTGATTGGCTGAGGGCTTGCGCTAAATCACGTGGTCTCTCTCGGCGGTAAGCCACTCTAGGTCGTGGATAATGCAACAAACCTAGGCCAAAGCCATAACTTGGATTATTTTACATGAATACAACTTACTTAACCTACGTCTGAAAACTTTATTAAAAACAGCTCTGAATAGATAAATTTTCCACATATCTGCCTTGGAAAGTTCCCCTAATTTTTAGTTTTTACAAAAATGCAGTATTGTAAACCAAACCTTTTAAATTATAAAATATTGAAATGAATCAATCAAGGACCAAAGAACAGATTATCCTTTGCAAGGCTGAATATAGGCTCGATTGGAAAACAATGAAATTTCAATTTTTCTTCTACTTTCAAACTTCCAAAACTATGCACATCTCAACTCAATGCCAAGGATTGACGAAATGCAATTTCGTTAATGATATCGTTTGGGCTGATGCTACAAAATTCACAGTTTCTCATCATCTTACCCCTTAAAAATGCAAGTATAGCAATTAAGGAATTTCGTTTCTGATTTCAAGTCAGGAAAACCCGTTGGGCCTGTCTAGGCCCTGCTGTGTTATTTCCTTGAAAGAAGTCTAAGGGGCTATTTAATTTGCTATGATAAGTCTCTTTACCTAACAGAAGAATTGTAAACACTGTTCTAACGCCTAGAAATATGTTACAGTTCTCTTTTAAAGCTATTATCGAGAATTAGTATTTTAATCTTCAAATTCTTTGGACTCGCAGGGGATTCTGCTACTTCAACAACGTCGCTATCGCTGCCCGACTTCTCCGGATGAAACTGGCTGTAGAGCGGGTTCTTATTCTCGACTGGGTAAGAAAGCGTTCTCCTTTTGCGTCAAACACCTTTTAATCCTTTCTTTTTCTTATTCTTTTCTGTTCAAAGTATATATATCATAGATTCAAATTTTCTTTATCTTGATAATACGTTGTTATATTTTCGAAGGACATTCATCATGGAAATGGAACACAACAGATGTTTTACGATGACGACCATGTACTTTACATTTCCATTCACCGTCATGACGATGGAACATTTTTTCCTGGAACTGGGAAGCCGGAAGAGGTAAACTCCTTATGTTCCATTTAGGCAATTTCTGTTTCTGCAGACATTCTTATTATACGTACCTCTGTGTCAAGCTTCTTGACTGATGAAACTGTCAACTTTTAAAGCAGAATATTGTTACAGTCAGAATATCTTTCCACTAATGTCACCTACATTTTTGGAAATCGATTATGATTCAAATGATGTTAGCTAATGTAATTAATAAATAATTAATTCATATTTGAGTAATTATCTGTGGACTTAACTCAAATTATATATTTTTAGAGCTTATTATTTTTATTGATTATTTGTTTTATTCTTTTATCAAACAATCAGTTTGCATCTTGATGATTTAATGACCGATCTGGGCCTTTTGCACCTCAAATCTCAACTATTTTCATATCCAGTTGTTAGGTGGCTCCTAAACTACTTCGTTTTTATTTTTTCTAAGAGTTATTTAAAGTATATTTTTAGCGATTTCATCGAAATGAATTTTTCCTTAGTGTGGTGCTGGTATTGGTATGGGCTATAACATCAATGTCGCTCTAAGTGGAGGTTTAGGTAAGAGGAACCTTCGTTTTAATTGATAAGGGTTGATTCAAGATATTCAATGTGCTTTGTTCTCATGGAAGCAATGCCCTAATGGACAAAATGAAAGAGCAACTAAGTCCGTCGTTTGGCAGACGTGCATCAAAGATGTTGAGGTTGTCTTGAAGGAAAGGGTCAAACTATCAATGAATATCGAAGCCCTTCAATTTACTGTCAAATGAAATCAAACATTTTGCACAACTTGGACATCGACACAATATACAGCTTATGTTAAAACAAAATTTGAACAGAACTTTGCCAGTCGAAGTTTTTGCATAGATTAGTGTTGATGTTGGCTAAAGACCTGCTTGTATAATTAAGTAAAGTATAAAATGAAGCACTCTGTATGTTGCAACTGATTAAAAAACTGATTCTGATTCTTTGTCCAATTCAATAAACAATTCATTTCGTAGATCCACCCATGGGCGATCCAGAATACCTTTCAGCATTCAGGTAAGAACAAAATAAGCTCAACTTGTCGAATATGAACGTTGTGGCCCTTTTCTGCTTGAGGGCAAGAATGCAGAGAAAGCTTCAGTAAAATGTCGCTAAGGTTATGCCAGGTATTCACAGTGGTTTGTAATTGATGTTTTGCCACTGACAGTACAAGTGCCTGGTAGGAGATCGTATTGCTGGGTGACGTATCGAGGAAGTCCTTAAGTTTATAGGGCATGGCTCGATTGCTCACTGGCTTCAGATTATGGACTTTGATCTACAAAACACATGGTTGATTTAGAAGAGTACTTTGAACTGATAAAGAAAGCTAATTTGAAAATATTTATTAGAAAATCTCATGATGAAGGGGAGATGATAGTTGTTGGGTAGTGGCAAACAAAATTCGCTCTGGAAGGCGTGTCCTTAAAATGATTGAAATTGATATGTTTCACAGCTATAGATGTGGGCATAGTAGAGAAAACAAGTAGTCAGGAAAGCATGAAAAGATGCTACTTCTATGCTTATTTTCAAAGTTTGGAAGTTGCTTTTTGGCACAGAGATCCTGTTTTGGTGGACTGCCGTTATGTCTTGACCTCAGTAAATGGTGAAAGTTGAGGGGCTCTTAATGTTGCTCTCCTGAAATTGATTCGTAAGAATCAGTTTTTGTCTCCTGTCTACCTACAAAATTGTTTTTGTCGTTGAAATTATCTTCCTGTGGACACCCGCCACTTTATGATATATTAGTAACAGTTAAGATGGTGCAAATTTTTCGTTTTGTCAGAAAGTTAAGGGCTTGACGTATGGTTGATAGGATTTTACCGTTAACGGTTTGTTTGGCTGGACTAAGTTCTTTGCAAGTATCGGCTAACATGTTGGAATCCCCATGAAGTGGGGGCACGTTTACTGACGCAGCTTGAGTATTGAAAGTGTTGCGTAGTTGAAAGCTCAATCACACATACTTGAACTAGGAAGAGATGAAATGCTGCCTACTTGATTCTGGTTCGGGTGATATAGTTTTGAATTGGCTTACACATTGACGCATAAGATTCATGTTTAAAGGATGTGTTTTGAGTTGATTTCCTCTAGATCTACTACTATTTTATTAAAAAACTAATTCCCTATTTCCCTTTATCAGTTCTTCTTTGGTACTCAGCTTCTCTGGTTCTCTAAGAAAATGCTTCTTTCACCTCATCCGTTTTGTTTTTCCTGTTCTATGTCAGATGCTATGGACTTTATCTGTTTTCTGCAAAAGGCATCATTACTTTTTCTAGAAGACAGTTTTTCTCAGACCCCCAATTGGATGGTTTTTTACCCCCACAATTGGGCATGTTTTAATATTAATGGCAGTGGCATTATCTGACGTTGCTAGTATTTCTGTACGATATGGTGTTCTGGTTACTCCATTTATTTAGAAGTTTACACAAGATCAAAGTGTTTTTAAATGTGTTTAAAAGTTTTCATACGATGTTATTGCAGCCCTGTAACTCTCATTTCAGGACATTGGTGTATCCCATCGCAAAGGAATTCAACCCCGACATCATTCTGGTATCCGCCGGCTTTGATGCTGCAGCGGGGCACAGTCCTCAACTTGGGGGATATCAGGTCACGCCGCAGTGTGAGTGACGTCATCCTTTTTTGCCGCGGGGCTCGCTGCAAAGTCCATGTTGCTTTACCTGCGTCATTTAGAGTGGCTAGGACAAAGATCGTTTTGTGAAAAATGTGGTTTTCACGCAAATACGATGGCATTAAATAATCAGCTAATGTCATGGCCTTCTAATCGTAGTACACGGGTCGTTGGACTGAATACTGTCGGTTGAACGTTACATGGAATGTCGGCAATGTGGTCCAATCCCTTCAAACTCATTTTGAAGATATTCCTTTCGTAACAGAATTCTAAGAAATAGTGCCTATTTTCAAAAATGGATTTCAAGATTTCAAGAAACTGATTTCGTGATTTAGTGCAACTTTTTGCTGATTTCGTCTGATAATAAATTACCTTTCTAACTCCACCCAATTTTTTAGGTTATGCACACATGACTAAGAAGATAATGTCCCTTGCAAACGGAAGGGTGGTCCTGTCTTTAGAAGGAGGGTAAGTCACTTTCCTTTGCTTCATTTCAACTAATATTATCTGTAAGATAAGTGTATTCTACTAGGTGCCGTTCTCACTCGTTCTAATTAGATCATATCTCAATTGTGTTCTCGTATTCTAGGTACAATTTACCATCACTTTGTGACTCTGCAGAGGGATGCATGCGTGCCTTACTGGGCGAAGAGGTTAGGTTTTGGAAGACTTCTTTTGTTCTCAGCTCGGCAGCATAAGTACTGGAATCCACCTAATAAAAATTGGTTTTAGGCATGCTAGACTTTATGTTTTTATGTTTTAAACCAAGTCCTGCTCGTCATTTTCCGGTTGCTCTGACTCCGATGGACTTTGCCCATCGCAAAAGACCGGCGAACAACTGTGTTTTTGGTAGAAAGCAAACATTGGTTGTGATCGTACGTCGAGGGTCAATAAGCTTAATGAGAATTTAAGACCACTGGTAAGGACTCTACGACCTGATTAACATTGATTGAAAAGCACAGCCGCTTGAAATGTCTGCTGTCACGTTGCATTTGGATTACAAGGGTACATTTGGATTTGGTGTAAACAAAGGGATAACTTGCATGATAGCACCACCCAAAAAGGCTAGCATTTGTACCTTTCAACAACTTTACCATATAATTGTTGTCAGTAAACTTTTCTTCCAAAAGGCATCATCTCCCATTTTTGTTTCCGTTTAAGTTTGGGGCCACTTTAAGGTGACAATGCTAGAAACATGGAAGCACAGGGAACCACAAGGCAAAGTCTCTGTTCGAGAAGATGTGTTCGGGTGATATTAGAGGGAAACCGTTTTAAGAGAAACAATTTTGAATCAAGTAGCGTTTCTCATTAACAAGAGCAGTGATTGAAGTTGTTTTTCTTGCAGATTCCAGAGATGCGAGAGGAGAGCTTGATTGGCAGGCCGAATCTAAATGCTGTCAAATCATTAGAGCGGGTCGTCGATGTACAAAGTAAGTCTTGATAAACATTTCAAATAGAGCTGAGCTTATTTTGCTGGTAATAATAACCAATTAAAGCGAAACATGGCAATCTAAATCTTAGAAGCAGCACGGGGGTCAAACCTGCACACTTTCACGGGTAGTAACTACTGGTCTATATCTATAGTTGAATAAGAGGCTCATTTTAAGGACATTGTCACTTCGCCCGAGCCACAGGAGAGATCGGCTCGATACTAGTTAATTGGACTGAAGCAGTTTCTTGATAAAGGAACGCAAAATTTGCGAGTTGAACGCGAAGTTACGTCTTGCGTTTGAGCTCGTAGTTTGCTGACTTAATTGTTGTATGTTTATCAAATGACTTGTACAATTTGCACACTTTGGTCTTGTATCATTCAATAATCAACGCTGATTTCCATCCATGTTCGACTTACTACTTCGTTAAGAATCTCATCCCAATGTCATCTTCGACCAGGTAAATTTTGGCCCGTGATCAAGCGAATAGCGACGCAGATCGAGAAATCGCAACAGGAGGCGGAGCGGCTCGAGAAGGAAGAGACGGAGACCGTCAACGCGCTAGCCTCGTTATCAATGCAAGGCATCGTTAGGGGTGACGCCAGGTAGCCATCCTCGCAGTCCTTTGTACCCCCTTGTCTTCAAGTTGTCTTCACTGGGTATTTCCCTAGCCGTTCCCTTGTTTTCCTTTTGTCTCTTGCCTTTCCCTTTGTATTCTTCTCCCTTTACCTTGTTTTCCTTATCCCTTTCCAATATAAACCCTTTCCTTATATATGCCTATTGCCCTGTATACCCTCCTGTATTTCTCCGGGCCCCGTTTTATGTTCTCCTACTCTTTCCCCCGCTTTCCCTTTGCCTTCCTCTTCAGAGAATCCATACACGTTCTCATATTGCAAAATGAGTCATTTCATTTTGTCAGATATGCTATCTTAACAGATTTTCCAGTTCAAATATATAGATGCCTTTCTTTGGAAATCCTTAGACTTTTTAAACCCTCTCTTGTTGTGAAGCTGAATTGTTTAAAACTGCATTTTTATGGACGTTTCGTTTTAATTTCAGGGTAGGCAAAGAGGAACCAATGGAGCAGAATTAATGGCCAATTTAATCATGTAGATTAGAAGTCGGCAGTTCCTTTTGGCAGCTGTGTTTACAGTCTCCTTGAAACTCCTTGGAGTGGTGCTTGCTCCCCAGAGCACTGTTCATTACTAATGAAACCATGACTACAGGAAGCTGCATGTGGTTTTAATGGAGCAATTAGAATCAACAGTTCAATTACCATTCTTTAATGGGCACTGTTTTGTCAAATTGCGTAAAATGACACATGTTCGAAGTTTAATTACCTCTTGCATCATTGTCCCGTCCACCAAAGGAACTTTTCAACATAAATTCAGAACTAAAGGTGGACGGTGATTATCTAGAAGGCATGTTCGTGCAATTTAGAGTTTTTTGTTGTCGGAGATATTTCTGACGACATGAAGAAATGTTCAGGGACGACGTTATGTTCTCGGAAAGATATTCTAAAATGATTTTGTTAGAGGCAAATTGTGTTCTTATCGATAATGGCGGGGTCAGTTGCAACCGTTTTTTATTAGTGGAGGGGGGAGGGGTGCTTAAATGAGGGTAGACTGATCCATCAGTTGTAGAATGTTGCTTAATTTCATTTCAATTACCCATCATCCCTTCCATTAGAAAATCCCGGTAATTATTCGTATGCGATCGCCAAGTAACCAGCAAAATGTTCGTTGCCATAAAAATCGTTGTATAAATGCTCGGAAGAGTGAAAACCTCGCAAGACCGATTTTTGCTCCAAATTAAAGTTTGATAAACCCTAGAATCACATAAATCGCTCGTGCGCACTTTTTCTACTAAAACCCCTTTTTAATGCCATCACCATCATCGTTTATCTCATGACGTTGTCCCATAAACATGGTGCAAGATTCACGCATCGAAAATAACGCTGTCTGTTAATTGAACTTCATATTTCAACCATAGACATTTGTATATATATGTAATACTTCTGCTGCAATTAGAGCTTGTGTTGTTAATCAGTCGTGGCGCCAATTTGCAGTTGTTGTGAAGAACTGTGTAGGAACCTTCGCAGAGAACACTGCCTGATCGAGCGTTGTGTTTAATACTTAAATAGAATTTATACTAGTCTTGTTCTCTCAGTATTAACAAACCCTTTCCACTTTAACTCTCCATACGGTATGGAAATGTTCGGTTCATAATTTCAGTGGGATTTTCACCTCAACGCTGAAGTACTTGTTGCCTGGTGATAAACCAGCGTTTATAACAGCTCCTGAGAGTTGCCCAGCTACGGTGGTATCGCTTTTGCACCACCCGCGCTGGTGCCATTTATTACCAAGGGTTTTGCCTCAGTTCGGAGAGAAACAAGGCAATGCTAGTACTTGATCCAATATAGAAGACAATACGGGGAATCGCTTCCAGGACGATCAATTTCTAGTTACAATACATCCCAAGACTACTCCAGTTCTTCTTCTGAAGATGCAGACTCTGAACTGCAAATGCATAAAATTCATTCTCTATTTGCATTGCTGGGAGTGTCCATTTTTCACTATGCCATAGGTTTTTAGACTTGTTTTGCTTTTTTAATATCCGCGTATTTATTGTCATTGTAACTACAGCTACTGTTACGGTCTGAAGCTTTTCATCATACTCTGTGTTGTTTTATTGGAATATGATGGTCATGTGCATCTTCCGTGTAATGTTGTAGCAGAGTATCATTTTTGCAACTGAACCTCGCTTTGTCATTGCCTAGTGTGAAAGCAAGGCCTTGTGCATATGCAAATAGATGGTCGCTTGTTGCAAATATTTCCCGATACTTGTTCTCCGACACGGCCAATGTTTGGATGCATGGAGTACGGCTCCTAGTTGATCTCGCATCTTCAGTGGTAGGTAATCCTTGCTTGAAGAGATGAACGATTCACCGGCAATCTCGGTGGGACAAATGAAATATTCTTCCAATCACTTTGCGGTCCATTTGAAAACTTCAGAAGCCACCCGCATGATGCCCTAACGTTTTCTCTTGAAAGCGGAGCGGGAAAAGATTTCTAAAACAAAAGGGAGATTTCGACATTCTTTCTCAGGTAAAATCAAAGTGATCATCTGCTATGGAGGGTTATCAATGTGCTCTACACGCGGATTTGACGTGATCACAAAGCATCTTCACGTGTGACGGATCACCAATGTGTGTTGCGCTAACCGAAGACCTGTTTTGCGAGCCATCAGAAACATTCTTTCTGTGGTTGTCTCTGATGTGTTATGAAGCGGAGGCTTCTATCTGTCGTGAATTGTGTGTGAAATCGTGAACTCCAGTTACGATAACATTATTGCTCGAGGGGAATTGACTAGAATTGAGAACTTTTTAATGGAGAAAATCTGTTGGATTGAATTTCAGTTTGGTGCAGTATATTAACTGCTGGACTGCCTTCCCCGAAAATACGTTCTTGAATGAGGACACTGGACAATCTTCCCTGGATTGGTCTGTGCAAAGTGAGAAAATTGGAAATGAAGCTTTTTCCAAAACACTCACCGACGATGTCTTCTCGCGAAAATGCCTTAGAATTTATTGTTTATTGCCATTTGATTCTCTCATAAGCAACAAATGACCAATCCTATATTACGGGAAAGACAATCAAGTCATAATCACGTGTAATAACCAATGCACATAAGAATGCTTGCGTGCATTGAGCGTGGTTGGCAAGGGGGTCAGTTCATGATGGTGAGCTGTGTTGTTGGCGGCTTCACGTGCTCAGATAGCTCTTATGATAATCATGACCCGCTCATTCACGTGCTCTTTTCAGAAGAAGGGACTCCCCATCATCTACAGATAAAAAGGATGAATTAAAAAGTTTTAGGATCTGACGGAGGGCAAGTTGGTCAGGCCATCACAGAAGTTGGAGAGGGTTTCTTTGGCAAGGCTCAGGTAACCGACTTTAAAACTTTTCTGCATCATCAAAGCATTGTTTGCACTTAACTCAATTTGACAAAAATTCTCTCGATTTCACAATTTGGCAAAAATTTTCTAAGAACTTTTTCAAATGAATGCCAAAAGTAGTTTCTCCAATTTACTTTTTGGAGATTGATGTGATGCCTGTTATTTGTTCTGGAAGTTGATGTGACGTAAATCGTTGTTGTTTCCAGAAGCTACCACGTTGTTTACGAGAGATGCCACCACCTTCATGATAAGACAAAGTATCCGATGTTCCATTGAATTTTTTCGGGCCGCGTCCCATATTGTTGTTTCTTGTTGCTGTGCTCATTTACTTTTCTCTCTCGGGGGCTTGACGCTCGGGGCCTACATATCTTTTTTTATGTTATTTCTTAAACACTCACTCAAGGCTTTAGTGTTTCATTGTTTAAAACAATGCTGGGTAAGATTGTGAAGATGGCGTTGCTACGATTCCGTTTATGTGCCGCATCGATTCCGATCGTACAGGTTCTTCGCGGGTACAAGGACTATGAGTGTGATTTCCCGCCTGGTTCGTAGCCAAGTCTTCGTCTGTTTGTCGATGCCCCTAAAAAAACTACCAAAGGGTCAAATCTCAACACAACCTTTTAATTTATTTATTGCCTTGCGCTCTACGCTTCTTTGCCCTTTCATTGATATTCTTTAATTTCCCTTTTCTCCTATCTTGATTTGTTTTCAGTGATTTTTTTCTCTTCCTCAAAGGCCAACATTTTTGCAAACTCCGCATTTCTACCACCTTTTGCCGTGTTGCCTTCCTTCGTATAAATCGTTTGTTTCGCTTCAAAGCGCGCACAAATTCGGCAATACGGTACTTTGATTTTTTATTTGCAGTTTATGTACTTGATGTCTTTATACACACATTTTTCGATTGATCTTAAGTTTATATATGGTGGCCAGTGGTTTAACGGGCCCTACTCTTTCTCTCCCGTTCCGCGTTTTCAAGTGGTAGTTGAGAGGGGAGGAGGGGAAGAAAATTTCGCATTTAAGTGCCAAACAGCGGCACTACTGCATTAACAAATATAAATGCAGTGTAAGTATTTAAACCATTATGTAAAGATTAATGCAAGATCAAGAGTCATTCCTAACTCAGAGCTATGACCATTGGAGGCTTTTGAAATTTATTATAATTCTTATGGTCTTTTATGAAATTTCAACAACTATACTGCACGTTAGGTACTAACTGTGTTTAATTTTGTTTCCAATCTTATTCTTCGCTGTAGCAAGGTAACAAGAACCCCTTAAAACTTATTATCGTTTCCTTAGAAGTATTAGTGAGAAAATGTAAAAGTCTTCTACAGTTATAACCCTTGCTTAGCATCCTGTAAGTATGTGGATGAAACAAATGCATTGGGTCGAGCATGTTTTCTATTACTCAAAGGAAGGCCGTTTGCATTAGATGTATTGCGTGTATTGTTGTTGATTCAATCTTTTCAAGGGCAATAAAATTCGGCGGGAAACACGTGGAAAAGCTAGATGAGAATGAAGTCCGTCGATTTGAAAACAAGTGTATTATCTTAGCAGTGAAGTTTAGGATGATATAACTGCGCATGCTTGAACTGAACTTTATACAATACCAGGCTTGAGAACACTCCAGAACTTCAATCAACATTTTGTCAAATAAGGTTAGGGTTAGGCTCATTGTTACCCAATCGTCCCTAAACAACGCTCAACATCACAAAGATGCTGAAGAAAGCGGCTAAACGACTAAACTTTTTGATCAACATTTTACTGAAATCTGCTCACTCGATTCTTTTGTATCGTTCAACAATGGGTCGAGAATGTCGGATGTGTGACCTTTGCCCTTCGAGAAAGAGCCCATTGTCTCGATGATTGAAAGCCCATTTCTTTTTCAACCAATTAAAATCCGTATTTCTCCATAATCTCTATTTGCCTTGCACCCATCTCTTTGTTTCCTCTCCACCTTGAAATTCTATTGCATTAAGTTTCTTTTCTATTTCGAACAAACCGAGTTTCGTTAAATAAAGAGCGCGGAGAACCCAATGCTAATCTCAAAGTCTCGATTACAATCTACATTGTTTTTCAGATTTTCCTCGGGTGTTCTTAACAATAAGCAGGATGAATGTTTTCTGTGATTAGTGATTTCTGATTTTAAAGATGCAAGGTGTTTCCAAGTGCAAGAAAGAGATTTTTCTATTCAATATCCTGGCACCATTTGTTTGTTTTAGATGTGTTAGAATGACCCCTCACCCAGAACGAAACTGGTTTTTGCTGTTCCACTCAAGTGATGCCCTATCTTCTTATTCATATCTTTTGACGCTCTTCTTGTCACTGCACAAAGCCCTTTTTAGTGTGTGTTGCTGCAATTGTATTCAGAGGCCACCTCCACAACAAAAGATGAACAAAATGTTATCTTGGCAAATACTTGCTTATCAAAAGGCCTTTTCCTTGGGTGTATGAGAAACAGAAAAAAGTTTTCACCGCGCTGACGTTTTAATGGCCTGCTAAATTTCGTCATGTTTAAAATTGAATAAAGAAGAAACTGCTTTGAGGAGTTGATCTTCAAACTGTTATCAAACAATGACTTGTAGAATTTTACAATCCATGTCATCTTCATTCATGTCTTATCAAATACTTGAGTCTGGGCTCTAACGTATCATTCAGTATTCAATATATTATTTTGTATTCGTTGTATCCTCGCTAATTCGTATCACACATTCCGTATCGTACGCTCAACTCTTACGGTTTCACGTCTATCAAGATGTTACGAATATAGCTCACGAATCATTGTCTCTCTCTATCTGTACTTCCCACGTCTTAAGATTAAGAACAAGAGAAAGCAAAAACACTTTGGTTGGCGTTATTGGAAAATCAGACCCACACCATTCGGATATCGAACCACATGATGTCGAATAAGATTTTCTTTGAGCAGAAGGGGAAATGCCTCATTAAGCACTTTGGATGTGCCTCTAGTTGCCCTCGGTCTTTTCCTTTACACTTTCCGATTAGAAAATCCTACTTATCGTGGCATATTAAAGTAATAGGAGTTCTACTTAACATATCATTGAATATGGATTACTGAGTCAAAATAATGCACATCGTTGTTAACAAAAATTACACACTGACAAATGACAATTGACTTCAGATTGCTATACTTCCTCGAACAGACTTTCAAAAACGTGATATATTGTGACACCAGTAATGATAAAAACATCATGTTTATAATGAATAATTATACTACTGCTGGAACCTACGTAAACGTATAATTCAATGTTAATTGTATAATTCGTGGAATTTACTGGATCATGTACCAGAAATGTTGCTTTTATGCAGTTGTGGGGAAGAAAAACGATTAAACTAATGTTTCTCTTCAAATCTTTGCGAACTTTGCATGTATCCTCTTGTTTTGCAGATCAAAACTTGGAAGCAAGCCATAAGAATGGATCCCAAAGTGAAAAATGAGGTCAGTTTACGCTAATTCGCTAAAATATGCAGAGTTTACCACTCATCTTCGTAGTCCCATACCGTCACATATCATAAAAAGTTTAGAAGAATAGATTAGAATCTTCCAGCAACATAAAGCCATTTCAGCTGCGATGGCTTGTTGAAATGGCTGTAGAAATATTTTTGTCTTGACCTTTCAATATACTAAGGAGTTATAAACATTAAAAAAAATTATAAACATTGTTTGGTGGCTGTTGTGGCCTACTTTTCAACTGATGCTAAATTGGTGTAATAGGGATAGTGTTTCCTCGGAATATCTTATCACTTTTGTGTAAATAATAACTCGACTCAAGCGGGAACACAGAAAGGGAGCGACTTGTGTGGTGGTTATTCACCGATTCACCTTTATACTAGATAACTAGAGGGGGAGGGAAAGCATCTAAGAGTGTATCCAACGCCGTATTCGTGATTCATAGTGCATAAAAACAATCGCATCTCTGTTTGCCTTTCGTCATCACTCTTTTCTAACCGAAGCTGGTATGATGTTGCCTTGCCTATACCGGAGGCTGTTATGCTCTTGTGCCTGATGCCCTTCTTTAACTAGGAAACATAATGTTATTTCGAGTGTAACCACACAAAGGTGCCTTGAATAGACCAAGGCTTATAGAAGCTACTTACAAAGACCACAGGCCGCCGCAAAGGATGGTAAAAAAATCAACAGGCCAATGTATAATTCAGCCCTGGAAATCCGGGCCTATACAGGGTCTGGACTATTCCACGTCATTTGATGAAATTCAAATTCAAAATCGCCAGCTGGCAGCACTTGAAAAGAGCCACTTGAACGCAATAATATATTTAGCAACAATTTTGACAATCAATATGCAATAGCCTCCTTGACAAAAGGAATATCTCCACAGGATCCTGAAAAGAAGCCTGGAGATGAAATAGACGTCTGGGCGTTGCCGGAATTTAAGGATACAAGTGCAAAGTGGTCAGGTAAGATTTATGGCCATCTCAGACGGACTGGATATTGTTGCTGTTGTATACCTTGCTCAAAGTGGCATTGCACCCCTATGAAAAGATGTGACAACTCTGGAATGCAAAATTTTGATCTAATCAACTTTGCTCTTGAAGTTGTCTAGAAAATCGAATGGTGTGATTTTTGAAAGCAGTCGTTGCCTTGAAGACTAGTCTTGGTTACAAAACATTTCATTTCCCAATAGAATTGGATGGCTTTGGCAAAGTGAAGCGGGTCTTCATTGTCACATTCAAAGTGTGTCTGCTGCTGGCTCTTTTGTACATGTTCATCTGCTCGCTGAGTTTTCTCAGCTCTGCCTTCCGTCTTCTCGGTGGCAAAGCTGCAGGAAGGGCCTTCTCCGAAAACGAGATTCTTAGCAATCCTGTAGCCGGCCTAATGATTGGCGTCTTGGTAACCGTACTGGTGCAGAGCTCCTCCACATCAACCTCGATTGTTGTTGCAATGGTCGCAGGAGATGGTAAGTGACGTTATATTCACAGTATTAGCAAACCTTGTGAAACTAGTCACTCCTCATTCGAATGGAACTGAGTGATTTACTCGTGTATCCTACAACTGGCATCAGCAAAGAAGGTTTTGATATAAACTTAACGGGTTTGTTTTCAAGTTCAGTTGTTGCTACTCTCTTTGTTATGTAGAATGTGTCGCGGACCAATTTATCCACTTTCATTTTCTTGAGGTGCTTGCTTCCAGATAACAGTCTTCGTTCTCCCTTGCAGTGCTCAAAGTGACGAATGCGATCTACATTATCATGGGTGCAAACATTGGGACAACAGTCACTAACACTCTTGTCTCAGTGGGCCAGTCTATCGACAGGGATCAGTTTCGTCGCGCCTTCGCAGCAGCGACAGTTCATGACATGTTCAATTTCCTGACAGTTCTAATCTTCCTGCCTCTCGAAGCTCTCACTGGTTATCTGTTTTACTTGAGTGACCGCATAGTCGAGTCGCTAAACCTGAAGACACAGGAGAGCCTGAAGCAGGATTATCTTAAGAAGATAACTAAGCCGTTCACAGACAAGGTTATCAAATTAGATAAAAAGCTGATCGAAAAGATTGCAAAGGCACAAACGGAGAAAGAGCGAATGAAATATGAGCAGAAGAGCATGATACTGCAATATTGCGCAGAAAGCAACCACAATGTGACGTACATTGCAAATGTAACAGCCGGAGCCTCGTTCCAAACAGTTAACAAAACAAAACTGGTTAAAGTAAAAGATGTCCCCTGCGACTTCCTGTTTCATGGAACCTCCCTTTCAGACGATGTTGTTGGGACAATCCTCCTGATTGCCTCTATTACTGTGTTGTGCATCTGCCTCTTTTCAATTGTGAAGCTCCTGCACTCCATGTTTAGAGGACGCCTCGCTGTCATGACGAGAAAAGTCGTGAACACCGATTTTCCCAAGCCATTCGGGTTTCTGACTGGCTACCTTGCCATTCTTTTCGGTGCCGTGCTCACGTTTTTCGTCCAATCCAGCTCGATCTTCACATCAGCTCTCACGCCATTGGTCGGTGTTGGTGTGGTGAGTGTGGATCGTATGTATCCGTTAACTCTTGGCTCAAACATTGGTACAACAACAACAGCATTGTTGGCCTCCTTCGCAGCAGACTCGAGCAAGATCAGGTACACCCTGCAGATCGCTCTTTGCCACCTCTTCTTCAACATCTCAGGCATATTGGTATGGTATCCAGTGCCACTCTTGAGAAAGATACCCATGAACATGGCCAAATGTCTCGGCAACACCACGGCAAGGTTTCGATGGTTTGCAATCATGTACATTTTTGTTGTCTTTTTCCTCATTCCTGGGATGGTGTTCGGCCTTTCGCTGGCTGGCACTGCCGTTTTCTTAGGGGTGGGCATCCCCATTTTGCTGCTGATCATCTTTATTGTTACTGTCAACATTCTGCAAAGTAAGAAGCCGCGAGTGCTGCCAGAACGCTTCAGAACCTGGGACTGGGCACCAAAGTGGACCACTTCACTGGAGCCTTTTGACAAAGCCTTCAATAAGGTCTCTGAGTTGGTGCGTTTGAAGAAGACAAAAAGAACTGAGACTTTAAGTGACGTTCACTCACATAAGAACCCCGGTTTTGAGCTAGAAGACGTAAAAGTAGAAAAACTGCCTAATGATGTTTAGGATGCTGTGAAATATTCACTACGCTACTAATCCCCACACTCACACTCTGCCTCATGTCTCGCATTATAAAAGTCTTTAAGATCTACATGTCATTCTGGTGTAGTAAGAGTCTATTGGGTGGCTTGAATCTCTAACAGGTGCCACATGAAAATGGGTTGTACGCCTTGATTTCTAAACAAGCGTCCACTAGTTGAAATGAAAGTATTCTCTTGTTGACAAAATTTTAATCAAAGGACGCTGAATTACCTTTTGTTATCAAGCAAGCCTATAACAGTTAAGAAATCCAACCGTTTCCTTGACCATAGAAATTCGAAGCATGTAGCATTAAACGGACAAACCTGTGATAGGCAAAATCTTTTTGACTTTAATCCAAATGGAGAAAGGCTAAATGAGGAGGTGACGACTGTATCTGTATCATCTGTGGTTACGCAGGAATAATTTTTCGCCAGACTGCATGGAATTTTCATTTTCTATCAAATTTGCTTTTGCAGTTGCAGCTATTAGATAAGAATTAACATATATCATGTTATGTCAATTATGTTGACTGCAGCAGACTTAAAGCCCCAAGTGACAATCGTGTTTGTAAAGAACTTTGGGGAGAATAATTTCTTTCCTTGGCTTAACATCATTTTTTTAAATTATGACAATGTAGTTTGTAATCTCTAACCAAAGGATGTAACGTACCAACTGCTTTTAATATTTTAGAAGGAATCAATATTGTATTGGTATTTTAATTGAAAAGTATTTTAAATGACTTTCGATTGTCTCCATCTCGCAAAGTTTAAATAACGTCTAAAAAAAGAGGCGGACCCCATTTTTCCTTGTCATGCTACAAAAGGCCATCTGTAAAACTATAGCAACAATTAAGAAACTATCAGCACAGTAACAAAAATGGGCTACTTGCTTTTCTATTTGTATAATCATCACTTCTGATTTCCTTTGCTCTTTTGCAATCCACGATATTCATGGAAATGCTGCTGCAAGCTTTGTCTCACCATAAAATGAAATTCATCTCAAACATTGACATAACCACTGTTCTTGGAGTAATGCAATGCAATAACAAAAAAGCGACGCATGTTATCCTCTCTGTAATTTTCATAAACACCTTCAGTCAGTTCACAAAGACTTCTCAAAGGAAGCCCATGCAAGATAATCAAATGCGTCCATCTTGAGGTATTAACGGTTTCAAGGTGCTCACAATCTGTAAACAGTATGGAAATGGATCCTTCTAAGACTGTAAGCCCCTTTTCTAATCTGGCATAAAGTGCATGTTGATACATCGTAAACGTGATACATGTCAATGAAAAGTGCACTTATTCTCAGATATGGTGGAAAACGAAATGGTTAAAAACTACTTGGCATAGAGTGCAAGATCCTTCAAAATGCCAAAGTTGTAGCCCTGCTTTTCAAAAAAGCACTCCAATGAGACATTTTCCTTCTTTAATTTGGTGACAAACGCATTTAAATAGAACTCTTTAGACGCTACTGGTTGGATTTCAGTCATGGAAGATATAAAAGTCACTGGATAAAGGAATTAGTACCAGAAGCAAGATTTTTAAACACCAAGGCTATATCTTGCCTACATGTTTTCACCCGAATTTGAAGGAAAATTCAATTTCTCACTAGATTAGTAAAGCCAAAAAACGATGGTGCATACAGTGTACAACAATTTCATCTTTGGGACAGCTTAAAACGAAAAGTAAAGCATTGATCAGAGCTACACGGTTATCCTTCTTAACTAAAACTTCATAAAAAGCTTCTTGTCTAAATTTGCCATCAAATGCATTGACATGGAACTAATTAACCATGTACTTCAATATACTTAAGCTTTTGAAAATTTAAGATTGTGTAATGGAGATTCACTTCATTTTGATACCAAATTTTTCTGATTACTTGCCCATCAAATGAAATGATATAGACCTTATTATGCCTGTAGTGTACTTTGTTCCACTATTCATTGCATTTAGAAAGAGTAATGAAGAATTTGGTTTGGGACGCAAAATTCATCAAAATACCAAGGTTATAGCCTTACTGTTTTCACCTCATTTTGGTGGCAAATTTTTTACATTAATTTCTGATCAAATGCATTGATATGGACCTAACGATGCATGTAGTGTACTTTGTTACACTATTGATTATATTTAGAAAGAGTAATGAAGAATTTGGATTAGGACGCAAAATTCATCGAAATACCAAGGCTATAGCCTTACTGTTTTCACCTCATTTTGATGGCAAACTTTTTTTATTAATTTCTCATCAAATGCAATGATATGGACCTCACTATGCATGTAGTGTATTTTGTTCCACTATTTATTGTATTTAGAAAGAGTAATGAAGAATTTGGTTTGGGACGCAAAATTCATCGAAAAACAAGGCTATAGCCTTACTGTTTTCACCTAATTTTGGTGGCAAATTTTTTTTATTAATTTCTAATCAAATGCATTGATATGGACCTTACTATGCATGTAGGGTACTTTGTTTTACTATTTATTGTATTTAGAAAGAGTAATGAAATATTTGGTTTGGAACGCAAAATTCATCGAAAGACCAAGGCTATAGCCTTACTGTTTTCACCTCATTTTGATGGCAAATTTTTTACATTAATTTCTTATCAAATGCATTGATATGGACCTTACTATGCATCTAGTGTAGTTTATTTCAATATTTATTATATTTAGAAGGAGAAATGAAGAATTTGGTTGGGGACGCAAAATTCATGAAAAAAACCAAGGCTATAGCCTTACTATTTTCACCTCATTTTGGTGGAAAATTTTTTACATTAATTTCTCATCAAATGCAAAGATATGGACCTTACTATGCATGTAGTGTACTTTGTTTCACTATTTATTGTATTTAGAAAGAGTAGTGAAGAATTTGGTTTGGGACGCAAAATTCATCGAAAGACCAAGGCTATAGCCTTACTGTTTTCACCTCATTTTGGTGGCATAATTTTTTACATTAATTTCTCATCAAATGCATTGATATGGACCTTACTATGCATGTAGTGTACTTTGTTTCACTATTTATTGTATTTAGAAAGAGTAATGAAAAATTTGATTTTGGACGCAAAATTCATCGAATGACCAAGGCTATAGCCTTACTGTTTTCACCTAATTTTGATGGCAAATTTTTTACATTAATTTCTCATCAAATGCATTGATATGGACCTTACTATGCATGTAGTGTACTTGGTTTCACCATTTATTGAATTTAAAAGAGGTAATTTATAATTTGGATTCTGGCGAAAAATTCATCGAAATACCAAGGCTATAGCCTTACTATTTTCACCTCATTTTGGTGGCAAATTTTTTACATTAATTTCTCATCAAATGCATTGATATGGACCTTACTATGCATGTAGTGTACTTGGTTTCACCATTTATTGAATTTAAAGAGGTAATTATAATTTGGATTCTGGCGAAAAATTCATCGAAATACCAAGGCTATAGCCTTACTATTTTCACCTCATTTTGGTTGCAAATTTTTTACATTAATTTCTCATCAAATGCAAAGATATGGACCTTACTATGCATGTAGTGTACTTTGTTTCACTATTTATTGTATTTAGAAAGAGTAATGAAGAATTTGATTTGGGACGCAAAATTCATCGAAAGACCAAGGCTATAGCCTTACTGTTTTCACCTCATTTTGGGAAAATTTTTGCATTAATTTCTCATAAAATGCATTGATATGGACCTTACTATGCATGTAGTGTACTTTGTTTCACTATTTATTGTATTTAGAAAGAGTAATGAAGAATTTGATTTGGGACGCAAAAATTCATCGAAAGACCAAGGCTATAGCCTTACTGTTTTCACCTCATCTTGGTGGCATAATTTTTTACATTAATTTCTCATCAAATGCATTGATATGGACCTTACTATGCATGTAGTGTACTTGGTTTCACCATTTATTGAATTTAAAAGAGGTAATTTATAATTTGGATTCTGGCGAAAAATTCATCGATATACCAAGGCTATAGCCTTACTGTTTTCACCTCATTTTGGTGGCATAATTTTTTACATTAATTTCTCATCAAATGCATTGATATGGACCTTACTATGCATGTAGTGTACTTTGTTTCACCATTTATTGAATTTAGAAGAGAGTTATGAAGAATTTGGTTTGGGTCGCAAAATTCATCGAAAAACCAAGGCTATAGCCTTACTGTTTTCACCTCAATTTCATGGGAAAATTTTTGCATTAATTTCTCATAAAATGCATTGATATGGACCTTACTATGCATGTAGTGTACTTTGTTTCACTATTTATTGTATTTAGAAAGAGTAGTGAAGAGTTTGGATTGGGACGCAAAATTCATCGAAAGACCAAGGCTATAGCCTTACTGTTTTCACCTCATCTTGGTGGCATAATTTTTTACATTAATTTCTCATCAAATGCATTGTTATGGACCTTACTATGCATGTAGTGTACTTGGTTTCACCATTTATTGTATTTAGAAGAGGTAATTTATAATTTGGATTCTGGCGAAAAATTCATCGAAATACCAAGGCTATAGCCTTACTGTTTTCACCTCATTTTGATGGCAAATTTTTTACATTAATTTCTCATCAAATGCATTGATATGGACCTTACTATGCACGTAGTGTACTTTGTTTCACTATTTATTGTATTTAGAAAGAGTAGTGAAGAATTTGGTTTGGGACGCAAAATTCATCGAAAGACCAAGGCTATAGCCTTACTATTTTCACCTCATTTTGGTGGCAAATTTTTTACATTAATTTCTCATCAAATGCATTGATATGGACCTTACTATGCATGTAGTGTACTTTGTTTCACTATTTATTGTATTTAGAAAGAGTAATGAAGAATTTGGTTTGGGACGCAAAATTCATCGAAAGACCAAGGCTATAGCCTTACTGTTTTCACCTCATTTTGATGGCATAATTTTTTACATTAATTTCTCATCAAATGCATTGTTATGGACCTTACTATGCATGTAGTGTACTTGGTTTTACCATTTATTGAATTTAAAAGAGGTAATTTATAATTTGGATTCTGGCGAAAAATTCATCGAAATACCAAGGCTATAGCCTTACTGTTTTCACCTCATTTTGATGGCAAATTTTTTACATTAATTTCTCATCAAAATGCATTGATATGGACCTTACTATGCATGTAGTGTACTTTGTTTCACTATTTATTGTATTTAGAAAGAGTTATGAAGAATTTGGTTTGGGTCGCAAAATTCATCGAAAAACCAAGGCTATAGCCTTACTGTTTTCACCTCAATTTCATGGGAAATTTTTTACATTAATTTCTCATAAATGCATTGATGGACCTTACTATGCATGTAGTGTACTTTGTTTTACCATTTATTGATTTAGAAGAGGTAATGATAATTTGGATTCTGGCGAAAAATTCATCGATATACCAAGGCTATAGCCTTACTGTTTTCACCTCATTTTGGTGGCATAATTTTTTACATTAATTTATCATCAAATGCATTGATATGGACCTTACTATGCATGTAGTGTACTTGGTTTCACCATTTATTGATTTAGAAGAGGTAATTATAATTTGGATTCTGCGAAAAATTCATCGAAATACCAAGGCTATAGCCTTACTGTTTTCACCTCATTTTGGTGCAAATTTTTTACATTAATTTCTCATCAAATGCAATATGGACTTACTATGCATGTAGTGTACTTGTTTCACTATATTGATTTAGAAAGAGTAATGAAGATTGGTTTGGACGAAAATTCATCGAAAACCAAGGCTATAGCCTTACTGTTTTCACCTCATTTTGGTGGCAAATTTTTTACATTAATTTCTCATCAAATGCATTGTTATGGACCTTACTATGCATGTAGTGTACTTGGTTTTACCATTTATTGAATTTAAAAGAGGTAATTTATAATTTGGATTCTGGCGAAAAATTCATCGAAATACCAAGGCTATAGCCTTACTATTTTCACCTCATTTTGGTGGCAAATTTTTTACATTAATTTCTCATCAAAAGCAAAGACATGGACCTTACTATGCACGTAGTGTACTTTGGTTTCACTATTTATTGATTTAGAAAGAGTAATGAAAATTTGGTTTGGGACGCAAAAATTCATCGAAACCAAGGCTATAGCCTTACTATTTTCACCTCATTTTGTTGCAAATTTTTTACATTAATTCTCATCAAATGCAAAGATATGGACCTTACTATGCACGTAGTGTACTTGTTTCACTATTATTGTAATTTAGAAAGAGTAATGAAATTTGGTTTGGACGCAAAATTCATCGAAAGACCAAGGCTAAGCCTTACTGTTTCACCTCATTTATGCATAATTTTTTACATTAATTTCTCATCAAATGCATTGATGGACCTTACTATGCATGTAGTGTACTTGGTTTACCATTTATTGAAATTTAAAAGAGGTAATTTATAATTTGGATTCTGGCGAAAAATTCATCGAAATACCAAGGCTATAGCCTTACTTTTCACCTCATTTTGTGGCAAATTTTTTACATTAATTTTCTCATCAAATGCAAAGATGGACCTTACTATGCACGTAGTGTACTTTGTTTCACTATTTATTGTATTTAGAAAGAGTAGTGAAGAATTTGGTTTGGGACGCAAAATTCATCGAAAGACCAAGGCTATAGCCTTACTGTTTTCACCTCATTCATGGGAAATTTTTACATTAATTTCTCATAAATGCATTGATATGGACCTTACTATGCATGTAGTGTACTTGTTTACCATTTATTGAATTTAGAAGAGGTAATATAATTTGATTCTGGCGAAAAATTCATCGATATACCAAGGCTTATAGCCTTACTGTTTCACCTCATTTTGGTGGCAAATTTTTTACATTAATTTATCATCAAATGCATTGATATGGACTTACTATGCATGTGTGTACTTGGTTTCACCATTATTTGAATTTAAAAGAGGTAATTTATAATTTGGATTCTGGCGAAAAAATTCATCGAAACCAAGGCTATAGCCTTACTGTTTTCACCTCATTTTTGTGGCAAAGTTTTTACATTAATTTCTCATCAAATGCATTGATATGGAACTTCCTATGCATGTAGTGTACTTTGTTTCACTATTTATTGTATTTAGAAAGAGTATGAAGAATTTGGTTTGGGTCGCAAAATTCATCGAAAAACCAAGGCTATAGCCTTAATGTTTTCACCTCAATTTCATGGGAAATTTTTTACATTAATTTCTCATAAAATGCATTGATATGGACCTTACTGCATGTAGTGTACTTTGTTTCACATTTATTGTATTTAGAAAGAGTAATGAAGAATTTGGATTTGGACGCAAAAATTCATCGAAAGACCAAGGCTATAGCCTTACTGTTTTCACCTCATTTGTGGCATAATTTTTTACATTAATTTCTCATCAAATGCATTTATGGACCTTACTATGCATGTAGTGTACTTGTTTCACCATTTATTGAATTTAGAAGAGTAATTTATAATTTGGATTCTGGCGCAAAATTCATCGAAACCAAGGCTATAGCCTTACTGTTTTCACCTCATTTTGTGGCAAATTTTTTACATTAATTTCTCATCAAATGCATTGATATGGACCTTACTATGCACGTAGTGTACTTTGTTTCACTATTTATTGTATTTAGAAAGAGTAATGAAGAATTTGGTTTGGGACGCAAAATTCATCGAAAGACCAAGGCTATAGCCTTACTGTTTTCACCTCATTTTGGTGGCAAATTTTTTTCATTAATTTCTCATAAAATGCATTGATATGGACCTTACTATGCATGTAGTGTACTTTTTCACTATTTATTGTATTTAGAAAGAGTAATGAAGAATTTGGTTTGGCGCAAAATTCATCGAAAGACCAAGGCTATAGCCTTACTGTTTTCACCTCATTTTGATGGCATAATTTTTTACATTAATTTCTCATCAAATGCATTGTTATGGACCTTACTATGCATGTAGTGTACTTTGTTTCCATTTATTGAATTTAAAAGAGTAATATAATTTGGATTTGGCGAAAATTCATCGAAATACCAAGGCTATAGCCTTACTGTTTTCACCTCATTTTGGTGGCAAATTTTTTACATTAATTTCTCATCAAATGCAAAGATATGGACCTTACTATGCACGTAGTGTACTTTGTTTCACTATTTATTGTATTTAGAAAGAGTAATGAAGAATTTGGTTTGGGACGCAAAATTCATCGAAAGACCAAGGCTATAGCCTTACTGTTTTCACCTCAATTTCATGGGAAATTTTTTACATTAATTTCTCATAAAATGCATTGATATGGACCTTACTATGCATGTAGTGTACTTGGTTTTACCATTTATTGAATTTAGAAGAGGTAATTTATAATTTGGATTCTGGCGAAAAATTCATCGATATACCAAGGCTATAGCCTTACTGTTTTCACCTCATTTTGGTGGCAAATTTTTTACATTAATTTATCATCAAATGCATTGATATGGACCTTACTATGCATGTAGTGTACTTGGTTTCACCATTTATTGAATTTAAAAGAGGTAATTTATAATTTGGATTCTGGCGAAAAATTCATCGAAATACCAAGGCTATAGCCTTACTATTTTCACCTCATTTTGGTGGCAAATTTTTTACATTAATTTCTCATCAAATGCATTGATATGGACCTTACTATGCATGTAGTGTACTTTGTTTCACTATTTATTGTATTTAGAAAGAGTAATGAAGAATTTGGTTTGGGACGCAAAATTCATCGAAAGACCAAGGCTATAGCCTTACTGTTTTCACCTCATTTTGATGGCATAATTTTTTACATTAATTTCTCATCAAATGCATTGATATGGACCTTACTATGCATGTAGTGTACTTGTTTACCATTTATTGAATTTAAAAGAGTAATTTATAATTTGGATTCTGGCGAAAAATTCATCGAAATACCAAGGCTATAGCCTTACTTTTTCACCTCATTTTGGTGGCAAATTTTTTACATTAATTTCTCATCAAATGCATTGATATGGACCTTCCTATGCATGTAGTGTACTTTGTTTCACTATTTATTGTATTTAGAAAGAGTTATGAAGAATTTGGTTTGGGTCGCAAAATTCATCGAAAAACCAAGGCTATAGCCTTACTGTTTTCACCTCATTTTGGTTGCAAATTTTTTACATTAATTTCTCATCAAATGCAAAGATATGGACCTTACTATGCACGTAGTGTACTTTGTTTCACTATTTATTGTATTTAGAAAGAGTAATGAAGAATTTGGTTTCGGACGCAAAATTCATCGAAAGACCAAGGCTATAGCCTTACTGTTTTCACCTCATTTTGATGGCAAATTTTTTACATTAATTTCTCATCAAATGCATTGATATGGACCTTACTATGCATGTAGTGTACTTTGTTTCACCATTTATTGAATTTAGAAGAGGTAATTCATAATTTGGATTCTGGCGAAAAATTCATCGAAATACCAAGGCTATAGCCTTACTATTTTCACCTCATTTTGGTGGCAAATTTTTTACATTAATTTCTCATCAAATGCAAAGATATGGACCTTACTATGCACGTAGTGTACTTTGTTTCACTATTTATTGTATTTAGAAAGAGTAGTGAAGAATTTGGTTTGGGACGCAAAATTCATCGAAAGACCAAGGCTATAGCCTTACTGTTTTCACCTCATTTCATGGAAATTTTTTACATTAATTTCTCATAAATGCATTGATATGGACCTTACTATGCATGTAGTGTACTTTGTTTCACCATTTATTGAATTTAGAAAGGTAATATAATTTGGATTCTGGACGAAAAATTCATCGAAATACCAAGGCTATAGCCTTACTGTTTTCACCTCATTTGATGGCAAATTTTTTACATTAATTTCTCATCAAATGCAGATATGGACCTTACTATGCATGTAGTTACTTTGTTTCACTATTTATTGTATTTAGAAAAAGTAATGAAGAATTTGGTTGGGGACGCAAAATTCATCGAAAGACCAAGGCTATAGCCTTACTGTTTTCACCTCATTTTGATGGCAAATTTTTTACATTAATTTCTCATCAAATGCATTGATATGGACCTTACTATGCATGTAGTGTACTTTGTTTCACCATTTATTGAATTTAGAAGAGGTAATTCATAATTTGGATTCTGGCGAAAAATTCATCGAAATACCAAGGCTATAGCCTTACTGTTTTCACCTCATTTCATGGAAATTTTTTACATTAATTTCTCTCAAATGCAGATATGGACCTTACTATGCATGTAGTGTACTTTGTTTCCTATTTATTGTATTTAGAAAGAGTAACGAAGAATTTGGTTGGGACGCAAAATTCATCGAAAGACCAAGGCTATAGCCTTACTGTTTTCACCTCATTTTGATGGCAAATTTTTTACATTAATTTCTCATCAAATGCATTGATATGGACCTTACTATGCATGTAGTGTACTTTGTTTCCATTTATTGAATTTAGAAAGAGTAATGAAGAATTTGGTTTGGGCTCAAAATTCATCGAAAGACCAAGGCTATAGCCTACTGTTTTCACCTCATTTCATGGTAAATTTTTTACATTAATTTCTCATAAAATGCATTGATGGACTTACTATGCATGTAGTGTACTTTGTTTCACTATTTATTGTATTTAGAAAGAGTAATGAAGAATTTGATTTGGGACGCAAAATTCATCGAAAGACCAAGGCTATAGCCTTACTGTTTTCACCTCATTTTGATGGCAAATTTTTTACATTAATTTCTCATCAAATGCATTGATATGGACTTACTATGCATGTAGTGTACTTGGTTTCACCATTTATTGAATTTAGAAGAGGTAATTTATAATTTGGATTCTGGCGAAAAATTCATCGAAATAGCAAGGCTATAGCCTTACTGTTTTCACCTCATTTTTGTGGCAAATTTTTTACATTAATTTCTCATCAAATGCATTGATATGGACCTTACTATGCATGTAGTGTACTTTGTTTCACTATTTATTGTATTTAGAAAGAGTAATGAAGAATTTGGTTTGGGACGCAAAATTCATCGAAAGACCAAGGCTATAGCCTTACTTTTCACCTCATTTTGGTTGCAAATTTTTTACATTAATTTCTCATCAAATGCAAAGATATGGACCTTACTATGCACGTAGTGTACTTTGTTTCACTATATATTGTATTTAGAAAGAGTAATGAAGAATTTGGTTTGGGACGCAAAATTCATCGAAAGACCAAGGCTATAGCCTTACTGTTTTCACCTCATTTTGATGGCAAATTTTTTACATTAATTTCTCATCAAATGCATTGATATGGACCTTACTATGCATGTAGTGTACTTGGTTTTACCATTTATTGAATTTAAAAGAGGTAATTTATAATTTGGATTCTGGCGAAAAATTCATCGAAATACCAAGGCTATAGCCTTACTATTTTCACCTCATTTTGGTGGCAAATTTTTTACATTAATTTCTCATCAAATGCAAAGACATGGACCTTACTATGCACGTAGTGTACTTTGTTTCACTATTTATTGTATTTAGAAAGAGTAGTGAAGAATTTGGTTTGGGACGCAAAATTCATCGAAAGACCAAGGCTATAGCCTTACTGTTTTCACCTCAATTTCATGGGAAATTTTTTACATTAATTTCTCATAAAATGCATTGATATGGACCTTACTATGCATGTAGTGTACTTGGTTTCACCATTTATTGAATTTAGAAGAGGTAATTTATAATTTGGATTCTGACGAAAAATTCATCGAAATACCAAGGCTATAGCCTTACTGTTTTCACCTAAATTGGATGGCAAATTTTTAACATTAATTTCTCATCAAATGCAAAGATATGGACCTTACTATGCACGTAGTCTACTTTGTTTCACTATTTATTGTATTTAGAAAAAGTAATGAAGAATTTGGTTGGGGACGCAAAATTCATCGAAATACCAAGGCTATAGCCTTACTGTTTTCACCTCATTTTGATGGCAAATTTTTTACATTAATTTCTCATCAAATGCATTGATATGGACCTTACTATGCATGTAGTGTACTTTGTTTCACCATTTATTGAATTTAGAAGAGGTAATTCATAATTTGGATTCTGGCGAAAAATTCATCGAAATACCAAGGCTATAGCCTTACTGTTTTCACCTCATTTCATGGAAATTTTTTACATTAATTTCTCTCAAATGCAAAGATATGGACCTTACTATGCACGTAGAGTACTTTGTTTCGCTATTTATTGTATTTAGAAAGAGTAACGAAGAATTTGGTTGGGGACGCAAAATTCATCGAAAGACCAAGGCTATAGCCTTCTTGTTTTCACCTCATTTTGATGGCAAATTTTTTACATTAATTTCTCATCAAATGCATTGATAAGGACCTTACTATGCATGTAGGGTACTTTGTTTCACCATTTATTGAATTTAGAAAGAGTAATGAAGAATTTGGTTTGGGTCTCAAAATTCATCGAAAGACCAAGGCTATAGCCTAACTGTTTTCACCTCAATTTCATGGTAAATTTTTTACATTAATTTCTCATAAAATGCATTGATGTGGACTTTACTATGCATGTAGTGTACTTTGTTTCACTATTTACTGTATTTAGAAAGAGTAATGAAGAATTTGATTTGGGACGCAAAATTCATCGAAAGACCAAGGCTATAGTCTTACTGTTTTCACCTCATTTTGATGGCAAATATTTTTTCATTAATTTATCATCAAATGCATTGATATGGACTTCACTATGCATGTAGTGTACTTGGTATCACCATTTCTTGAATTTAGAAGAGGTAATTTATAATTTGGATTCTGGCGAAAAATTCATCGAAATACAAAGCCTATAGCCTTCCTGTTTTAACCCCATTTTGGTGACAAACGTTTTTCATTAATTTCTCATCAAATGCATTGATATGCACCTTACTATGCATGTAGTGTACTTTGTTTCACTATTTATTGTATTTAGAAAGAATAATGAAGAATTTGGTTTGGGACGCAAAACTCATCAAAATACCAAGGCTATAGCCTTACTGTTTTCACCTTATTTTGGTGGCAATTTTTTACATTAATTTCTCATAAAATGCATTGATATGGACCTTTCTATGCATGTAGTGTACTTTGTTTAACTATTTATTGTATTTAGAAAGAGTAATGAAGAATTTGGTTTGGGTCCCAAAATTCATCGAAAGACCAAGGCTATAGCCTAACTGTTTTCACCTCAATTTCATGGTAAATTTTTTACATTAATTTCTCATAAAATGCATTGATATGGACTTTACTATGCATGTAGTGTACTTTGTTTCACTATTTACTGTATTTAGAAAGAGTA
Source organism: Nemopilema nomurai (assembly GCA_003864495.1). Classification (NCBI taxonomy): domain Eukaryota; kingdom Metazoa; phylum Cnidaria; class Scyphozoa; order Rhizostomeae; family Rhizostomatidae; genus Nemopilema; species Nemopilema nomurai. The sequence goes on along the minus strand of ML133462.1, from coordinate 307,090 downwards.
ATGAAGAATTTGGTTTGGGTCCCAAAATTCATCGAAAGACCAAGGCTATAGCCTAACTGTTTTCACCTCATTTCATGGTAAATTTTTACATTAATTTCTCATAAAATGCATTGATGTGGACTTTACTATGCATGTAGTGTACTTTGTTTCACTATTTACTGTATTTAGAAAGAGTAATGAAGAATTTGATTTGGGACGCAAAATTCATCGAAAGACCAAGGCTATAGCCTTACTGTTTTCACCTCATTTTGATGGCAAATATTTTTTCATTAATTTATCATCAAATGCATTGATATGGACTTCACTATGCATGTAGTGTACTTGTTCACCATTTCTTGAATTTAGAAGAGGTAATTTATAATTTGGATTCTGGCGAAAAATTCGTCGAAATACCAAGCCTATAGCCTTCCTGTTTTAACCCCATTTTGGTGACAAACGTTTTTCATTAATTTCTCATCAAATGCATTGATATGCACCTTACTATGCATGTAGTGTACTTTGTTTCACTATTTATTGTATTTAGAAAGAATAATGAAGAATTTGGTTTGGGACGCAAAATTCATCAAAATACCAAGGCTATAGCCTTACTGTTTTCACCTTATTTTGGTGGCAATTTTTTACATTAATTTCTCATAAAATGCATTGATATGGACCTTACTATGCATGTAGTGTACTTTGTTTAACTATTTATTGTATTTAGAAAGAGTAATGAAGAATTTGGTTTGGGTCCCAAAATTCATCGAAAGACCAAGGCTATAGCCTAACTGTTTTCACCTCAATTTCATGGTAAATTTTTTACATTAATTTCTCATAAAATGCATTGATATGGACTTTACTATGCATGTAGTGTACTTTGTTTCACTATTTACTGTATTTAGAAAGAGTAATGAAGAATTTGGTTTGGGACGCAAAATTCATCGAAAGACCAAGGCTATAGCCTTACTGTTTTCACCTCATTTTGATGGCAAATTTTTTACATTAATTTCTCATAAAATGCATTGATATGGACCTTACTATGCATGTAGTGTACTTTGTTTCACTATTTATTTTATTTAGAAAGAGTAATGAAGAATTTGGTTTGGGTCCCAAAATTCATCGAAAGACCAAGGCTATAGCCTAACTGTTTTCACCTCAATTTCATGGTAAATTTTTTACATTAATTTCTCATAAAATGCATTGATGTGGACTTTACTATGCATGTAGTGTACTTTGTTTCACTATTTACTGTATTTAGAAAGAGTAATAAAGAATTTGATTTGGGACGCAAAATTCATCGAAAGACCAAGGCTATAGTCTTACTGTTTTCACCTCATTTTGATGGCAAATATTTTTTCATTAATTTATCATCAAATGCATTGATATGGACTTCACTATGCATGTAGTGTACTTGGTATCACCATTTCTTGAATTTAGAAGGGGTAATTTATAAATTGGATTCTGGCGAAAAATTCATCGAAATAGCAAAGCTATAGCCTTACTGTTTTCATCTCATTTTTGTGGCAAATTTTTTACATTAATTTCTCATCAAATGCACTGATATGGACCTTACTATGCATGTAGTGTACTTTGTTTCACTATTTATTGTATTTAGAATGAGTAATGAAGAATTTGGTTTGGGTCGCAAAATTCATCGAATAACCAAGGCTATAGCCTTACTGTTTTCACCTCAATTTCATGGGAAATTTTTTACATTTCTTTCTCATAAAATGCATTGATATGGACCTTACGATGCATGTAGTGTACTTTGTTTCACTATTTATTGCATTTAGAAAGAGTAATGGAGAATTTGGTTTGGGACGGAAAATTGATCGAAATACCAAGGGTATAGGCTTTTTTAATTGAATATATGTATTATATGATGTTAGGTATCTGCTGGAACTTTTATCAGTAGAAAATTTTCATTGGAAGACAAATGAAACCTTTGGTACTGCAAATTAAGGATTACAAACAAATTTTCAATAATGCAATGAGAGCTGTCGCATCAATATTTTGAATACAGGGAAAAGAATGGATGTATCAGAGTGCTAATAAATAGATCAAATTTTAACTGGCGTGAAACCATTTTAAAAATGGTTCATACGTGAACCTTCTTTTGAGAAATATAGGACAGTCAAGTAAGCAGGTGAATCTCAAAATATTTGATACGTTACGATCTTTTATCTTAATGGTATTGTCATCCAAGCTTTGTTGCCAAGCTTTTCTCTATGGACGTGATATTAGGAGTCTAATTTTGAGCAAAGCAACGAAAGGGCAGCTCGTGGTTACCTGTGGTTCTTTTCCATATTCTACGTGGCTTGAGAACAAAATGAATCACTTGAGCATCAGCTTCAGCCTCTATCCTTGCGGTTGCCCTCACCTCTTTTGTGTTCTAAAAAGGTTAATTTCAATTAATGTCTTTAAAAAGCTTGGCTCAAAAACACTTATAGCAAGTAATGTAGAAAGTAATGTGAACACTAGGTTCAGTCATTCTAATGAAAAGAACCAGATAGAGTGCGACTGAGGCTGGAAAAGGAACTGCGAAATAAAAAAGAACTGAAAATACGGCTGCAAAGGATTAAAATTCCGATGCTTGAAAAGTTGCTAAAAATCTGTTTATATACTAAAAGATTTTTTAATAAAAAGATAATGTTTTTCTCTTCGTAATTTGATAAAGCATTTTGTCAAATCATATCATTTGTCAAATCTGATGTTGTTCAACATCGTTTTATCTGCTGTTCCCAATTCATGTCACATATCACACACTAGTTCCAAGAGTATTATTGAAGAGCTATCGTTAAAGAATACTCAATATCTCAAATGGAAGGATAAAGAAATGAAAAATCTACAATTTTCTACAAATTCCAATGACATCACATGAAAAAAGTCAACTCTTACCATCTTTCCAATCGTCCCAAGCTCTCTTCTTTTGCAGCTTTTCATCATCGTCGTCATCATCATCATCATCAGACGAATGCTCTTTTGGCACGCTGTTCACATTCGGGCTGAATTGACAAGAGAATAGCACTTCTTAAAGGGATTGCACAAAATATTTAACAAAAGCGCCTTCATAGAACCATACTTTTCTGAAAGCTCCCTTCTTGAAAACGGAACTCCGCTTCTGAGTAATGATTTACAGCTATCCTAGGTGTCCACAAAGACTATCTTATGCCTTTCCATAAATGAATGAATAAAACCTTGAACTGTTCTATTGACTCAAATATTGGACATACAACTAGGAAGGGATAGAGCAACGGGCGAGGTCAGAAACAATAAAACCAGCAACGGTAGAAACCAATGTAGTTAACAAGCAAATGAAATAGACTTTTATACTTGTAGTCGAGAACAACTTTTCCGTCGGCGATTTGCTTTTCCATCCACTGCTCAGGAGTCATAGAAGGCAAGCTAGGGTATCCAGCACCAAAAACTTTGGACTAGAAGAAGATGTCAAGACCAGTTAGTCTTTAAGAAATACATCATTTCAATACAGTTCCTAGTTCGAGAGGAAGGCAATGGGCGTTTCTACGGAAATTTCAGTTCTTGACATAAAACAATCACACCATGGTAGTTTTTCTAAAGAAGGATGTATTAACAGCTTTTACGTCAAACAAGGGCCAGATAAAGGGGCCTTAAATAGGAATCAGCTATATCGGGGATTCGTCCACAGGCAAAAGAAAAAAATGAACTTTGGTTTGAAAATGCAACTTCAGCCGGTATATCACCACTAACAAATGTTTCAAAAGCCTGCGTTTCCAAAAGAATTCCGTAAATATATATTATTGTGTATTTCAAGACCAGTAGCAAATGTTTTAGAAACAACTACGAAATTGATTACCTTTAATGACTCTTTTGTAATTAGTATGGGCTTGATTGGCTAGAAAGAAGAAATTAAAGTAGCCACTAGATTCTTTGAAAACCCTGGCACTTAAGACTTATCAAATGATAATTGAAAACAAAGTGAATATGAGTAACGTTGATAATAATGCACAAATGCTTTCTAAAACAACGGTAAAAAATATGTTAAGTGAAAGCCCGATATGCGAAAGCTATCTACATATGGTCAATCTTATGCTTAACATTAGATTTTATTTCACAAAAGCAGATGTAATGACTAACTGGGAAAATGAAGAATGGAAAAATGATATTACTTCTCTATGCTTTGGCTTTTCTTCTGGTTTTATTTTTCCTGTCTGAAGCTTTTTCATGTGTTCAAGAATGTCTAATTCGCCTATCGAAAAAAAAATCAAATAATTAAGAGGTAAGCATCTTCAGCCAATATCCAAGTTACTCGAGAGCTAAAAACTGCAAACTGAAGAATATAAACTGACTTCGTAATCTCTGTTCATTATATTCAGGATTATGATCAGTGTATGTTCTAGCCACGACATAATCAACTACACAAAATGGACCAACGGCCAGTTAGACCAAAATCACCAACACCAAAAGTAGCTACATAAAGCAGCTTCAGCAACTCCACTTCTCTTGTAAAACAAAGTGAGTAAAAAAACTAAGTTTGTTTTGAATGCGATACAAGTTAAAGATTATTACAGATCAGCACGGCTAAAGAAACGCTCTTTGGGTATTCAAAACATTTTTACGAGTCTGAACTAGTTCTCTCACTTTGCCAAAAAGTCTCACTTGGTCAAATTTACTAAAAGGGTACTTTTAGCCAATAACAACCACTAGATGCAAATCAAGCATTCCGCGAAATATTGTAATACGTACTTGCTATCAAAGATAGCTTGTCTGCACTTTCATTTATCCACAGCCGAATCCAAGACAGATAATATTCACGCTGTGAGGAAATTTAGAGTGCAAAATGTAATTGCTATTCATTGTAAAAAATGGCTGTTATTAACAGTGCAAAATTTACAAAAATGATAATAAATAGCAAACCCACATGCGAGAAAAACTGTGGAAGCTTGCAGATTAGTTCAAAAACACATCTAGTGAATCAGTGAAGTGTGCACAGAATATTAAAAGATTTCATTTACTTAGAAAGCCAATAAATAAAAATGATTTTCATTGGATGATTCAGCCCAGCAACTGCAAAAGCTATGTAGTAAAAGCAAGGAAAATGCTTGCAACACACCTTATCAATAACAGATGTGAGCATTCACTCTCCATGAACCAATTTTCAGGTTAAAGACACAATTAACCAACATGAACAAATTAAAGTGTACTATAGCTAAGTCTTGAAAGTCTTCCAATGCTTCAGACATTGCCCACTGCCTCATAAACATCTTACCTAACAAATAGGGAGCATTTGAAACATGTTTAGAACTAACCTGAGGCTAGGTTAAAGAACTAATCAGCTTCAACAGCATAATCAATTTCTTCTAATATAAAGTGCACTAAAGCAAAACCTACCTGGGTTTCCTCATCTACACTTTCTGGTGACTGCTTCAATCTCTGTTCCAAATTCTATAAATGAATCAAAAACCTAATAAAAGTTTTCTTGTTTACATTGTAAATAGGTATATGGAGATGAACTTCAATTTCACCAAATTTAGCAATAATGTCAATACAAGCTTCATTTTTCATCAAATTAATGAGTTTATAGGTTCTATCAGTATTACATCACAGCATCAGCAATTTGATTTTTTTACCATGATTAAAATTTAAAATTAATATGGGTAAAATTTAGAAATTGCAGGAGAAAAAAATTCTTGATCAGAAGCTTGATGAAAACAGAAATCCCAAGAAAACTAAAAATTTATGCTGAAAACTTGTCAGCTTTCATTGTGTTGTTACAATACCTGGCCAAGAGAGAGAAAGTCAAAAATAAAAGTTCTGAAAAATCATTGAATGCTAATTGTGAAAGTTTAGCCTTAAAAATAGACTTACAGAAATCTTGTCCTTGAGTGCTTTTGTCTCTTTATATCGATCTATTTTGGACTGTCTGTCACTTGATATGGTCAGTTGGGTAAGCTTAAATGCATTGTTGTCATCAACACAAAACTTTGTTAAATCCTATAGCAATTGAAAATGAGGCACATGATACTCACATGAATTGACATCACACAGTAGCAAAGTGTAGAAGGCATAGGTTGGATACTGGTAGACAAGTTGAGATGAACTATGACACAATAGCAAAGTTTGGTCCTCCCCTTTCTCATGCAGATATACCTGCTGGCATGTTCAAGTCTTATCCCTTGTACATTATCTCAAACAGGAGCACTTTGTACAAGGTGCTTTAATGGAAAAGTTAAACTTACCAAGTCTGTTATAGAATAATCTTTGCATCTTTGAAGAAAGTCAAGGAAATAAATCTAGAATTAAATGCAAAAGCAGGATAATTTCAATTCTTGGTAACAAATATGAACTTTGTCAATAATAAAAGCTTGATATTTGAAACATTTCTACATCTCAAGGCAAAATAACAATTTTGTCTGCTACCTTAAAGAAGAGCTACAATGAACAGGATTCATATCAAAACTTCAGAACCAGAACTACATTTTAAGCGCAACAATTCAAGCCAAGTGCAGGGTATTGCTTGACTTACAAACTGCATCTATGGACTGGAACAACCACAAGGATGGATTAACACTATTTAATCATGTGTGGGTCCATCAAACACACTAAGGGATTTGCAGGTTGTCATCGTCAATGTGCATGCCTACTTTGGATTTAGTGACATCTGAGCTTCTGTCTTTACTCTGTTTTTGGAGGTTAAGTTCTCCCATAAACGCTGGTAGAAGGAAGTACCTAAAAATGAATATCACAAGTGTTAATGCAAATGTGTGTCTCATTAAGTAATAAAGTATCTTGTTTTGGAAAAAACCAAAACTAATTGATATGCTTTGAGAAACAAAATAGCATCTTCCTTGCAAAATGCAGCCTGATATCAATCTATGAAAGATCTTTTTCAAAAACCACCTCAAGTTTGCTCTTTTTCTTTACACAATAATTTTAAAATAATTGGACATTTTCATACAAGAAACCAAATAAAGGTTTTTTCCATTAATCAGTATTATCTAGACCACAAATTTGGCTGTTTTAACAGTGTTGAGACTTGATTTTAAACAGTTACTGAGTATATTATTTAGCAAACTAACCTCAAATTCATAGCTGAAACTTCATCTATATGTTCATTCCTACTAAAAATGCTGATCTTGTTTACCATTCTAGTTGAGTCTTCAAAAAACTTCATTGCTTTTGTGATATCATTCTACAAAATAACAACATAAATGTCTGGATTATATTATTTCAAGCTCCAGCACTAGAGGATCAGCTCAAGTATACCAAATATAATGATGACAACTCAAATATACCATTCTTCGTCTTTGTTGCAAATCAAAATAATTTTCTGCCAGCCTTCAAGCCTACTGTTCAAAGAATTATCAAAGTAATGTCTCTTTGACTTAAATATTCAAATGTGGAAAGTAGATCTGTAAGGGCTGAATAGCTCAACAGTCTGTGCTCAGTTGTAGCTAACAAGGAACAGGCCACAAAATGCAAGACATTTTCACTGTGGAATGGCCCAACTTTCCAAAATATTGGTTCAAGACACACAGACTTCACAATTACCGAAACATCCAATCTTTGAAAGTTGGTTTTCAGTGCAAAAGATGCTCAAATTACCTGCTTCAGCTGTGCACCAACTTGCACATGCCCACGTACGTACAATGTAGCAAAGCAATAAAGACACTATTCTACAACGAACTAACTGTGCACTAAAAAGATCAGCGGTGCACCAGATTATCCGGCCGGTGCATAATATCTTCATATTGGATTCGCCTCTAACATTTTGACTTTGAATATATATCTGCATTTGTGGCAGAATATATCTTTTTAGCTGATTTAAGCGTTATAGAGAAAATTTATGAATAAATTGTTTGGAACAATTTGAAGTCAGCCAGACTATGTGCAAATTATTATACAGTAGCCACAGACAAGTAGAGTGTCTCAATAAATTGCGAAAAATCACCTGAGTTTCTTCCGAATTGGTTGGTTTATCGCTATCTTGGACAGATGTAAACAATTGCCAGCCCTGCTCAAAAACATCTTTAAGAGCTATCTCACCCTCTGGCTGGTTCTCGGAAGCCATTTCAGTTCAAGTCAGCCTCTCTTGCTGTAGCCTCGTATCTAGAGGAATAATTCAGATGCTTTCCTAGAATCAAGAAACCCATGCGAGAAAGTGATGGTTCCAAACAAAACGCGAACAGATTAAAATAATAGTAGAAAGCTATACTTTTTCGTTTACTCTGCCAAAAAAACACAAATCTACGAAATTGCAATTTTCGGACTATTATTTTTTTGCAATGATCACCGTAACGCGGGAACGAGGTTCTGGCGCGGGATTACAAAATGGCGAACGGTGTTAGGTTGATCCGGGGCCTACTAAAAGAGATTAGAATAGTCCAAACCCGACTCGTCGGAGGTCTTCTACCGGTGAAATTAACGATTTGAAAAATTTAACTTGAACTTCTTACTGCTGTGATTTATTTTCAGACAACTACTGTATGTGAAGCGGAGAGGGAATGTCGATTTTGAAAATTCAGAAGTTTGATTCGCAGTTTAACTTTTATGTTTTATTCGTATTTTGATTCGAGGCAACAAGTTATGTAGGAAATCTTAAGAGTGAATGAATAAAATGTGCATTTACCTACTCTTAAATTCTCAATTTTAAGCTCTTTCTTTGTTTCATAGTTGTCATGGAAGCAATCACCTGTGTACAGCGAATTGATAAGAACGTCAAAAAGCTTGCAACACGAGTCAGATAAAGAAGTTGTTGAAAAACATATGTTTGAGGGTGAACTGTTTTTAAATTACATCCAATCACTGAGAAAGGAAGAGGTAATGATCCCCATGAGCTAGGTTTCACAAATCTACAGCATTTAGAGCAACTTGCAGAACAAATTTAGCATTCCCTCTGCTGCTTGAGCTACTCATTTCTACCTTGCAGCAGTTAAATGGCCTTAGTTTTTAGAAGAAGTATAAGAAGCAAAGTGTGGTTTATGTGCAGAAAAGTTTGAGACCACTAGCCCTAATATTCACTAAATAACTCTAATCTTCATTTTTTGGATGACATATATTAAAACTTAAATATTGGTAATTAGCAGTTAATAATGTTTATTTAATACAGTTTTGGCGGAAAGGTGTTTATCCCAAAGCTGAATTCATATAATGCTATGTAGTAGGTTTCGACTTTCAAAGAAACAGGTGAATTGGTGAGGGGTTAAGCGTGATTAATTGTGTTAAATATTTCTATTTGAAAAGGAGCTACAAGATATGTATAAAGGAGCAGGAGAAACACCATTGGAAGACATTGCTGCACGTGTTGGACTAAGACTGCCTAAGATATATAAAGATGAAAGGAATGACTTATGATAATATGTATGGTGAGGATGAATTTTATGCTTGAAAATCATTTTTTTATGAAAGTTAATGTGAAGTTTGATAAAAAAGAGAGTCTATCATGGTATGGTATCATTTAGTAACAATTAAATAATGGAGAACTTCTGGCAAAAGAAATTTTAGTGAGTTTCATGGTGGTAACAATGAATGTCACCTATTTTTACCAAGCTGTAAAGGCAAGTTTCTGAATTTGGAATATAGTCACTACGCCCATTGCTTCTTTTAAAAAATGCACTGGGATATAGTCAAACTCACCATAATCAAGAATAATTCTCTACAGTTAGATGACTGAACTTTGTGATATTTATATTGATTGGTTTTGACAAGTTTGCAACCTTATAAATAAAGAACCAATGGTTCTATACCAAAGAGAGAAATCAGTTGACCCTCTTTCCATTTTTGATTATCCACTATTACGTGTAGATAAAGTTGTGGACAGGAGATGACCTTGAAGAAAAGTTTGATTTGGAACACAATTTAAATGGAAGGGAACAAGATTGAAGTAATTTGTTGGTGCGGCTACTTGAGCTGATCCAGATGATGACCTTATCATATCTGCAGACAACTTGCCTTAGCTGTTGTTCTCATAACCCATTTAACAATGAAATATTAATAAAATTCAGTGAAAGGACTTACAGGTCTAGCTAGAGTGGCTGGCCAGTAAAAGAATTTCAAACTGAATATTTGTATGAATATGTTACTCATAATACAGCATTATTTTATTTCTTCCTGGATTGAATTTTATGGTACTTTTGATGATTATTATAACAGTCATAATTTTTGTATTGTAGCTTACATAAAAAATTGAAACTCATATATTTTTTCTGAATTTTCGTTTTGCCCTAGTCCTTTGAATAATGTCAAGTAGCTTATCCTGTGAGAAACGTTCAAATCTTAAAACTAAAAAAAAAATATCTACCAGTTCCCAATATGAAGACAATGAAAACTGATCCAGTAATTGTATTAAAGAAATTGACTGGGACAGAAGTAAAGGCTTCTACTGAATGTTTCAAAAACATATTTTCCAAACAGGCAAAGCCACATTGAAAGGTGACACCAACATTTCAGAAAACTGACCAGTGGTGGCTGACAGTCTAACTTAAAGCTGGAATAAACAATTCACTATTATCCCTGAATTGCTTGACCAAGACTTGTTGCATGCACATGCAAAAACCCAAAGGCCATGCAATAACACTGCGCACAAGTATTGCTTTTCAAACAACTAAAACCAAGATCTAAGACAAGAATACACCAAGCTGGACACAATATCAATCTATCACTAATTATCAAATCTCAATACATTTCTACATATTTATTTTTGCCTTCAACATTCTATCAGTGTGGTTATTTCAACTAACAGCAAATAACAAAATTTTCAAGATACTCTCTAAAAATAATTCTTTACTTTTGATGGAACGTTTATGATAATTTTGGAATTAGGATTCAAACTTACACTCGCCATAGGCAACTCGATAACTTCTGAATAAAGAATATTAACTTAATTGAAAGAGCCTGGTTAGCCAAACAAGAGTTTTGAGTCGTTTTGCAACAGACACCTTGTGGACAGCAAACAATTGGCTAGAAGCTCAAATTGGTTTATGGTTTAATCTCTCCAAACAGGAGAAGATGCGGTTGAAGGGGAAAAGGAAGGAGAGAATGAAACAAGGGATGAAGGAAGCTGCTTTATGCAAGAAGGAGAGTTCTGACAGTACTGTATGAATCTGCAGACAACTGAAAGAATCAGCAAAAAGCTGATATGTAACGCCACTGCCTGATCAGACTGTTTGGCACAAAGGGAGAGTGCAACGAAAGTTTCCAATCAAAGAAGGCCACAAGATAGTACCTTACTGAAAGACACGATACAATCTAATTGCTGTTGAGTCACTCCATCCAAAAAACCAAGAGCAAGCGCTTTAGACCACCATTCACGCGGAACACAACTCACTAGCAAGACCAACTGTCTTCTACCAAAAAGAAGCATGTGCTTTTGCAAATTCAGATTTATTTGTACGATATCAACTCTTTAGTTCTCTTCTTAAAATTAAAATATTGTTACCTAGGGCAGTGACATAAAAAACTTTTGTCTTTTGCTTCCAAAATGGTGTTGCTAGGCCCGTAAAAATGTTTGAATAGTTTGTCAAGCCCGTGCCACGTGAGACTACCCATTATGCCCATCAACCAGTCCAGAATATGACAAACAGGAAGGATGGAGCACTCGTGAGTAGGTCAGAGGTCACACCACAACTAACATTTAGATATACCGATATACCTCGAAGTGTTGCCAACCTTATTCCAAAGCTTTTCTAGTTCCACTCAAAAATTGGGTCTGTCATATGTTGTTCAAGCATGTCGAAGGGCCACGTCTAAGAGATAGCTAGTTGCGGTCGTTATATGTCTTCGACGCTGATTTCTGTCTAGGCCCGCTTCGAAGAATTGGAAAGCTGATTTACTTCTAGCTTCAGGAATTAGTTTCATTTCCTAGTGAAAAGCTGCTATTGTGATTAGAGTTTGCAACTGACTTGAGGAAATTGAGAACTGAATATTGAGAAACACTATCAACCATTTGATAGGCCGATTCTTAGGTCTCGGCTTCATTTGACCGATTTTCTAGGTTTAATAGCACATGCTGTCAGAAAAGAAATGACAGCTAACGAATCACGTGATCACCCTAGACCAATTATGGTTTTCATCGCCTAATGAAAGTGGAATTACAGCTCATAGTAAGTCCGAATATGAACGCGATTGACAGTTTAAAAGTAACCCGGTCCCATCTGTAAATTCAACATAAACAACCAAGAAGTATTCCTAAAATTAAATCAAATCACTAAAACTAGACAAGAATCAAATACTTTACCTTGACAAGAATTCAAATATTGTAGAAATTTGATTAATGCCATAGGCCCGAGATAAAATCCTCCACGAGAAATATACGTTTTCTAGATATTACGAATAATGTCTTTCGATGATTTATGGCGATGAGTTGTAAAAGCATATTTTGATGTAATCATGGATGCTAGACAACCAAAAGTTCACGTTCCTACTACACTTTCTACGCTAAACATATAAGCTATCTGAATATACTTTACTTCTGAAAAATCACTTGAAGGGATCAAAATCAAAGGAGTCGAATTGTAGACCTGCCCCAAGACTTTGCTGAAATAAAAAAACAGCCATTAGATGAGTGTAAAGAAGTGCAGTTTGCAAGTACGAAACCTTACGTAGTATCTAGCAAAAAAGATCGATTCTGTTTAACAGATTGTATCCAAAGAATGTGTCAGATAATTTGCATATCATTGCAATTAGGGTGCCAGAATGTAATGTGAAAACTCTCTTGGGGCTGAAACTATTAGCGCTGTTCATCTACATACACTACCGTTCAAAAAGTCTTGGGACGATTCAAAGTTTCGAAAGACGCTTATGATTAAAGCTTTAAAAGACATGCATTTGATCCTCTCTTATCAAGTACGACAACCGGCTATTTCCATGAAACTTTCATAAGACATTGTTCATGTTTCGAAGTATTTCAATTTTGCCACAATATTCAAAAAAGATTAACCGTAAAAATTTTCTAGGCCAGAAACACGAACATGGAGGTTATTAAGCGTGGTGAAATATCATGCGAGAAGCGTCTGGAAATTATCTTTTATAAAAATAATGGTAAAAGCTACCAAAAAACTGCATCAATTGTGGGCTGCTCAAAGAATGCAGCTTTCGCTGTATGCAAAAAGTTCTTTAAATTTAGAACTGTGAAAGATTTGCCAAGGGTTGGCGGACCGAGGAAGTTCCAGACGCCAAGACATGAAAGATTCTTATTGAGAGATCAAAAAACAGGATACATCTCGATTAATTTGCTAGAAGGTCAAAGCGTAAAGGTTTCAAATTCTGATGATTAATTGTAATGAATAAATAGAGCAGAAATTTTGCAACTTGTTGATGCTTTTACTGCGTTATTTAGACCATTTTAAAGGATAATAGGATGGTTTTCAAAAGATACATTTTTTGATCGCCTTAAATTATTTTCATTCGCAAGAAGGTTCAAAACTTCGAATCGTCTCAAGACTTTTTGAACGGTAGTGTATAATCGAAACTGTCATTGCCATTTCTAATGGCAAAAGGAAAGCCCGAACGACAGAACAACGGGACTTGCGTATGAGAGAAAGATCACGCATGCATCAAATTGATTTGGCAAATGAGGATGCTTTATATATTTGAAAAAAAGAATCACTTGTCAGTCCGTTTTTAGAAAAGTTTACAAGATATGAAACTGCAACGTTTGTTCCCTTAAATCAACAGTCACAAGTACACAATAGTGACTAGGCTTTTCGGGGCGTCGTATAACCAATCGGAATAGAATTCCTGTGTGTAGGCGGCTTCGAAGGTTTGGTTTACAATTGTCATAAAACGGTCTTGTCAGTGGCTAGCCTGCATCTTTCGTTCCTGACAGTCGACGAACAACACGTTGGGCGCCAGCAATAACCGCCGCACACACGAAACTGTTCAAAGCTCTAGAGTACGAGCAGCAAACAATCTGATTACCATCGCCCGCCTACGGATAGCCGTTAAGCCTGGATAACGAACGTTGCGAATTTTATACGATCTTGATTTCGCGAAACACACGACTTCACGATGTTATATGATGTTAATGAACGTCTTATCATTGAAATCAGTAAAAATCGTGACATTTGTGAACCAGGCGTGGGCAAATAAAGCAGCATAACGAAGTGGAAATGGAGATTTCGTGTATAATGTCATCTGCAGGACAGAGAGAGCCTTGCCCTACCTTCCGACCAGGAAAAAAAAATATTCATGCTCTATATCCACCCCAAGAATAGCATTAGTAAAAATTGGCCACTGCGGTATCGCAAAAAAGAAAGAAAGGCCCCTAAGATTTAAGACAACAAGCGCTGTCTAGGATAAAATGTGACCCTAAATATGGTGCTTTGGCATCAGTTAAGTAATTACGTAACAGAGTAATTATGTAATAAAGTAATTACGTAACAAGTTAATTACATAACATTGTACGGCCTAGCCAAATAACACATGACATTCTCATGAAACAGTTTTGACGTTCTGCTTCAGAGCTGTAGGCACTGAAATAACCTCACCTCCAAAGACGAGATGCTTTCATCCGTTTTCATACCGAGGCTAAGCAGGTCTTGCGATGCACTGTCGTTCACAACAATCTCATTCTGCGTATTGAAAGCACCTGGAAAATATCGGCTAAAGGTTAGAGGATTCGATGAGTTGAGATCCGAGCTCTAAGTTAGTCTTTATGGGATACAGCATACGATAGGATAAGACGTGGCAAATGACTCATTCATAGCATAGCGCAATTCATAGCACAATTCCATGTTCGCATTCTTAGCAAATATTACACTTTACGCTTCTTGATGGGGGATGTAGGCAACAAATTCGCTAAACGATGCCGGGACATGATGTTCCCTGCTGCTATCAGACATGTAGCTGGAAATTTTGCTTACACAATACCATTTGGTAAATACAATATTTAGATATATTTGTTTATTGGCCATATTATACATCAATCTACAACTACTTCATGGTATATACAGACAACCTGCTTCGAAAACTGTAGACTGTTGTTGTGAATTTACTTTCGCGGATTCTTAGGGGTTCAAGAACCTGAATCAAACAAAGTTTTACACAAAAGTCCCAGCAAAACACCTGATGGCCTAACTCACCTTGAACTGGTTCGGGTGACTTGGTGTTTGGCTGCTTCAGTTTCAAGGCATTAGCAGCTTTGATGCTCTGCTTTGAGGGCGGGGGCGGGAGAAACTGTGGTCCGGCAGATGGTTTTGTAGCTTGCGAATTATAATCCGTTGCCGCAGTCTAAATTAAAGATTTTTGCTTTAAAT
Organism: Nemopilema nomurai; assembly: GCA_003864495.1. Classification (NCBI taxonomy): domain Eukaryota; kingdom Metazoa; phylum Cnidaria; class Scyphozoa; order Rhizostomeae; family Rhizostomatidae; genus Nemopilema; species Nemopilema nomurai. Next base: position 291,881 of record ML133462.1, on the reverse strand, counting down.
AAAAAAAATCCCCAATGTATGGACTTAGAAGGAATCTTACGTGAATCACATAGCTCTACATAGAAACCAGCTTTTCTTGTTGAGAAAACAGACAAGGCCATTTTAGTCAGTATTTACGAGGAATGAGTACAAACCCGCTCCCAGGCTCTTTGGTTTGTTCATAAAACAAACATGTCTTCTCAACAATCCTCATTATAACTAAGGCAAACTGATGGCTAATGAGCGCAAACAAAGCATATTTCGATTACACTGCGGCATCTGACAGACAACAGGAAAACAAAGTCGAAGGTATTCCTTCTTTTGAAAAAATCGGGAAGGTTTGGTAACAAATATTCATGTCTAAGACCCTGAGCTTGCACGTAAGCCCAGAACAAAATCATTGAAGGCCACCGAGATCCTTTATGGGAAAGAGACTGGCAAACACAGCCATTCACTAGAAAAGTGCATTCAATATCATAGGGGCAGTTTTATGAGATTGTTCAAGTCTGGACGCGCTCCAGAGGGTCGAAGGAAATAAAAATGAATTCTGTTTTCATAAAGGCATTTCAGAATAACTTAAGGCTCATCAGTTTAGACTTCATCAAAAAAGACATGGAAAAAGCTATTCCTGAAAGATGCTATTTTGATGAATCCTCTAAAGATTTCTTAAACAACGAATGAGGCTGACCTACATCTTTTTGAAAAAACCATACCATGGAAAGGGTTCGATAAACACACCTGAGGGGCGGCTTCTACAGCAGGGGCTGAACCTGCAAAGAACGCGTCGAAGGGGTTCCCGTTCGATTCAGCCTGGAAGTTGAACGGGTTTCCTTCAGGCTCTTTCTGCAGCGGACTTTGGAAGAGAGCCCTTTCTTCAGGATTTTTCTGTAACGGGCTTTGAAAGGGAGCTCTGAAGAAAGACTCCTCCTGGGCTACGCCCAAACCCCTCTTTTGTGCCAAGTTTGACATGTAATTGTCAAACGGGTCAAATGCTGCCTCGTGCTGCTGCTGTTGCTCAGAAGCACTGTCAAAGCCGACGAGGAGTGCAGGTTGTTGTTGCTGCTAGAAAGTTAAAAAACCGTTTATCAGGTTGCTGTCCTTATCAACTTTGCGCAAATCGATATGTAATATCGGGGGAAGGCGAAAATATCTGAACAATATGAGGTAGAATGAAAGGCATTTGCGAACCTGTTGCGGAGCTGCAGGAGTGGTGGCTGGGTTGGAATTGTTTGAGCCAATTGAACTGCTGCTTTGTGTCCTCCTAGAATTCGCTTCACTGTTGACTCCATTCAGCTGCTTTTTCAGCATTTCATTTTCAGCTTTAGCTTGCTCAACCTGTTTCTTCAAGTCTACCATTTCTCTGTTTTCCTTGGGCTCTTGCTGCTTTCCTTTTTGCAAATACCTTTTGTATGCCAGCTCAAATGCCTGCCCGAGCGTTACCGTCAGCTCGGCTGCCTTTAAGAAATCCATAAAAATCCTGCATAAGCTAATCAATTTTGTAACAATGATGCAAATATTTCTAGCAACATTAGTATTGTTTGCTATAGGTAAAAGCTGGGGCCTCTGTAACAGTCAAATGTAACTTACTCTACACCGGCTACGCTGTCTAATACTATTTCAAAAGTTCTGGCTGGGAAGATTTCGACACATAGTTCGGGAAGTACGCTACCACACTCTCACTTTACGCAAAAGGTACGCCATCACTCTCACTCATTTCAGTTGTACTGGTCAATTGGTAACAACTAGAAAAAGATTCGGCTTTGCGTGAATGATGTACTTGACATAAAGATTGATGATGGGGATGATGACAAACAAAATATCAAAGCATGCCTAGCTTACCTCTCGTTCGGTAACAAAGGCATGGCAATTATGGGCCTTCGTATCCTGTTCTCTCGCAATAAAAGAGAACAGCTTTTTGTCTTGGTGATCATCAGCACAGTATGATATTCTATGCAATGGCTTCTGGGTAATCACCTCCTTCGAAATAGAAACAAAATAGAAACAAATAGTTTAACGATACGATAGAAACTCACAAGGACTACAATACACATCTGTTGCTTTATACTAGGTTTACTGTGGGCCAATAACATTGTAAAAATTGGACGGAATCTACTAAAATCGCCAGTAACAGCATTAAATGTCATGTAACCAAATCAACTGTTTAACAAAAACCTTTTCCAGATGCTACTAGACTGTGAGGTACCTTTTCATAACTGGCATGTGTCCAATACCGACTAGCTTATATTTAAAAGCACTTCCAATCTGTAAACGCTCTACTAAACACTTGTACTTCAGTAAATATTATGAATGACCCATAATTTCAGTGCATCAGCTAGCAATGGATAACTTTGGTTGTAGAAATAATGTTATGAAGTTTCATCTTTCTTTTCTTTTCTGTTCAGCTTTTGGCAATGTTTTCAAAATACGTATTATGTAACTATAAACAAAAACACGTTTTTGAATAATTTGGGAAATGGTTAACAAAAGTATTTTTTGCACATCAATAATGCATTTGCCAATTGCTGTACAATCTGACAGTTGAAATATTAATACTTAAAATCAATTAGAACAAAGAACAGTTTACTTTATTGATAGCAAGCCTAACTTTTAGCTTTCATACTCCAGGTTGCTAGACTCAGGTGAAAAGCAGAGACTACTGCTAATGGTTGCGGAAATTCTTATGCTCATAACCCATTGTGTGCATTGAAATAATTAGCAATTTCATCAAAGAGACTGAATTTTCACTGAGTCTGGAATATGAAAGGGGGTCTTTCTAGGAAGGGGAAAGGCCATTCGACATTAGCCTCATTAATTTCTGTTAACTAAAATTGTTCAAGCAGCGTAGCTGTAAGCTTCTCACAGACAATTAAAAATATTAGAATTTATTGAAAAATAGGAAAGTGTTTACCTAGAAATTCAATGTATCACACACTTTACCAAACATAATTAAGTTACAGATCAAACAAAATACATTACAGATAATCTTTTGTTGTAAAAGATTGTCAAATAAATAGCAAAGTCTGTCTTTTTCATGTGTAGAGCAATTCTTGTCAAAGAACAAGTTCAAAGAAAAATTATTCCCCTATTTGAAAATATTCCATATTTTACCCTTTATAACAATGGCTATACACTGCATTCTGTAAAAGCCATCTTCTTGAGCCTAAATCAAATATACACACAGACAACAGATGCCTCAGATTTGAGGATTAGTGGGAGGGAATTCTGCAGACAAAAGATTTCTCACCTTGTTTTTAATATTAATGACTTTCATTGCATCAATTGAAATCCAGATCTCAACCTTCTGCAGCTTGCTACCTTTTTTCCCAGCTTCACTCTTTTTTATCTCATGTTGAAACTGTAAAAGGGAACACACCATTTTGGGTGGGAGATGTTTCCAGCTGTTTAAAGGACTAGCAATATCTGCTATTACTCATTTGATATTAAGTCACAAATTTTGAATACATTCAGACTAAAATAAACATAGTTTTGGATGGCATAACAGTTCAAATGTTTTTAAAAAGTTTGTAAAACTTTACTGTAAAGTAAAGTAAAACTGTAAAGTAAGATTTTACTCCATATTCTAGAAATAAATGTGATGTACAATGCATTACCTCCAATAAAAATTGTCCACCAAGACTTCTATCAAAAATACAATACAAAATTGCTTCAATTGAAGCTTTGGCAGAGACCTTCCACCTTCTAAAGGAAGATTGATTTGTACCTGAATCTTTTTGATGGCATCTTTGACTATTTCAATTCCTCTTGGGGCATCTACTTCAGTGCAACCAAGATACTTCAAGGAAAATAAAGATGAATCAAAAACTTAAAGAACAGGAGACCGACTAAATTTTATTTCTCTTCAAGCTTGACTTTGCTCAACAAAATTTTTGCTGAAACTGATTATTGTTATGTTCAAATAAATTATTCTTACCTTGGCTTGATAAATGACACAACTTTCAGAGATAGCCTTGTCAGGATGAATCCATTTTCTATTCCCATATTCATCTTAAAAAAGGACTTGTCAATGAATAAAATACTAACAAAGCAGGATGCACAACATTGATAAAGGAAATAACTTGGGATAAAAAGTAAAACTGTAGGGGGGCTATGGGCTAATTCCTCAGCATGAATAGGAAATTTAATGTTCATCTTTTTAAATGAAAGTTACATAGACTTGATTTCAATTAAGTGTTTGTCTCTTCACAAATTGCTGTTAAAGACAGATAACTTTTGGTGAATTAAAACAATTTGCAGAAAAAAAACTGGTCAGAAAATATGAAAGAAGAAAGCAATGCAAAGGCAAAGTTTTGAAAAGTCAAAGATACAAAATGCTGAAACTTGATCTTGTTCAAAGAGTTAAAACTCTATTTTATTCAGTTATCTAAAAAACCTTCATGGTGGGTAACAACCTGCAGTGCAGAGTGAAGGAAAATTCTTCTATCAAACTATGAACATACCCACAACACTCAAAATTTTCATGAACCCTCGTTTTAGCCTTGAATTTAGAGAGTTCAACTCTGTATTATTAACAGAATTTGAATGGGTAGCATGACATGTTAACTAATGAAATTCTAATGGATTTCCTTTTAATGAAAACATTAAGAGTCAAAGGTATATTGCCATTGAAGGGCATAAAACTAAAAAACCAAATCAACCAAATCAATTCCCTCCTACTTCAGAAACCAAATCAAGAGAGCATTTATCTATGCTATTTATCCATCAATATATGTAAAAAATCTATTGCTTCTGGGCCACGGGACAAATCCACAAGAAACATAAAATCAATGCAAGGAAAGCATTTTCAGCTTAGATCAATAAATAGAAGGTCAATGAGTAAAAAAATTGAATGCGAGAAATGCAACCAAGTGAAGCGAAACCTTAGCCTACAAATTCCTCCCCATCCCTGCGACCTCAACCTGCAGTTCTAGATTTCATGGTCGGAATGTGGGCATTGAAAGGATGAGCATACAGCCAAGGGGGTGTTGAAGAAAAGCGCTTACCATTATATGTGTACCTGTGGTCCCTGCAAATTCTGGCTAACAGGTAATCCCCAGCATTCGTGAGAGGGTTTTTGAGGTGAAATATAAAAAATTCGTTCTCTTCGGGTAATGATAACAGTGATATCAATCTCAGGAGAACAGAACTATACTAACCAGGCAATGTTGACTGAAGAAATTCTCTTGTTTTCTTTGTTAATAGATGCAGGACTGCCATTGTCATTTGTCATAAATCAGTGCTACCTAAATCATGGCGTTACGTGCCTGAAGATTGTTCTTGTTTGCATAAGAAAAACAACGTTATCCAACGGTCATGCACATGCAAATTTAGCGGCTGGCGACGGTGTTTAAAAAACAAGCGAATGCAACGATAACTAGTTCTGAGAATCGAGGAAACTTTGGTGTACTACATGCTCTTACCGATGTTTTCATGAGACCGAACAAATAAACCCATATTCAAATTTTGTGGTGCCTACGAAAGAGATCGAAGATCGTGTTGCGTTGATCACAAGCGGGATAATTACCTTCGTATTTAGGCTTGCCTGCAAGTTTGCTCATCAAAGATGTACCTCGCTGCATGTCGAAGGAAGAAAAACGTGGCCTGTAATAAACTGAGCTTTTGAATCACGCAATTGCTACAGTCTCTTCAATCCAAAACAGTTTCGCGGTGGCCGAAGATGCAGAAGAAGAGCTGATCCAGATAAGCGAAATGTTGAGATTTCCAAATCAGTTCTTCTCAGAACTTCATGCTGGCTTGTTCAGATTGTCGAATCCGTCAATGAAAGAGCGATTGACAAGGCAATACAGCGCCGATCAAGCGACGTCCTTTCAACACGCTGTTGAGCCAAATGAGGAAGAGGACAGGCCCGTCATAAATCACTCAATTCAATTCAATGCTGTTCCGGCTTCAGGGAATCGGGGTCCCTTTCTTCGAATTTATTCCCACCTGTCTGGTGGTGACAACTGTCACAACTACTTCGCAAGTTATTATGGTATATAAATTCACATTTTGTGTTCATCTTATCTATATTTTGCCAAATTGTATCTAACTGTTCAGCCTGCTTTATCACCGTTTGAGTGTTTAAAGGTTTACATGATTTTCAACAAATTCCGTTGCACAAATTGACAAAGGGCTAGTCCGTTCTTTTTGGGAGGAGCATCCCTCTAGATTAGGTATTAATCTGTCATGTATACTTTGCAGAATAATCTTCTTCAAGAAGTGAAATCATTTTGAATGTAGAAAGATAAAATTGTCAAGGGGAGTAAAAATGAAAGAAAACTATTACTCATTTTACAGCTGCATGTTGATAATTCATCCTATTTAGCCTGTATTCCAGACCCTAAACTAAAATAATTTGGAGTCTGGAACTCAGACTGTTAATAAAATATATAATGAATGCTTTTCTCATCACTACGTTTTCTACAAGGTAAATCAAACCGATATCCATTTATAGTGACAATTGTGTAACATGTGTGACATTAAGGTTTAAATATCTTTTCGCATTCTTTTAAGCAGGTCAGTCATTTAAACCAGCAATATTTTTGTTGAAGCTTTTATCCTGTATGAATATTTATATCATTTTTATGTCCCTACAACATCAGACATTTTGGTAGCTAAGCCCAAAATGTGATCGGTAGCTACAGCTAAACCAGTGCAACATGTAACAACTTTGAACTACGAAAAAGGCGATTTGTTTTACAACGAACGGAAATGTGATTGAGGCCATTCATTTGCCTAGTAATTCAAATGAGGCAACGTTTGCTGTTCAAGAGAAGAAAGCACCATTAATTATTCATAAGACAGATCACACACCACCAAGTGCGTTGGTCCGCTTTTCAGGCCAATATGGATTGACATTTAACCAAACTACACGTTTTCAAAAGAGAAACTGGTTTTTAACAAAATTCTCCACGCATGGTCTCGCTATAGAAAGTGAATTCTTTGTCAATACTTCATATTCGTCATAGTCAATACGTTATTTGTTCAAGATGTATTATATCATGTGTCCTAGATCTTTCTTGAAACGTTTTGTGAAGATTAGCAATTACACATATCCAGAATCGATACTCAGCACCTAACGAATTTCAAGCCCTGACAATAAAAAGCCAATTAATGAGTTTTTAGGAAACTGACAACTTCGTGCGAAATCAAACAACGTTTATTGTAACTTCGAAAATTCGATCTAAAGTTAAAGGATACCAATAGGTTTAAACCAGCAACTAATACAAAATGCAACAATTATTGATTCTAAGTGTTGTGTCCCTTAGTATTGATTGTAAGATAAACTCGTACCTTGGGGTCTTATTTATTTGTAGCAACTTATAGAATTATAGTTGACAACAATTATAGAATATTTGAGCAACAATTTCTGCCCAGTCTTACCTCATGACAAGGATTTCTGCGCCTCTTTCATGATTAGCACTTAAAAGAACTGAAGCGAAGGCATTCATTGCAGCGTGATTGTCTTGATTTAAGTTAATCAACGGATATAAGTCGCCCGATTTAAAGATACACTGCAACTCAATTCAATTCAATTCATTTCACTTCAAATATCGCTGCGTTTAGTCAAAGTGATCACATGGGGGCCTCATTGTGTTGTATCACACCAAACGCAGCGGTATTTGAAATGATCACATGAACATCTGCTGTTCTCAACCTTGGTTGGATAGCTAAGAGTTGCTATTGTTAGGTGGCCCAGTCCCCTGAGCTAAGCTGCGTTTCAACTCCGTTGTTTTACTTTAAGAGGTAAGTTGCGGTTAATACTTCATAGGAGAATAAAACATAAATACCTTTAAGTCACAAGCAGATCAAAATCAAGCAGCAGTACAAACCTTCAGCCACACGTACGTGACAATAACAATACGACCTTGTTTACACGAGAGAATATTGGACGGTTCTAAATATTTCATGCTTGCGTTTACACGAGAACACGGTTATTCCAAACGGCTCCGCTCCAAGGCCCCAACATTGTTTCAAGGGCAGAATAACGTGCCCTGGCTAACCCAGAACCTCCTTTTCGTATCTTGATGACGATTCTTGAGTGTGGTCAAACGTCTTAAAACACCACGCCGATCGTGGTCCATCCTTGCACTCACATTCAAAATTGTCCGCTGTCGTAAGCTATGAACAAAGGCATTGTACTAATTATTTGGACTTTGGCCACTAAAACAGACACTGAAATGAAAGAAAAGATACCACAGCTTTCTTCACTGGATCAATCGTGAACTATCAAACCAGAAACAAACAAGTAGCGACAAACCTACAAATGTTTTTATGGCGCGCATACACCGCCAAAAATAGTACTTTCTAAAATTTCACTAACTTTCTAAAAGTTTAGTGATCTTCTAAAAGTTCAGTTGTTCTGTCTAGTCTTAAAATTTCAGTCATTTCCAAAGTTTCAACCACCGTTCAACATTTTCTAAAATTTCAATTACTTAAACAACGTTTCTAAAATTCCAATCGCTTGCTCTGCGAGATTTCTAAAATTTCAGTCATGCTAGGTTAGTTCTAATATTGCAACCATTTCTAAAGTTTGAACCCCCGGTCAACATTTCCTAAAATTTCAATCACTCTAAAGTTTCAATGGCTTTTCCAAAATTTCAATGGTGAATGTTGACAGCCTCTTCCTGAACTTTGCCAAGCAGCCTCCTTTTCCACCATTTCCCCGAGAAAGTAAGTGCAGGTGGCAGCATGGCTGACAGGAGGGTGAACGTCGAAGGTGAGCAGAGATTGCGCCAAATCATGGAAATAGCAGAGCGGATGTTACAGGATGCTAGCAGTACACGTACAACGACTAGCACTAATGAAAATAGTACTCCTGGCTCAGATTGTTCAAACAGACAAAGTAGCAATTGCAGCGATACGTCAGGATCAACAATCAGCAGCTTCCTTAGGCCCAACAATTCCACATCAGCATCAACTGGACCCGTTCAACAGCAGTTGCTGGTAAGACAGAATTTTAGAAGTTTATTTGCGCCATACAGCAGGCCACAAGATCAGCGTCAAGGGAGACCTATGCCAAGAAGTGGAAGGGGCATAGGGCGGCGTAGCCAAGGAAAGTCGCCAGTCAAAGAGACTTGGACACATGACTTTTTTTGTTTATCAAAAACCAATACATCATACCCCCCAGGTCAAAAAGAAAAAATAGGATTAACTGATGCTGGTTTAGGACGGAAAAAGGTTACCTTCTCGCATGATGGAGATGCTGCTCATGTGGCTAAGCAATTGGAAAAAATTTATCCAAAATTACAAGGATGTGGAGGTTTTGAGATACTACGATCGCAAGGCGCCAAAGAAACATTGCGATTGCTCATCCCACCCCGTAGTGGATATTCTGTTATATTCCTGAGGGATCTTAGCGGCCTTGGGTCTGCTTTAGGATACATTAGACCAATACAGATGAACCTTTCCACATCAAAAGTCCCACCACAGGATCCCATGGTAAGTGACCATACAAATTTGACAGAGCAATATTTATTTATTGATCAATAATTTGTACTATTTTGACTGCTTGTTGTCATGAACATATACAGAAATAAACCAGTTTGGAATCTTCTGTCTTGCATGACTTTGGTAGATCATCCAAACATTTGCTGATCAACATGTAAAAGGAACACATTGATTTGCTACCTAATCAGCAAAGGAGACTTTTTATGCAGAGCTCATTGAAAATCTAAGTAAAAAGATGCACCCCTCTGCTGTACAAAATTAGATTGGCTGTTCTGTTTTTACACAATCATACAATTTTTTCTCATATGCTTACATTTATTAAACCATTTCAAGTCCATTTGGTCACCATTGTTAATTGCTATTAATATTTTTTCCAGATGTTTCAATCTATGGAGTCTTACTTTGTAAAATGTTTAGGCTGCCTTGAAGATATCCCAATAGACCAATTACGAGAGCATCACAAAAAGTGTATCAGCAGCAACAATGAGGAGGTAAATTTTCTATTGAAACATTCTGTTAGCAGTCAGATGCTGACTTTTATGACAGGCCTATTCCAATCAGTGCAGGGTGGTCACTTTTTTTCACTCTTTTGGTATCACTCCGATGTGTTGATACTCTGATGAGTGTCCGATGAAAGTGTTTCTGCGCAAAAACTAAATTCCATTTCAATTTGCCCCACATTTTTTTGTTTATTTTAGAATTTTTAACTTCTGTCCATTATGTAAAGTGTCCCTTAATTTATGAAATAGAGATGACTTAAAATAAAATTGATAAAGCAACTCCAAATAAAATCTGTTTGAGTGGTTTTGATTTCTTCTTTTCTGACCTGAGGATTTTGCAATAATAAACAGTTTCAAATGTCTAAACAACTTAATTTTGTGCTGTTGTTTCTCTTTTGTCAGGAACAACATTCACAGTGTGATGAAGATCCGGAAATAAAATGTGAAAATTGTATGTCAGCTGTAAAATTTTCAAATTATGAAATGCACACCCAAGAATGCCTCAGTCTTCATGATGCCACTGATATATATTTTCCTGTGGATCCTCAGTGTGGTACATCTACAATTGCTAAATCTGGATCAAAACCTAATGATGCAGTGAAGTCTAATACTGAATTGAGGGAAGATTATCATTTGCTTGCTCAATCTGCAGGCAAAACTGATTCACCTGAAAATGCTCAATCTCGACCAGATAGTGAAAAATCAATGCCAAATAATGCACCATTAAAGGGAGATTCTATATCTAAGCTGATGGAGCTTACAAATTTTTCTGAAGATGATTGTGAAATTTTTCTCAATCAATGTTGCAATGAGAGCTTTGATGAGGCTGTTGGAAAATTTCTAAAAGATGGATGCCTGTCAACAATTGTTTCAATAATGGCTGGGAAACTTAAAGGTGCTACAAAATTCATCAAAATATCTGATCCTGAAGAGTCCCTTACAGCAGCACTTGCATATTTCAAGGGTGTTGAATATGCTGAAAACCGACCAATTTCTGTTCATGTGGGCATAGCAATTGATGCAGGGGGGCCTAAAAGGCAATTTTTTCAAGATGTAATAGACACAGTAATCACAGGAACTGATCTTAGATTATTTGAGGGATGCAATGGCAAACTGGTTCCAGTTTCTTCATCAATGACATTGATGTCTAACATTTTGGAGATATTTGGAAGGGTAATTTCTCATTCAGTTGCTGAAGGTGGGCCAGCTTTCCCATACTTGGCACCACCTATATATTGGTACCTTATTACACAGTCTGTGGAGAAAGCCATGCAGCATGCAACAATACTTGATGCTGCTTCCGCAGGTATCAAATATGTACTTGACAAGGTATGACATTATGATACTGGTTGTCTTAAAAAGTTTGGCAGTTTTTAGATTGGGCATGAAGCAATATATACATCTATTCAATATCAACATGCCAGTAGAATACAGAGATACCATAAATCCTAGAATTAGCCTCATGCGGGTTTGTTTATTTTGAATATTTTTGGATGGGGGCTTATTTGATGATGCTTATTAAAAGTTTGTATTTCAAGGGTGGGGGTTTATAAAAGGGGGGCTCTCTTGAGGGGGTGGTGCCAATTCAAGGATTTACAGCATCTTAGCTATTGGTGCAGGTGCTTTGGATAGTTCAAAGTTTATTGTGAGACTTGTGTAAACAAAACCTACCCTGTATCAGTTATTTGTTGATTAAATATAAAAACTATAATAAATTAATAAACAATAATAAACAATAATAAACATTTAGTGTCTAGAAAAACAATTACTGCCACTGATAGTCATAATATGAGTTTATTTTTCACCACAGATCCATGGTGCAAATACAAATGCGGAATTTCATCAGGCAATAGTTGACACACAAGTTCAAATTGTTCTTGATGAAAGCCAGTGGGATAGGTCTACCCCCATTCAGGTAAAAGTTCTGCAAAAAGTCAAAAGTGTGCAAAGTAAAACTCTTTGAAATTGAAATACTTTCAAATAACTTGTTCCTGCCATTTTTGCAGTTTGGAAGTGACAGGTTTTTCACTCCCTGTAATATATTATTTCTTTCTAGTTGGAGAACAAGCTGACCCTCATCCAATGGCTGTTGCAGTATGATGTTTTAATTAAACGTGAAAAGGCTATAAAACACTTCGGGAAGGGCTTGGCAACCCTTGGCCTGCTAAGACATATGCGAAAATTTCCAGAGGAATTTGAATCAATGTTTATTTGGAGTAGTGAAACACTATCTACAAGTGCAGTCCTTGAAATGCTGGAGCTAGAAAATGAAAACCTTCAAAGTGAATGTGCTCTCATTTGGGACTATTTGCAAGAATTTGTTTCTGAGTGTGGAGAAGAAGGTATACTTGAAATCCAGACTTAATGTTCTAGACTTGATATTAATGTTCATTTATGAAATTTCAAGAGTACTTTTCATTGTTAATGACAAAGAAATTGTAGCTATTGCAGATGTAATTCATTGCAGACACTTGACTTGGAGGGTTAAGTTACTGGTTTAAAGCATTTCATACCTTATTGGGAATAATAAGAATTCACACAAATAATTTTTGGAAGTGATTTAAAAATCCAGAATTGTTTACATCAGAGGGGTATTGTTTTGTTGTATTTTTAGTTATGTCTATTGTTAGTGGTATAATGTTACCATCTCATGACTTTTTTTCAGAACTCAAGAACTTTTTGAAATTTCTGACTGGATCTTCAGCATTGCCAAGCAGGGGCCTTCCAAAAAGATATGTCACTGTATCATTTGTAGATGCTGATGCATTCTTTGTATCCACCTGCTTAATGGAATTACATATTCCTAAGTCCTTTGCAAACAAGGAAGAATTTGAGACATCACTGCATGCAGCCATTTTATGTGTTGGCTATAACACTTGGTAGAAGGACTGGAAACACTGAACCAATATTTGTTTTTGAACCATTGTAAATGTTTTGTTTTGTTTTGTCTAAAATAGTTTTGTTTGCAAAATTGTTATGTTGAAGACAGACTTGATTGCTTGGAAACTTGATTTTTAAACTTGAATTGCGTCTGCTGATTTACCTGAAACTAAAATAATTCTGTTCGTATTTTAACCTAGGTGCTATTAATACATTCAAGTACTTGTGAATAAATATCCATCCCCTGAAACTCGCTTTCAGCTAACGGATTTATATCTTGCACTACTTGGAAATTTGTGGGAGCAAAAATTTCAGGAACAAGAATCTCATCACTATCATGCAAGTCATCTGTTGGTATTGGACCATCCCAGTCTATGCCATAGTCTTCTTGCTGCAAATAAAGTATATATCATTTATAGTTATATGTTGATTGTTTTACTAGTAAAAATAATATATTGAAATTATAAGCTGATGTTTTTTATGTAAGTTGGTGGTTTCATTTTAAACATTGGAGGAAATAACTTTACTTCAACCTCACTGTGAAAATCATCTGGGCCCCTGCCTTCCATCAGTCCTTGTACCCACATTTGCAGTGGGGATTTGAAATGCTCCGTAGAAATAGGGCTATTGTTGAACCCACTTACAAACTGCTGCAGAGATTTGTTTATCCTAGGCAAATACACATAGTGCAGAGCAAACAGGTGTGTTTCTTCAGTTGGAATTAACAATCCACTCTCTTCCATGCTACAGAAAAGGTCATAGTACACATGAGTACATCCTGTAAATAAATCACGCCAGAGACGCTCAATTCGCTGATTATGAACACTGCGTCCTGTGATATGACTGCCACGTTCAGGTCCCCGTAACGGGTGGGTTAGCATGTACATTGCAACATCTACATTCTCCATTCCCTTGTCTGACCTGACTCTTGAAGGCAATCCAAATTGTTGTACAGCACCATGGAAACTGTTGAATACTGTTTCAGCTCTGTTATTGTTGCTGCAAGTTAGGAAATCATTCTTAGCTCAAATTCCACCATGAAATACAAAACGCCATCTGCAAAAAATAAAAATGAAGTTGTAGGGAATCTATCATTCTTTTGGCAAATCAAAGCACATAATCTTTATTTACATAATTCGAAAAACCTAATATATTTTTGCATGAATTTTTCACCTTATAAGCTTGTGATTGCCATCTATGTGCCACAAAGCAAGAGGTCCTTTCACACAATATTTCCGCCGTTTGATAATGGATAAATGCAAAGACCGCAGCATTACACCCTCCGGGTTCACTCTCTTCATTGATGCACGAATCCGTTCTCTTTGCACAATCTGTCCTCTTGACCTTAATAAACCTGTCATTCGAGTATACCCTGCATTGGGAAATTCATGCATGATATTACCAACAATTGCATCCAGTTCAGCATCTGAGAGAGTGCTATAGTATGATCGGCTTTGCAATCCATACTTTGCCATTCTTCGCTCAACTGTCCTGGTACTTGTTTCAAGCAACGAGCTTATCAGCGGAACTCTAAATCCGAGTCCCAAAAGAAAAGACAAGTGATCTTCAGTTATATCAAATTTAGGCCTTCCTTTCTTGCCATTGTAAATAAGATTGCATCTACTTTGATCATCATTCAAATCATTTGAAGCCAACAAAGTGGTTGCTTCCCCCAACAGTGGCAAAAGCTGCCCTGTCAGATTTGAAGTTAGGCCAGGAACAACACCTTCGTACCTTAAAATTGTATGAATAAGGTAGTCAATCCTAAAATGAATCGAATCTGCCATGTTTTCGTCATTTAATGATGATCTTTCGCAATCAATTCTTATTCTTCTGATCATGTTGCAAAGCAAATCAGCAGCGGACCATCGTTGTGGCAGAGAAGCTTCCGCCATGACTTTCCTATATGCTGGAGCACAAAAGGAGGCTGCTTGGCAAAGTTCAGGAAGAGGCTATCAACATTCACCATTGAAATTTTGGAAAAGCCACTGAAACTTTAGAGTGATTGAAATTTTAGGAAATGTTGACCGGGGGTTCAAACTTTAGAAATGGTTGCAATATTAGAACTAACCTAGCATGACTGAAATTTTAGAAATCTCGCAGAGCAAGCGATTGGAATTTTAGAAACGTTGTTTAAGTAATTGAAATTTTAGAAAATGTTGAACGGTGGTTGAAACTTTGGAAATGACTGAAATTTTAAGACTAGACAGAACAACTGAACTTTTAGAAGATCACTAAACTTTTAGAAAGTTGGTGAAATTTTAGAAAGTACTATTTTTGGCGGTATATGCGCGCCATATGTTTTAGAGGTCATATTTTATTAGCCTCTATACCAGTGAATCTCTATACATCATTGGGCTCGGATCAAAGCGGTTCTGTCCGTTCACACGAGAGCAAATGGAACGATTCCAAATGGAACTACGTCTGCAGCGGAGCCAAAAGAGAACGGAACGGCTCTAATGGAAAATGGAACGGCTCTAACAGTTCTCGTGTAAACGCAACACCTATTCGGGCTTGTTTTCGGAACCATTTCATTTTCTATCGTGTATACAGCGTTTACGATTTAGTGACCAGCAACCTGGTGTGAAGACACAAGAACTGAAGGAAATGTACGCTCACTTGACTCAGGGGGGGGGGGGGATACAGAGAAAAAGGTGACGGTCGCACAATCACTCAGCAGGGGGTTTAGGGGTGCTGTAAGCCCCCCTAAGGTGTCTATGGTGCAGTCATTGTGGGAGTCCAGGGGCTGAGGCCCTAGAAACCAGGAGATTCTGTTGTAACTGGAAATTTATTCAACCACGTCTGCCCATGAGCCCTTAAATTTAACTATGTCTGATTGGTGGACTCTAAACGTTTGATAGAACCATCAGCACAAACACCAATTCACCTGATTAATGTATGAAGCACGTTTGAGTTTGGGATGCCTAATATTGAGCATTGAGAAATACTTCAGCAGAGGTTAGAGCTCTGAGTTCTAAGGAAAGATTTTCATTACCAGACACACTCACTGATGATGCATTGTTAAAGGCTTTTGCCATCTGCGGTCACCCTAGCATGAAATAACAAAGTAGGCGAACTTTTATGACTGAAACCGATTATTGATTGATAATCATTTGATAATAGCAAACGATATGAAAACATATATATATATATTAATTTGATTGGCCGTGGGTTCTCATCACATGTCACGATTTGGTACCCAATTTCCCTAGCGTTTTGGATGTTGTACATTGCATTTGCAATAGGGAATATCGAACTGCAAATGGGATTTTGAAATAAAATGACAAGCCCTAGGTTTCAAATGCTTCCAAAGAAGTTGAATAAAAAGGGCTCTTAGGATTCTTATCCCTATATCAATTATATTATAGTGTATTGCAGCAAAACTCATCAAGATTGTTTCTCCGTGATTTTAAAAATGCTTTTAAAGAGGCCGGACCCTAAACTGAACAAAAATTTTTGTTTTAAGTATTAAAACTAAATCTTAAGACTGCACATCTAAATGTTATGAAAACTAGTAAGCGATTCTTTTCTTCAAAGCTGTCACGCGGGGGTTCCGTGGAAAAAGATAGTTGGTCTCAACAAACTTGAGGAGAGAATAGTTGGAAAATTGATAGCGTCACCGGAATTTCTGTTAAATCGTTTGCCTAGTACTAGAGTCTGAGCCCTAGCGCAGCCTGGACCCTAGTGCGGCCTGGACCCTTGCGCAGCTTGGACCCTTGCGCAGCATGGACCCTTGCGCAGCCTGGACCCTTGCGCAGCCTGGACCCTTGCGCAGCCTGGGCCCTAGTGCAGACCAGACATTTACTTCGCTTTATATAATGGCTCCGTCCTAGTTGCGTCGTCTGCTACGTTTCGTTTTATTCGCTTCGTCCTCATGCAACGCTATTTCGTATTTTGCATTTGGTTACATGACTGTTTTCCTCCTCACATTTTCCTTGGGTGAATGACACGTAAGGGTCCACGCTACGCTAAGGCCATCCCAACTTCTTGAACAATTATAGTTTCATGCTTCAATTATAGCTTGATTGCCCATCTCCACATTTTTAGTCTTATCGGATGGTCTGTTAAGTACTATGCAACTAAACGCTGCTAGGAACATTGATGGAAACCACTTCTCTGTATCCATCAACTGTTACCACTGATTCAAAACAACACTATAGGGGATGTGAAACCAGTTCAAAAAGTAAAGCATCACAAAAAGAGAGACACGATGTCCGTTTTTGTAGTGGACTTCTAAATTGCGGTTTACAGTAGGGTAGAAAGCTTGCAGTGAGTGAAAACAGGGCACGTATCCTATAGATTCTTGTCACCCAAGATTTTAATCTAATTTTTGTTTCATATCAACTAAATCGTTTTGTTACATTAACAAGTATCACGATTAGATCATCAAGCGAAAGGCACGACATAGGCTACCTAACATTCTAGTTTCTGCAGAGGACGATCACAATGGCGTTTCTCGCGCTTCACCTGTTTCACCTGAAATGCTAAGTGAGATAATGCCCATAGACTCAATCAAAACAGCGTTACAGTTCACATAGGGAAGGCAAGGTAGATGAAATCGCCGAAATGCCTGCAGACTGACTTCATAAGTGCGTGGAGGCCCCTGGGAACTCATCATGTTTGTAGGGCATATCGAAGAGCCTCCTCTTTTTCTTCATCATATAGTCAGTTCTATCTTTGTCTCTATAGCCAGCATCCAAGAAGTCAACCAATTTCTCTTTTGGCTTTTCCTTCCCATCAAATCGATGATTGATAAAACACTGAGTCTCTACGCTAAGCTTTCCCAGGACGTAAAACTCCCAGGCTTCCTTTAGGCCCTTTTGATCGACAGTAACCTCGTGCTGGATTTCATCAGCCTCTTTTACATAATATCTTCTTTGGTTTTTCCTCGAATGGGGATAATTCGACAGGCAAAACCTGTGTCTTTTGCCACTTTTTGACGGGTACTTAACTTTTCGAGGTGGCTTGTAAATAGTCCTTACATTGCGGACGTGTTTCTTCACAACAGGCAACTGCAACTGCTCCTTCAAACTAGCGTTCCCTGCTTCATCGTCAACGCCAGCTTCTCCGTTAGTCATTTCACTACTGTCGTGCTCTTCAACAAAGTTGCGCCTATATATCTCATCTTCTGTATGCTTCAAGGCAAGCGCAGCAAGCTTTTTCTCAACATCTGCCAGTGTAGAGGAAGGTGGCTTCTGTTTAGCTGCCTGTACTCTCCGATTCCCCATGTAATGTTGGGTCCAGGGTGTATTAACGGGGCTCTTTCGCAGTGGCAACTGGCTGGACTGCTCTGACACTGCACTGGCCGTAAAGGACGGTCACTCGGCCTCGTCAAGTCGACACTTGGGGTACCAGATCTACTGCTCACTGCGTAATCGAGAAGCTGGGATATTTTGATGTTTGGCATCCAGTTGTAGTGCTGTCGCTTTTGGGCTGGTGCCGAAGCAGGGGTTTGCATCAGATCTTGCGTCATTTTGGGCCCCTTCGACCTTGGCAAGCAGCAGGTAAATGTATACAAATGTTCTAGTTCTGTGTTTCAAAGGCCGATATCAAGCAAGCCAGTTATTTTTTATCCGCTATATATGAATCGCAGAAGAAATGTTGGCATTGAAAGCAAGCTTCAGGATAAATAACTTGCGATTGCCGTGGACGCGTAACGTATCTGTAATGCTTCGCAATTTCTTTGTTTACATTCCGAAACACATGTACTCACAGAGCATCAACTATACCATCCCAATTAGAAACGCGACCAATGCCAACGCTTTTCCGAGAAATTTGAATTCGATCGATCTGCTTTATTCCGTCTTCCTGAAAGTACTGGCCTAAAATGTCGTCAGTAAGTATTTTTCTACGACAAGTTGCTACCAACAACGAAAGCTCAACATGAAAAGAAGAAACAGCCACATTATATATTATTAATAGATTGCTAATAGTGATTGAATCAGCTGAGGTCTCGCGCCCTGTGCACCTGTAGTACACTGTGAATTCGCTTATTTCTCGCTCCTCAGAATAATTTGAATGCGATTCTGCCTTGCACCTGAAAAGCATTTCGCAGGTTTTATCACACTTGAACAAATGCCTCCTAAACAGTAGCTGTACTCGCAATTGGGGAACCAAGCCCTGCCGCAATCATGCATTTAACCACAAAGCAACAAGGAGACAAAAATGATTTAAGGTGAATTAGGAAAATTATTGAAAATGAAGTTTGTGCGTGTGCTTTGCTTCAAGCTTCGCTAATTGCTTTTACTGAGGATTGGAGAAAAACGCAGAAAGTTTATGGCTAACCAAGTTAACAATCCAAGTAAATTGAAGAGCTATATAGCTAGCATCAGCTATTATAACCTATTAAACAAAGGGGCAGTGACAAACTAGTGGGAAAGCGAAGAAACTTCTGGCCATTTATGAAAGTTGCGCGGTTGTAAAGTGTATGATGGAGTATGTTTTTACAAACGCCACTCCCGTTACAGTGATCCAAGTGCACAGCTTTGAAGATAGAGACTTTCTGATGCACAATATGCTAAGGATAATGATGCAAAGATTGATGCCGTGAAAAGATCACAGAACAAAGCTGAAGTTCATGAAAGAATCATGTACAGTAGATATTTTTCTTTCCTTTTTTTAAAGAATTGCACCCTAAAATGGAAGGTATTTCAAAAAATAGAATTTGAATTGCCATTAATTAACAGCGATATGTCTTCTTAATAGAGGTAACTGAAACGCAAAAGCGGTGACTCAATACTGTTTTCTGCAAAGAGGCATAGAGGCAACTCGCTTTGGAGATACCAACTTGCTCAGGCAGCGACTGGAGCTTTGCTAAACTACCGTAAAGCACTAAGGGAATTAGTTGAGTGAACGGAAGAAGTATTGCCCGTGACTGCTATTTGGAAGCCAAGTCAATTTACGGGTGGTACCATTGCTTGCTGCAGAGTGCATTAAACTTCGATTCCGTGCAAACAGGGGCATGCGCAAAACGGACTCCGCTTTATGCGTAAGCAGATTGCTGCAAGGACCCCGCGGGGGGTATTTGTTCGACGTTTGTTGTTTGGTCACTCTCCTTGACAACTGGCTTAACATCCAAGGGAATTAGAACGCTTGGATATCTTTGTGAAAGTTTACACGTGGCAACAGTCGAGAAAACAATGCAGCTAGAAATGACTTTGCTTTTTACAGCTTAGTAGGCTTAGGTAATACGTTTTAGGACATTTCTATATTTTTATCTTAAAGTAGCACTGGAAGTATCTTGTTCCGTAAAAGCATTCAACATTACTGCACTGCCATAGGCATTCTACGGAGAATACATTGGTATTCGTTTTTAAGGAATGCAAAGCAGAGGCCATCTAGATGAACTCCATTCGAACTATCTGAGAATTTTGAATTCTGTTGGAATGGTTGCGAAGTGAAGCCAAATAACGAGATTGCCTTAGCTTCATGGAACTGAATTGTAAACCGAATCACAACTGTTCCACGAAAGACTTTACAACCACAAATATAAAGAACCTTATTACCCTTCAACAGAACAGAACTGCTAAACCCCTTAAATTTACTCTGACAAATGTTCTAAGCTAGCCCCAGCTGGACGTCTAAAATGACGAATGCCATAATAATTGGGAAAAATTTAAGGCTTAAGTTTTAAAATAACTTATTCAGTATCATATATGCAGAAGCAATCGCAACCGATTATCAGAAGGAATTTCTGGAAAGCAAAGGAGTTTAGTGCTTACTATTTGCCGCAGTGACCAATTTTCGACTTCATAATCATACCCAGCCTTTTCGAGGGCATAGATTCTGACATTGTTGTTTTTGTTGTTGTTTTAAAAAAAGCTTGACTAGAATCAAAATGAAGAGAGCCATGGCAATTGAGAAAGTAAAATTGTTTGGTTTTGAGTATCTATCCTGCTATTTTCGTGTACTTATGTTTCGTTTTCTGCGTCTTTGTCAATTTGATTTATGAGTCGAGATTATGAATACGGTCTCGCTGCATCAAAGTCTCAAAGGGTTTTACGACGCCACAATTCTTTGACGTCAGATCACAGCTGTATATAATTCCAAATGCTTCTTTGAACCAGAAGAGAAATATAGTTGCATCTATCATAAGTTGACTAATAAACTCTCCCCACGGCCGAAGTCAGGTTTAGTTTAGCATAAGCGGTACTATAAGTGAAGAAAAGTGCACAGAAAGCCAAATCAATAAATAAGCCGAAATTTAGAAAATCAATTATTAAAGGACAACATTGAGGTGCTACGGTATACAACGTGTTACGCAGTCAAGTGTGTGCAGCGGAGGAGGAAGGGCACACTCCCACCGTTCGGTAACACAGACGTCGGTATTCAAAGCTCCCGTTCTGGCAGCTGCAACCAGGTCCTGGCTACAGTCACAGAGATTAATTCGTTCTAGATTGTTATTGGACTTTATCAGCTCAACGAACTGTCGTTCATCACACAACACATTTATCGAGCAAAAATTTATCAGTGATATGACTGATAGCTGTTTGCAATTTTCCCGCAGACTTTGAAGCATCAGACTTGAAGTCAGAATTTCTTGTCTCAAGCCACCGAATTCTATCGTTTTCAGTTGAGGTAGGTTCTTGGCAATGTCGGACACAACGCTTGAAGTCACTCCATTAGATTGATAGACTCCTAGATACTGTAGGCTCTTGCAGCTGGAAAGGAACTCGCGAAGCACGTTAGAAGATACAAGAAAACTCCAGCGGAGATCAAGCATCTCTATCTTGGACGCAATTCCACGCACGAGAAGTTGCTTTAGCAGGGCATCCGTAACTGCATGTCCGATGCCACAATAGGACATGTTCAAATATCGTATCCGATTCAGCTTCGGAATAAATGCAGACAATCCCATCCATGTTATTTCGGGACAAGCTGATATGTCGATCTCTTGCAATGGAAGCAACTCCCACTCACAAGAACACAGCACACTGTCGGTAATGGGCATGTATCGGACGAGGAGCGTCTGCAGTCGGCGACAATTCCTCACCAAGTTCGGCAAAAACGTCCCTGCAAGTCTCCGGCAGCCGATGAGACACAATGATTCCAACGACGTGCACCGAGTGAAAACATCGTAAAGTTGATCATCGACCAGCGAATCGCAATTGGTCAGGTCCAAAATTTTCAAGTTTGTTGCTTGGCAAAACAAGTGAGGAAAAAAGTTGTGCGTATAAGAGTCACGGCCAATCCCAAAATTAACAAGCGACTGAAAACGTGGGCCGCTTGCAAGTAGAAATTCAAAATCACCTTTAGCTAGACGCATATCCAATGTCTGTATGTTGGGTGGGATAATCATCGACTTCCTTTTTGCGTGTTTCTGCACTTTGCTTCCACGTCCGAATATTATACTTTCAAGCTTCTTGCATCTTATTAGAACTGACTTCAGCGTTCTGAATCTAATATTCATGGGGCCAAAGTGAATGCTTTTTAGAGATGAAAACCTGGATGCCACCATACCATTCAAAAAGTCCGAACTGTGTCCAGAGGCAATCCGCTGCAAATTCAGGCTCTTCCACAAACTTTGATCGCACGATATTCTGTGCCATCGCTTGTCAACCTGAGCTGCTACACACAGCTCCTTCTTCTTCAAAAAGGAAAATATCAAGAGTAGAATATCATCTGAAATATGATTCATTGCAAAATTCTGCAAAATAACCCCGCTCATATAGAGTAGTTGTATGTGCGAAGCAAACAGAACAAATGAGCATTCATATTCAAAACACTTGCATTATCTGAAGCATCAAACGTCACTTGCCATGAATTAATCTTACGTCACAATTTAACTTTTAAGAATTCTAGTCGTGTTCCTGTCGTCCGTCTGGCAACGCCGAGGAAGAAAGGACGCACGTTGCCAAAGTAACAAAGCGTCAGGACCATTCAGTATGGGTTGCAAGTTGACACACGATACAAGAACTAAGAAGCTTGAAGCAATTAATTTTAATACGAATATATTGATTTTAGGTTATTACAGTCTGACGTAAATATTATACTTTATAAATTCACAAAAGTATTAACAATGAATGCATCTCAAAGATACACGCGTTATGCTGCAAAGCCGTCCTAAACTTTACGAGATATAGATATATGAAAAAACAAAATAAACAAAATCCCAGCACAAGGCTCCATTTATTTATGTATATTAAACGAACACTGGTTGCTGAGTGACAAAAAGTGGCGAGAATTTATCGCTCATCCGTTAAAAAAAGCAGGGCACTGAATCCGTCTTACGATGATTTTGGGAAGAGAAAACGTCACGAAGTCTAAATATGGCTGCTTTCTATCGATGATCTCCAGCGTTACACAAATCACTAGAGCATAAGCTAAAGCCTTTCTTCTATAAACGAAGGACTATTAACAAAGACGAGCCTCAACAATTTAGAGAAAAACTTTCAGCCTTGCTTAGAACAATGGGATTAAATCCTTTCAAAAAGGATACCTGGCTTATTGATAGGCTTGAATGGACCAAATCACAAATCCCAAACAAGCAAGAACCAACGGGACCCTTTTTAAGACGGCAAGTAGAGCGAACACCTAAGTCAAATAGAGAACTTCTCTTTCAACCACGGTTGATAATAACTTAGGCATAGTGATGTCAAGCTCTCTACAAACGACAACTTTCAATTTTTGTTAAGAAGAACCTGGGTTTCAACCTTGGTCGACTTCATTTTCGATTTCATTACATTGATCAGAAGGTGCAGTGTAAACGCAAGTTGGGCAAACTCTGGGTCAGTGCTGTTAGGGGATAACAAGGGAAATTCGCTGTGTTGTCTGTTCAAGGGAATCGATGCAGAGAAACATCAAATCGAATAGAAATCATGCGGGGATCGAAAAGTAAACAGTAGGTATTCAAAAGCTTACCTTTGGAGCAGTACCGGCCAACAAAAGCTCAAAATTAGGAAGAAGAAGACATATGAACAGGGAGCTAGTGAGATGTCATTAATGAAGGGAGTTTTGAAGAGATGATCTGGGGTAAACCACTCAAGCAAATTTCGTACACCTTGCTGCAAATTGTTTGAAAACCTTACTTAAAATCCAAACTTACAAAATCTTTTCTGAATAAATGGAATCTTCCGTGCCCACAAACCTCTTAAATTTTTTTCGTAAATTCTTTTTAAAAATTTTGTAAAGATATTATCTATTATCTGTAAAAATATGAAGTTTCATGATTTCATAAGCACATTCTCTGAAGACAGAAACCTAGCCATAATCTTTGTTTATCACCAGTAGGAATGATGGATGTTTTGCTGACTGGAATTGTAATTGAGCTTTGGTGAAAAGTTTTACACCGTTGTCTGCTAGTTATCGTTTGTTTACTAGAAATTGTTTGAATCATTTGAGTCGCCATATGTGTCACCATGAGTAAGTTGTATTTGATTGTAGTTCAGAGTTCAATTTCTTTCCATTTTGCTCCGTATTTTGCTGCTGTAAATAACTTGTTTTAGATCAATTAGAATATGTTAAGTTAACGCCTTTAACGTCTATCCTGTTTACAAGGAACGACCAGGACGTAATCAATCCTAAGAATTTCTTGAACTCTTTGAATCCACTTTGGCTCACTTTGACTGAAATTAATCTGGTTTGATAGAATTCAAAAGAATTGTCACTTTTTTTCTCAAACTGCTCTTAAAGCTCTTCCAGCGGAGTAAAGTCAATTATAAAAGCAAGCTGAGATTGGTGGTGGGAAGAGGAAGGTTTTGAGGATGGATTTAATCGGAGGAGACTCCAAGCATCAAGGGAAGGAAACGACATCTCGAAAATATCAAAATATCCATGGCGAAATTTACAACAAATCTTTGAGTATGGCACGTTTAAATGTGGTTCAAGATGGTTAAAGAAGACATATTAAAAATTTGGATTTCAAACTGATTGCTAGGTAAACAATGTAATTGAGCGTGTTGTACTTCGAGGTTGCTATGTATATTAGCTGTACACGGCAAAGAAGAAGGTCACGTTGCTACTCACACAGAGAACCAGATCGAAAGGACGCAAAAATATTACCATCGGATGAGATTTCAGCATTATAGAATTACAAAAATGTTAATACCACAGAGAGTCCCATTTATGACGAATGGAATGCAACCGTTGTTGAGAAAGAAAAATGTACTAGCCTAGGCAAAATAAAACGTCGTACCCTTTGTTCTTTATGAAGGCAAAAAGTTTCGTAAAACAACAGCTTATGATTTCGTTAAAGGAAAGGGTATCATAAGTGTACCCCCGTGCGCCTTCATTTTATTTAACTGCATAATTTATATTTGGACGTAACCACGTGCTTAACCCTTTACTTGCCAGAGTTGCAAATTTGCAACAAATAAATTTGTCAGCCAATTTACTCTAACCTCGTTGTGGATTGGGATTGGTGTAAATCCCATAATCCTTTGTAAAAGCCCCATCAGCCAACAGAAAATCGTCTTGAGACAGTTCTGAAGTCTTGAGGCGAGAAAGGGGAAGACCGGGGAAGACTGTCTGTGGCATTTTGAGGTGAGTGTTTTCTGCCTAAACTGCCCGTGAAGTAACGTTACCTGACATATACGGGCTTTTCTGACATATACGGGCGTTCCGAATAAGCGATCAAATTCATTAAATATTCACCCTAGCTTTACCAAAACTGGATTTTATTCCATTTTACGATGTTTTTCCGTGTATTAACGTTCGTAAGAAAGCGTTATCACCACCAACTAATTTATTACTAGCCGACCTGCAGGTTTCGACAAGTAGGCCTGTGAAGTCAAAACACAGTTCTCCGTGGATTGAGCATTTATCGATTTGAAAAAATAAATGAAGTTCAAATCTCAACGACATTTTCGCTAAACGTCATATAATTTTCCACAAACCCCCAAGCCCAAAACATTAGGCCCGTCTGTGGCAATTCTGATCGAGGGCAAAGCCCGAAATGGAAAACACTTCTTGTCAGAAGGGGATTCCGAACATACGAAGCTTTTCACTTGGGTAGTAACGGCGCTGCGGTGAATCTTACATATACGGGCTTTTTGTTTCAAGGCCAAATAACAAGAAAAATTGGGAATTACGGCGCTGCAGTGAATCTTACATATACGGGCTTATCAATTCAGGGCCAAATAACAAGGAAAATTGGGTATTTAGTATATTTTGATGACGGGATGTGCACGTCTTTCCGGGTATCATTTCCAGCAATTTATTCTGAGGCTGGATGTCTGTTGAACTGACAAAATCGAAAGCCGGTTGCCTTTTCTTTGTTTTTTTTTCTAAAGCCGGTTACTTTTTCGATAACATACAACAGAGCTGATTTTTCCCCGATCACTATTTGCAAACAAACCATCGGTATAGGAGTGCACCCCCCGTCGTTTTGGTATCCAAGTACCCCCCCCCCACCCCGGGGTCAATTAAACAAGGCATTGACACCCACCATCTTAGATTTTTTTCATT
Organism: Nemopilema nomurai; assembly: GCA_003864495.1. Taxonomy (NCBI): domain Eukaryota; kingdom Metazoa; phylum Cnidaria; class Scyphozoa; order Rhizostomeae; family Rhizostomatidae; genus Nemopilema; species Nemopilema nomurai. The sequence goes on along the minus strand of ML133462.1, from coordinate 265,671 downwards.
TTCATTTTGCAAATAAATCTTCTTTAGAAATATGTTTCCCAAAATTTCACGTCAATATCTTTTATATTGGCTGAAATATCGCAATTTCAAATTTAATATTTTTTTAGGTAATACCACTAATTGGCGGCATTTTGAATTTTGTAAAAAATCAAACAATATTTCATCTTTCTAATTTTTTTGGTATTCTTTGCAATATCATTCTGAAAATGTACATCCCACCATTTTCATATCTGCAGAATAAAAAAAACGCTAAAATATTTGCAGAACTATTTCTTTCACAGTTATTGAATTATTAAAATAAGAAAACCTGTTATTGCCAGTTTCGGGGAAATGCCATACAACCGCTATATAACTGAAGAAATCCTAATGTGGGACAAGTCTGATCTTGATGAAATTTTGCAGGCTTGATGCCTGTACATTAAGGTTTAACAGGGTGAAATACGAAGTTGGAGAATCATTGGGAGGCATAGTTACAGACTGATAACAACAAGGGTAGAAACCGGAGAGAATTTCACTGTTGTACTCGAATTCATGGATGGATGATGTTTCAACAAAACAAGAAACCAACTAACTTGGACAAAAAGTCAATTTTTTACCAAATATGCAAGTCTTGATAGGTTTGCCTTAACATTTACAGAGTTAAGTTGCAAACTAAACCCTTCTTTTAAAGTTCATTGGCAATTAGCTAGGTGTCTTTCTTTTCAATGACATATTGGGGACCAGTGGCAGATTGGCCCACCGGCCCACCTCAAAACCTTTTTGCTAAAAAGAGGCCCCTTTTCCAAAAACATATTTGAATCTCTCCGTGCTAGTAAATTATGTCAATGAAATGAACCACAAGAAGTGAAATGAAATTGAACATAGAGCGTAATTGATTTCCGTTAAGTATCGAGTGATCACCAATTAAAGTATCACAGACTAGACATCACAATCCATTTTCTGGGTAAAAAATTATCTGGCTATCTGAAAAAGATTTGATAGGATGCCCGATCAAAGAGAATGTAAAAAATGAAATGCTTCACACTGAAAAGTGATTTTTCGAAATTAATGCATATTTCATTTTCCCGTCATTTTCATCGTTGACGAATTGCGTCAGCTTTTACTCGACCGTAGCAGTGAAACCAGTTGAGATGAGCTTCTCAATGTTCTCTATCCAAGTGGACAGCAACGTTCATCAAAGCCTCGTACAAGAGGGCAGATGTCTGGAAGAAACAGATAGATGAGAGGAACTTGGAACGTATGAGAATCCAAGAGTTAATTCATTTTTGATCTGCTGATTTGCCCCTTTACAATCTCCACATCACAAACGTTCGAGCTTGCAGTTAGGGAAGAAGCCCAAGCACTCATCAACGCTTTCCAGCAGTTTCAGACCATTTTGTCTGCTTTCATCTTCCGAGCAGTGGAGGCGTTGGGATCTCGCTTCGCCTCCCATAAAAGTCTGTTTGCAGATTTGTCTTGCTTAGACCCAACGAGATTTGAAGACATCCTCCTGTATGGAATTCCTGAAGGAGCACTAGGTAGCATCTGCAAGTTGGCGTCATCAATCAACGTAGGAAGTCTAAGAGGTGAGCTAAATTATTTTGCTCAAAATTACTCTCAGCTGAAAAGAAGCATCAACGCTGAGTACACGGTCGAGATTGAAGGTTCGGATAGCGAAGAAGAGAGCAGCGTTGCAGAGAGAGTCAAGGTGGCTTGCAAAGACTATTCAGCATGTGCCTTAAGGCTTCTATCAAAGTATCGACTCCACGAGAGGACGTATGACAACCTATACTTGGCGTACAAAGTGTTATGCATGTTGTCCGCCACTCAAGTTAATTGCGAAAGGTCGTTCTCGAAGTTAAAGATGATAAAAACTCGCTTGCGTAGTACTATGAAACAAGATAGGCTGGAAGCCATATGTTGATGAGCATCGAGAAAGCGTTGCTGAACAACTTGAAAGATGAAAGCATAATAGATCGCTTAACTCATGTTCTCAAGAGATGTCAAAGTTGCTGTTGTAAAGTAAATACCAAAATCAGACCCATACATGCAAGTTTATATTTTTGTAAACATTTAACTCGGGTTTAATTATGCCATAAATATATAGCGTCATTAATTCTACAAAACTTTGTTAAGAAACCGGGGAATCGCAACAGCATTTGTCTTTGACCACACCCTCATTTTTCAGGTCACACCCATTAGGGCCCCCTTGAGTCCACCATGGCCGGTGATAAATTTTGAGCCAGTCCGCCACTGTTGGGGACCTACACTTGTTGATGGAGGATCCACATTATATACAATGATTATGCAGACAGGTCATTTGTTAATTTAAGAGGAAAGCATCAGGACACATAGGTGGTCTTTTGAGCAGAAAAGTAAACACATTAAATTTATAATTAGGTAGACATCACTTAACACCCATCAGGGAAGTTTTGACTCATTATATATTGCAATATTGACCTTATAGCCTTATTTTTTCCTCCTATAGCTATGTTGACAACTTTGAAATTGATTTATGGATCTTTGAAAATATAAATCCAGGTCATTGGGGTTTTGAGTTTAGGTTTGTTGTAGGAGAGCTAAAAGTTATTGTTATTGAAAAAGTTATTGTCACTGAGAACTGGGATTGTGGATCTGACTGACAAGACGATATGTTTTCATCACGAACAAACATATTTAGCAAGGTACAATCATTTTCAGAAGAAATGCTGTGATCCATTTGCCAAACATAAGAAACCTTTGAAGTCTGGGTTGAGGGAAATAACTCTAGATGCTTCAACTGATGCTCAACTCCTTGGAATCAGTTTAGTCCCTGGACAGAAGATTTGCCCAACATGTCAAACAGAGCTCACAAAGCATACTAAAGATCATTGTGAACAAACTGCTCAGATGCCAGATATAGAAGAAAATGATGATGGTGATGTAGAGTTTGACTTTGCCAGAGACAGAACAAGAGAAAGCTTAGATTCAAGCTTGATTGATATGGATGTGAGTCCCATGAAACTGCATGCTGTAGCTTCACACCCAAAGGTTGCATATGGAAAGAGAAAGCTGAGACAAGTGAATGAAAAATTGAAGGAATCTTGTTTGCAAAAAGGAAACGCAGAATTGGTCAATGTAACACTGGAAGATTTAACAGTAAAGAAGGTCAAGGAACATCACAATTTGGAAGAGCTGAAACAGAAGGCTGATGACCTTGATGTTCTTGTCCAGCTGATGAAAGAGAAAATGAAAGTCTCAGACAGGCGAAGAAAAATCCAGATACAGACTATGGTACCCCGCTCTTGGTCTATCCAGAAAACAAAAGATGAATTCCAGGTTTCGGAATACATTGTAAGGCAGGCTAGAAAGCTTGCCCACGAAAAAGGTATACTAGAAGTGCCTTCTCCCAATCTTGGCAAACCAATAAGTGATTACGTTAAAGAAAATGTGTTGAATTTTAATCAGGATGATGAGTTCAGCAGACAAATGCCTGGCAAGAAAGACTGCGTAAGCATTGGGAAAAACATCCTTCAGCAAAAAAGGCTGCTGCTGTGCAATTTAAGTGAGCTGTATTCTGCCTTCAAGAAACAGCATCCAGAAATAAAAATGAGCGTTTCAAAATTTTGCAGTCTGCGACCAAAATGGTGCATCTTAGTTGGGCGATCAGGAACCCACTCTGTTTGTGTTTGTGCAATGCATCAAAATGTTTCATTGATGCTGAATGGAGTTAACTTGGAAAAGGAATATCATAAACTGGTGTGCTTGCTTGTATGCGATTCAAACTCGAAGGAATGTATGATTCACAGATGTCCTAATTGCCCAGACACTTCAAATCTAACCACATACCTCACAAATTTACTTATTGATATTGCATGGTCAAGTGATGATAAGGAAATTGATGCAGATTATGAGATTCAGTTTCAGCAGTGGATCAATGGTCCTAGTTAGTTCATCAGTCATTGCCCGTCAAAGAGTTCATCGAGGTACTAGTTGAAAAGTTAAGTGAAGTCAAAACTCATTCATTTATCACAAAAGCACAAGCTAGATATCTAAAAACATGTAAAGAGCAGCTTCAAGAAAATGAGGCAATAATACTGTTAGACTTTGCTGAAAACTTTAAGTTTATAATTCAAGATGAGGTCCAAAGCTACTATTGGAACCAGCATCCTGCACACTGCACCAAGTTGCTCTATTCTACAGAAAGGATGAAAAACTTGAATCCACTTCATTTTGCTTTATATCTATTGACCTTGACCATGACACTAGCTTTGTTTACCAGATAATTTCATCAACAATAGATTCTATAAAAAAATATATATCTTGCAACTTTTTTCGCCACAAGCCATGGGAAGTCCCCTTGTGACGGTATCGGTGGGACACTGAAAAGATTAGCAACAAGGGCCAGTCTCCAAAGGCCTTTTTCTGACCAGATTCTGACAGCACAATATTTGTATGAGATTTGTGATCAAGAGGTTAAAGGAATTAATGTTTTCTTTGTATCAACACAGGAAATTAGTGAAATCCATTTTAAGCTGAGAAGACGATCAGAAAGTGCCACTACTTTGCCTGGAACCAGATGATTTCATCATTTTGCCCCAGTGTCATCAACAGTAATAGCAGCAAAGAGAGTTTCAGAGGACACAGAGTTGGATCTGAAATTTGATCTTGTCCTAGGAAATAAAAGCATTGCAATAACTGAAGTCAAACTCTCAGATTCTGTTGCCTGCCTATATGATGGAAAATGTTGGATTGGACTGGTATTTGAAACAAACAGATAGCATCAAGATCTTAAAGTTAACTTTATGCATCCTAGTTTCCCAGCAAGATCATTCTTCTGGCCAGCTAGGGAAGACATATGCTTTGTTCCATATGCTAACATTGTATGTAATGTGGATACTCCATCAACAAGTACAGGTTGACACCCATCAAAAGAAAGACACCTAGCTAATTGCCAATGAACTTTAAAAGAAGGGTTTAGTGTGCAACTTAACTCTGTAAATGTTAAGGCAAACCTATCAAGACTTGCATATTTGGTGAAAAAAAAGACTTTTTGTCCAAGTTAGTTGGTATCTTGTTTTGTTGAAACAACATAAATCCATGAGTTTGAGTACAACAGTGAAATTCTCTCCGGTTTCTACCCTTGTTGTTATCAATTTGTAACTATGCTGCAAAATTTCATCAAGATCAGACTTGTCCCACATTAGGATTGCTTCAGTTATATAGCGGTTGTATGGCATTTCCCCGAAACTGGCAATAACAGGTTTTCTTATTTTAAAAATGCAATAGCTGTGAAAGAGATTATCTTTTTATTCTGCAGGTATGAAAATGGTGGGATGTACATTTTCAGAATGATAATGCAAAGGATACCAAACAAATTAGAAATATAAAATGTTGTTCGATTCTTTACAAAATTCAAAATGGCCGCCAATTAGTGGTTTTACCTAAAAAATTATTAAATTTGAAATTGTGATATTTCAGCCAATATAAAAGAAATTGATGTGAAATTTCGGGAAACTATATTTCTAAAGAAGATTTATTTGCAAAATGAAAATGAAGAAAATCTAAGATGGTGGGTGTCAATTCCAACTTTTATCTGGTGAACTGACATGGAATGATAATTGGTGGATTGGTAATATATTTAATTTTATTTTTTGTCTTTTGCAACATTTGATGATAAATTTAACAAAGACATTGCTACTTTCAACCCTTTTTTATTTCAACATTTGTTTTTTTTGCAGAATAATTGCATTAAATAAACCTGAAAAGCATCTTGGTATGATTCAGAGGTGGAAGAATTTGGTTCATGATGATAAGATGGGAATGGAAGAGGATAGACTAAATGATGACGAGCCACAAAATGAGCCAGATGAAGATGTTGATACTGGTAGTAGTCCAGATGTCATTGATGCAGGAGAAGAACATTCAAAACCATCAGATCAGAATAAGAACAGGAATGAGGCATGTTCTTACAGATGGAGATACAGAGATATTTCTAAATGCCAATCAAAATTCAATGCTTTTGAAGAACAGGGCGTCCATGAAAAGCCTCCAGTTGAGTATTTCAAACAGCTTTGGGTTGATCAACTTACAAATCTTGTGGTTGCACAAACAAACCTGTATAGCACCCAACAATAAGGAAATTCTGTAAATACAAACAAAGATGAAATTGAGCAATTTATAGGAATGCACATAAAGATGGGAATTGTGCAGCTTCCAACCTATGTTTCGTATTGGTCCCAAGATATGAGGTATCCACCTGTTGCGGCTGTCATGCCCCGTTTTCAGAAGCTGAGAGACATCTCCATTTTGTTGACAATATGACTTATGATTCAATTGTGCCTGATAAACTATTCAAAATAAGGCCTGTTTTGGAGAAGGTACGGAATCAGTGTCTTCTAATTCCACAGAAGAATGCCATGCTGTCTATGAGCAAATCATACCCTTAAAGACCCGCTACAGCAAAATACGGCAGTATAATCCAAAGAAGCCCAACAAATGGGGCTTTAAAAATCTTGTGAGAGCAGGTGCTTTTGGGATTATATATGATTTTTACATATATGGTGGGAAAGAGGAACAAGACCCAGATACAGATGGCTTTGAAAATCTCCAGAAATCTGCTCAGGTGGTTGCGAGGATGTGTAAAGATTTTCCTCATCATGCTAACCGCAAGTTATTTTTTGATAACTGGTTCTCAACCATCAGCCTGTTTATCTACCTAAAAAAGTTGGGCATTTTGGCTTGTGGTACAATGCGTGCCAATCTACTCTAAGGGTGTACCTTGAAGTCAAACAAGGAGCTCAAGAAATCTGAACGTGGCTCAATTGATAACATGACAGACCTCAACTCTGGTGTCATCATAACAACATGGATGGATAACAATGCAGTCCACATTGCCTCCAACTTCATTGCTGTTGAGCCAATGAGTTCAGTCAATAGGTGGATTCCAGAGGAGAAATGCAGATAAGAAATCCAGTGCCAAGAATCATGAAGAAATACAATGGTGGGATGGGTGGTGTTGACTTAGCCGACATGCTGATTGGACTGTACAGGATAGCTGGAGATCTCCTTACAAGCACTTTTTGAAGAAGCGAAACATTGCAGTGTAGATGGCAGCGATGAAGAAAGTGATGTTGCAAGTGAAAACATTGGTGATATGGAAGAGTGTAAAACATACAAACAATGGACTACCACTGATCGTGCAGAATTTATTTCTGTTACTGCAACAGTGGAAGAGTTCATTGAAGTTTTGTGCGAAAAATTAGATGCAATAACAGCACACTCCTACATTGCAAAGTCACAAGCAAATTATTTAAAAGAAATAAAAGATAATTTGGAAAATACTGAGGTAATAGTGGTAGACAATTTTTCTGAAAATTACAAGTTCCTGATTCAGGTAGAAATACAAAGTTACCACTGGAATGAGAAACAATGCACACTCCATCCCATAGTGGTTTACCATTGCTACAGTGATAGTTCTGTTCTTGGTTCAAACTCCATATGTTTCATCTCTGATGACTTGGATCATGACGTCACAATGGTTTATCAAATAATGAGCTGCACAGTGGATTAGATTAAAAGAAACATTTCTGATACCATTAAATCCATTCATTATTTTACTGATGGTTGCGCAGGGCAATATAAGAATTGTAAAAATTTCTTAAACATGTGCCACCATCAGAGCGATTTTGGAATGGATTGTAAATGGAATTTTTTCGCCACCAGTCAATGTAAATCACCTTGTGATGGCATAGGTGGTACGGTGAAAAGAGTTGTGGGCAAGGCAAGTTTGCAGCAACACAAGGAAAACCAGATACTTACGGCAAGGGAAATATTTGATTTTTGCAAGGAAGAGATTATTGGAATTAAATTTCAGTTCATAGGTAGAGCTGAAGTGGATAAAAAAAAAGAAGAACTGAAGAAGCATCTTTCGTTTTCTAGAACAGTGCCTGGTACAAGAAGCTACAATCAATTTGTTCCTCTAAGCATAAATGAAATTGGGGCAAAGAGAGTGTCTGAAGATGCTGAAGATATGGAATCAAGTTTAATTTTTCCAACCAGCTAGAAATAATTAAAATAGATTACTTAAATCCAGGAAAATTGGTCATTTTACGATAAGATGAAGCTTTTTGGCTTGGTGTTGTTTGTCAAGCAGACAAGGATACCGAGGATGTCCAGTTTCCTGTCAACTGTACCAGTGCAGCAAATTTAACATATCTCCTTTTAATGACTGTTTCCGCCCATATCACATTCCAGAAAACCAAATAATATTTTGTATAAACAGGGGTGGAAAGGAAGTTCCTTATTTATTCCTCAAGAGCTCTACAAGCACTAGTCAATGAGAAAAAGAGATTTCGGTTCTTGACAAAGAAAATGAGAAACAGTTTACATCTACATTAATGAAAGAATCTAAAAATTCGATAGTTTTCTTGCTATGCATGTAATATATCTATCATCCTTGACTTGAAAAATTTTGTTTCTATAGTTGTTGTGTTTTGGTAAGCTCCAGTAAAAGTCAAGCGAGTATGTTTTTTTCGTAAAAAAAATTGTGTATTATTGTATCTCGATTTAGATATTGTATGCGTTCTGGTCTATTAACGTGTAATGAAGATTCTACTCACAAGAATACCATCCACCTTGCAGATGGCTAATGTATCTTTCGTCCAGGAACATGGACTCAGATTCCATGTCAAAAGCTTTTGGGTCGTGGTAAATCGTCACCAAGGACGCATAACCATATGACTAATCATACTGCTTAAAAGCTACTGGGAAATGCCGATGTAACATGTGCCGTTGGCATTGCAAGGCAGCGAAGAGTGACTAGGTACACTCGCATCAAGGTTTTGTGAAATGATGACGCATCACAATGATGCAGCTGCACTCTTGGCAACTTGCTTTCCGTGCTTTGAAGAAGCAAGGAAACTTCCTCGAGTTTAACTAGTAATACTAGAACTACTAGCTACTTACAGCAGCGACCAGCGATCGTTTTTAGATCACGAACACGTAACATACACTTCACACGAGCCTCAAAACGAGATCATAAATGTATTTCCAAAAAGTGCGACAGAAAATACAAAAGAGAATGGAACAGTCAAGATTTATTTCTATGATGATGGACAAGACGAGCTACTAACGTCGAACAACCTGCTGTTTCAGGGCGTCTGGTTCATGATAAAGTAGTAGATGAGCATCTGCTAGGACGAATCGATGCCTCTGGTGATATACTTATGGAAACGCTTGGAAGATATAACGAGGCCAGAAACAAGTCAAGCCAAGGTTGTCGGCAGTCATATGACGGATGGCAAAGCGATGGGGAAGTTATCGGAGTACAGCGATGTCCTGCAAGATAACACCATAGAAGGTACAATAGAGAGAGTCTGAAATAGTACTTGGAAATCGACATATGGCACCATGTAGCCTAACCAATCCCTCAACTTGTTGTCAAATTGTTATCGCAATCCTGATGTACAGATAATTTTAGATTCAATTCTCAAGCCAGAATTAATAAGATGAATAGAGACACGAGAAGTGGGAGCCAGACCTTGTGTGGCTTAGGTTAGGTTCGGGCCTAATGTGATCCTTATCTTTTAGGCGCCGTATACAGGAGAACAGAACGGAACTTTTCAAGAGGTGTTCAAACGTTTCTGCTCCTTTGCACACACCGGTTAATCTCCTTCGAATAAACCAATGACACAGACACGCCGAAGACGCGTACATTTTGTTGACAAAAGCCCGCCAAAAAGTGCGACGCGAAGAACACAAAATGACGATGATGACGAACAAGGTGTCAGATGGCAAAGAGAACAATGCAGATAGAAGTTTTAAATGGTCAGGTAGAGATGTTCAGTTTTAGCCTGAAACCATACGCGTCTCCAAAGCATTCCAGGCGACAGAGAACTTAGATTGGGCGAAGAATAGGCGCATATGCGAAAGTATAGCTGTAAAGGCGGCCTATCCAAGTGGAAACAGGAAAGATAGAATGAGGAGTAAGGGGAGCGTTGCTGCCAAATTAAAAAGATCCAAGCAGCGTAGAGAAAAGCCATTGGTACCAAAAGATAAAGAGAGGGGGGTAAATTGTTTAGGCCTTTTATGATATTTGCAGTGACATTTGGGGAACAAGTCCTGCGGTAAACAGCATTGACGAAGGGCTTGAGTCTCTTTTTTCTCGAGCCATTTCTCCGTTCACGGGGAATCCACCAAACAAATGGATCAACAATACTACGGAGAGTTTCCATTGACGTTGGCACGTTTATGGAGCGAGTAAAGGAAACAGTCTTCCAACAGCAAACAGACGTGCTAATTCGAGCAATTCATGGAATGAGGGAATACCGTCTCGTCACTGCGGAAAAGCACCACAGTATTGGTCCCTTGGGGTGGAGCCATATGACGCTGGAGCAACGTAAAGCATTGGCAAAAACGTGTTGAATATTGCTCTGCCAAGTGAAATGATCAAAAGCGATTGCACGCTTTTGCACACAGGAAGCATGCATCAACAATTCCAATATACATATTGAAGAACATCTGGGCCACAGCGGAATCTATCAAACTATCAGGTTTATTAGGAAGCATGGGTGTGCCAGATTCTATTCCGGGATTCTTAAAAAATTATCCATTCAAAATGAGGTACAGAATATACACTCGCGGTCTCGTACTTTTCGTCCTCATATTTAACTTCAGGATGGATTGAAAAGACTGTATCCACATATAATCAGATGATCGTACATATGGCATAGCGTTGGTTGATGAGAAAACCAACTTACTTATAATGCCACTAATATAAATCAAACTCGAACACACGAAATTGCAAGCAAATTCCATTCAAAGCACGCAAACATGAAAACGAACCTCGCCTAATTGATGCACAAGAAACATGACAAATTGGCAACAGTGAAAATAAAACCAGTTCGTATGCACGCTTTACAACAGTTTCACTTTAATACAAAACTAGTGTCCGTTATTGCTATCACAACGTATTGGAAGCTAATGTCCTGTCGTCAATTTGACGTGCGTAAATATAAGGACCTATACGAAGTGGCCAGAACAGGATATTTAAAAAGATTAGATCTTGGTGGCTTCTGTACTGATCAACGCAATATATACCCAACAGATGTGGTGAAACTTGCATGGGAATCATTGCACAATTGATAACGTTTTCCATTTCACTGTATGCCTGAAAAATAGCGTAGTTGTGGCTGCATGCAAATTTCAGGAACATGTGGTGGCCTATGACCGCTGTGGATTACTACCGTAATAAGCCAATATGAAACATCCCTATCAAGATCTTCGAGATCTCCTTGGAACGTCTCGGTCGAAGATAGGTAGCCTTCATTGGCAAATCAACCAGCTGTCTTGTTACGCCAACGGTTTAGGCACCTTAAACACTATCTACAATGCCTGCCAAAAGTCTTTGGAACACCTCAGTATTTTGTCTGGTTTTTGCATTTTTCATTTCTTTGACACGCAACTAGTTGTTAATCTCCCTCCTTTCCCCTAAAACAATGTTGGTAACAAAGTATAGCATCTAGTCAATCTAGGGGGAAAGTTTGGTGTAAAATTGACGCTTCGTTTAGCAGCAGGACAACATTGTTCGTAGGAGGAGGGTGATGAGTGAACGCGAGTCAAAGAATTGTCGTAAGTGTTCCAACAATTTTGGCAGGCATTGCAGGCCTTGTAAAGAAGCTCAACGACGAAATTAAAAAATGAGCTATGAGTTCTTAAGAAGCTTTGACCCAATATATATGATACAACGAAGTGCCAACTAGAAACAGGGTGATGATCAGCTTCTGCTGGTAAGTGACATGTGTTCGAAAACGAAATGCCGTTGATCAGAGGAGTCTTTCTGGCCATCGTAAATGAGGACCAGTGTCGTTTGTCGAGCAACAAGTGGACAGAGTGTGACAATGCAATTTAAAGATATGCCTGAAATATTATGTTCAGATCAAAATGAGCTTCCTCCACATAATAAAAAAAGATGAATGACAAGCTTAGATAGAGTGAGGGATGTTTTAGAATGTGTAAGCTGCCCTTGAAAGAAGTTGGGCACATCGCGATGATTTCTGTTGCTTTGACTAATGATTTCTAAACAAATGATTTCAAACTACTTGAAAGTTCCCTCATAATTTTTTGATTTCCTGTTTTCTCCTTCGATTGTTTCAGTTGATCTTTCTCTAATTTGTTGAAATGAAGAAAAATTGTCACCTTTAGCATTCAGTGCATTGGCAATATTCTCGCAAAAAGGCCGTTCTCTTGTACAGAAATACATTTGTTATTGAATAACCCGTCGACCAGGCTTTGCTTCATGCTGACGCTATGTCACGTCATTTAATTGTGGCAAGGACGTACGTCTTTTCTCGGCAACACAACAAACAACACTTTGGAGGCTTTTGACAAAGATCCTCAAAAGCACACGAAGGCACCTGGGCATCGACCTAGGCTGACCTCAAACTTGCGTCTACACTACAATTTGTAAAATCCAATCCACATCCGAAATACCGGAGAAAGTTTGGTCTAGCTTTGGTTGTGTTTTGGAAACTGTTAAAACCGGTTGAAGTCGGGTTGAAACAGGTTCAAACAGGGTTGAAAGTTGTATAGGGAAGATGAATTCACCAGGCTTAGGCGTTCCTAAAAATGCAATCTTGAGAAGACACGAGTGGCCTTTTAAACCAAAAGGGACGAGTGTATGTGGCTACCATCTTAAATTAAACTGCTAGCAGCTCAACATGTGCTGTGTTATTGCAAAAGTAAAGTGTGGGGAAAATGACCCACATACCTGGGAGCACCAGTGAGTTACATATTGAAGAGATAAATTTAACAAGAGAACTGTAAATCAGTCATCTTTGGTTGAGCTTCTCGTGACGTCATCAACTTCAAAGTGACAAGCATCATTGCCACTTTTTCTTAAAATACTCGATCATTATTTAAAAAATAGCGAGAAACATTAGGAGACGGCATTTTTCTTTACGCTTGAATATTATGCTGTCATTTGAATTTTAGGTCTTTAAACGAGCTTTACTTCTTGAGACAACAAGAACCCAATCGCAAATTAAATTGTCTTTCGAAGAGACTGCGATATGAACGTCATCAATCAAGAAACCTCTGCCGTGAGTCGCCCATCAATTCAAGGCCTATAACCTTGGAGCAGTGACTTGAAAGGGGGGCCTTCAAACGCCACAAAAAGGTGCAAACCTTACCCACGCCCGCTACTTTAAATCCATAAACTTGACTGTGCTCAGAAGCAGAATTTTGTAAGGCAGTGGTCGCGCTGCTGGTGACAGGATGGTGAATGTTTGACTCTCCATATCAACGTTTGTTCTAAAAGGAGTAGCATCAAATTCAGTGCATAAAGAAGCGAAATTAGATCGATTGCTTTATACATGATTAAAGTTCTATCCATATACAATAAAGCGGGTTGGTCTTTTAGATTGAATCAGGGTAATAAACAGGAAAAAGCAAACTGACACTTGTTGCTAAATGATCTCAAAGGAAGCAAAGGGCCTTCCTACAGAACACAGCGGGCTGCAATGGCAGATTCAGGAAAGACGTAGACTGTCACGTATTGTTTATAATAGCAGATGCACTGCTTTAAAATGCAGATAAACCTGGGCACTCTTGGAATCTCTCAATACAGACATGCTGCAAAGAGTTGACATTGTTAGTATATTGAAATGAAAACAAAACGTACATCACTATGAAGCCGGCAATACTTGACGTCACTGCATCTTGTTCGGAAATGGCAGTGCTGACCGAGCAGACACAATGAAGCAAGTCGCGATCTACGAGAGGCAGGCAAATGGACAAATTACGTCACTGCCCATCTGAGTCTGGGTAAAGGTGAAGACACTAATATTTATGATAAATGTAATCTAGGAATATAATCTATGCCTACGTTATGCAATCAAATAATGTAATCGTTCAAACACTGCACCCTTGCAATACTAAACGCAATCAAGCAGCAATTAGATGAAATTATTTGCTATAGAGGCTTGATCACATTTCATATTCAAGTAGCTGCAAAGATATAGGTTGGCGATGCGAAGGAGCTTTCAATTTATGGCTAATTAAGTTAGTTCGCTGTAAGACATAGCAATCACGTACTTGGATGAACAAGAACTGTTTTGAGCTCGTTACTCTCTGGCTCCATACCCAGAGGTAAACAAGAGTCTGGCACAGACGGCGCTAAAAGGAAGAAAAAAGGCGTTTAGGTCTCAAAGAAAACTGAAAACTTGATTATCTTAGATAAAGTTCGTTGAAGCAAACTTAGTGAAAAATACTCTCTAAAGGGTCGATTTTCAACAGTTTTATAATTACAGTTTCTCAAATCTGAATCACATGACTATATTATATGCACGATACCCAATGACCACATATTGAATGGACTACAAGTAGATATAATCATCAAGAAGACACCCCAAAATGAACTCACCACCAATTTTATAGATTTTCACATCAGTGAAATTGATGTCGAAGACATGGGGGTAAAGCGGAGTTTTGCCCCCATAAAAATACTCGCGTACTTTTTCGTCCCTCTTTTGTCGTCTGACTTCTTTACTTCGTTCGACAACCTTGAAAATGTTTTCAAATCACTGTTAACTACCACTGATTAGCCCTTAGAAATAAATTAGAAATTGCTTACTTTTAATTACAGATCATGTCACTAAACGATAAAAGATGTCAAAAATGAAATCTTATTTGGCTGCTTGCGTTGTAAAACTGAATACAGGCTTGCTTCAAACATAAGCTATTTAGCAGTTACACCCCGACTCCTGTACTGAGGACACTTCTTAACAACTAAAGCCAATGAGTGGAATTCAGTTTTAACAGCCCAACGTACAAGCACACTGATAGGTCGCAATGGGTAGTCCGTTGGGCCCGGTATCTTAGCCGGTTTCAATGTAAACTAGCCTTTGTAATGAACGAGCAGTCTAAATTATTAAAAGAAGTCAAAAGATGCAACTACAAAGAATCTTGTGGCAACAAATCTACCGTGGCAAATTTTTTCTTAAACTATTTAACAAAAAAAACTAATGACACTTACTCCTCCCGATTTTGGTAAATGCAAAACTTGAACTTTTTCAGGCAGTTTTGATTTCAGCTGGTTGTATATTTTTTCTTGGTCAAGAACCAAAACAGCGTCAACTACAGATGAGGACAAAAAATAGTTAATTGATTAATGCAAAGAGGCCTGCCAGGGCAAAGCCAACTGTTTGTTTACAAAACATTTCCCCCTGTTTTTGACTTTGATTTTGTCCACTTTGGAAGTCAATGAACATTTTCATAAGTTATGACAAAAGCAAGGGAACAGGATCATTCTTTAAAAATCAGGAATTCAAACTTTAAATCCTCAACATTCCTACATAAAACTCTAAGACAACAGTATGGGAGTTTTATCAAGACTCCAGTAGGTCAAGGACAAAACTGTCGCAATCAAACAAATTACAGCTGCCCTGCGTTGAAAAGTAGATTGTGGCCCCTATTTCAGCAATTCAAAAGCTGAATACGGTTGCTAGAGTAATGAATACTCTAAAAACTGAGGTAAAAGGTTGCCAATTCGTGAAACCTGTTTCTATTCAAACATGGTCATATAACGTTCTAAAAAATTATGAGCAATCAACGTAGTTGAAAATGCAGCTAAAGAAACAAATACTTTAATAACTTTGACAATGCAGATGGTCAAAAGTGAAAAATCATTCGCTTGATTTGAAGGACATCCGCAATCACTTATCGGTTTATAACAAACTAATTGTGAAATTAAATGCTTTTCTAAGGTAAAAATATGCCCCCAGCCTTTGAACCCAAAATACTAGAAACGGTAATTGTCAATTACCAAATACATACTGAATAAAGTAAGAAAAAAGTTATTTCAAAACATCTAGCCTAAAACCACTTTAGTCAGAGAGCGCTACATTAAAATAGACCGAAAGCTTAAAAAAGGGAAGCAACTTTTGGATACAAAATTGAGGATAGAAAGAGATGTCGGAGTTGAAGTGTTTTGGAGCCAAGTGACAACTCTAGGAAAGGGGTACTAATTTGGATACATTGAAAGCCATTTGAAAGATTAAGAGTACAAACCATCGAGTGATTTTGCAATATCCAGTAGCAACTTGAATCCCTCACCAGTCACCCATCCGCACGTATTTACTATGCATCCACTCACCCGAGCTGTTGGAAGAGGTACAATACTTGAGAAGGCTACAGTATGACTTCATATTTATAGCAATGATATTGTAGTGGTATCGCTTGTCGTTTGGTTAAAAGCAAGATATTGTTTAAAATGTCTATATCAATCACTCTTCATGTTCAGTGACTAAAGGGTGTACCGGATCAGGATTTTCGAAAAATCAGTGATCCGGCGCCCGATTACCTACCGGCCTACCGGATATTCAATACACCCCGCAATCGAATTATATAGCCTGGCTTTACAAGAAGAGTCTCCGGCCCACAATCCAGCCTTCGTAGATTGGCAAGATTTAATGAAGGTAACTTCTTTTGGTAATGTAAAGTTTTATTGGGATACATACCTTTTTCTTTCTTTTCAAATCGTCTATGAACGACGTCAGAGATTTCTTGTACAAGCCGGTTATACAGCTTAAGGTTTGACATCGGGTTATTGATGCCATGATGATAGATAAGTGGGGTTTGCAGCGAGAAGCCTGCAATGGAACTATCTCAATCAAATGTCAATAATTATTAAACATCAAATGACATTGGAGTTGAGGAGGGAAAATTTAACTCCAGGTTATCCAGGAGAGACAAAGGGAAACCAAACTATCAAAGACGATGGAAAATTTTGCGAAAAATGGTCTTGTCGCTTCACAGTACTTTCTGTAGACCCTGGCAACGCTTGTCATTCACTTAGTAAGATTAGAGATTAGCTGCATCGAAGATTTAGTCTTAAATTAATATTTGCCTAGTATCATCAAAAGTCAAATTTGATCTGCTTCTAGAAAAGAAGTTTTCAAAAACATTTAGTTGCACCTTGATGATAGTCAGTGAAAGATTTCAAAGCAAAGATACGCAGAATTGAAAGAAATTTAACAATCTTAATAATATTGAAACCGGCCTTTACAGGACACTTTCACAAGGCAATAAGGGCGTGTACCTTCTTCGACGTCCGCAGGGCGCTCTACCAGTAGGGCACCTATAATTAAAAACAAAGAGAAATAGTTTAAAGAATTTAGAAAGAATTTTTTGCAGATTTCGATTCGCCCAAACACGCAAAGCACACTTAAAATGGGTAAATAAGCTTTCCTTTAATCTCAACAGTTGGCGCATGATTAATGTATTTTAGTAAAACAAATCGTTTTTTAAACAGAGATCTTCCTAATGATTTGTTCGTTGTCCTTCACTGGGTAGACCAGTTTAAGGGTGAAATCGTTGGTTGAGAAATCGGAGAATTGTTTATCAGTTGAAGCGAGAAGGGGTAACCATAAGAATACAAACAAACACGAAAAAGAAATCGAGATAAATCGGACAAACTACTACGGACATGTAACATTTAAGAGAACAAAATTGCACAAAAAAGAACAACTAACAATAAAATATGAAAGATGTAAATATGAAAGATGTAAATATGAAAACCTGTCGTTTATGTACCTATGGTGCCTGGAATTGCTATTGAGCCCTGGAAAATCAAATTTGACGAACTTTTACAAAACACATGTATAAATCTATAAATCAAAACACATGCAAACGTTGACGGCACAAAATGAAGTGAATAAAACTTAGTAGAATTTCTGAAACTCATTACCTTAAACCGAGCCCGGGAGAGATCGTTAAAGGCTTTTTATCAGGACTTGGTTAGGAATGGAGTTGAACTTTTGGCCAAAATTTTATAATCTAGCTAAAGAATATAATAAGTGGTAGATCTTGGAAATCTCGCGATGAAGGTTAGCATGCATTCTAATGAAACCTGAAAACATCCCTTTCGTTCCGAACTTTGCACAAAAACAAAGAGCTCCAATCGTAGACACTTCGGCGCGGCAGTTCGGGAGTTGGTCTAGACATCATATTGCTGATAAGCTAAGGTTTATCAAACAAGTGCCATTTTTATCGGGAAGATGAGCGACCGGGCCAAAATGCAGATTTGCTCACCTGTCCAAGATCCAAATCTACATAGATTGGGCGCCTTCCCATCCGGACAGCGTAATTGAGCAGCAGTCTGCAAAGGGTCGATTTTCCCACGTCTGTTGGCCCGCAAATCATAACCTTAAATGAAAATTCAAGAAATTATTGGCTGCTGCCATACAACAAGCTGTGCCAGAAATCCGCAGAAGGAAACTGAGCAGGGTGATCGAAGGCCCAGTCAGTGGCAGGCGGGACAACAAAGCAATCCTTAATCAAGCCAGCATGTAAAGTACTTTGAAAATATCCACGAACAAATAACTTTGACAGTGTTGGCAGGCCCAAAGAATGAAAGGTGTTGCTATCCCGAAGCAACGTCTCTTTGCGTAACATAAATATGAAGCAGAAGAAGACTGAAAATTAAAAGGAACAAAGCCTAGCAAAGGGTTTCATGGGGTCGATTGCTAGCAAGATGGCAAATGACTGTCTATTCTTCACTTCATTGAAAATGCATTTTCTTTCAAAATTGTTCATTCTAGTCATACAATGATTCAGAAACCTGTGGCTATAAAATTTTAAAAGCAAATTATTTCTTCCCAAGTTAGAGAACCTCAAAGAAGAAAGGACATGAGCAGCTAATTCAGAAAGACAAAAGCTGAAATCGTGTTCAAAAACTGACATCTAAAACAAATTAAGTGAATTAGCCTCTTTCTTAGGGTGAACTGCTTCAAAATTGTCAGCAAAAAGTTCCCATCGAAAAACAGGTCCAATCAAAATGTGTTTTTACAAAATTCAGAATGTTCTAAGTTGTGCATTGATAAAGAATTAGTTCAAACGGTAACCACCTTTGGTCCAAGAGTTGGCGGGTCGTTCTTCTCTGCCTTTTGTCTAAGCTGTTCCATTGCAACGTGAAGGTTCAAGTAAATTACCATAGGTGTCTCAGCCGCAACATATGCTGCTTCGAGTTTCCCTTCAAGCTGCAAAGAAATCGAGATACTTCACTTCTAAAGAAAAAAATTATTTAACCAGAAACGACAACATCAAGTTGGTCAATGGAAGGTAAATTGAATGACTACAATAAATCAGTTTTCTGCTATTTCCTCTTAATAAATGAAATATTTTCCTAGGCTGCTTTCAAATCAGGGGTGAATACACACACAAAACCACAGGTATGATGTTGCTCTTAAGGCTAGAAATATTTGTGTTTAGGATTATAGAGAAAAACATTATAAAAAAATGTATTGCTAGATAGGATTAAGTTCTTCTTTCTGCCTTCTTAAGCCCCACCCTTGGCCATATGGCTGTGACTTGGCTTAGCCAAAATGATGCACCCATCAATAGTGAAAGTCACCAGATGTGCAGGGCAGTAATTAGGGGAGGGGTGGGGGTGGCGAGAAGGCATGCACCAAAATTATCAGTTGGGAGCGATAAATCACACATGAGGCGATAAATAACTCTATTGTAGGGAGCAATTTCTAGATACTGACAATTTTCGTTTCCATGCTAAAGTTGGCGGATCCCTTTGCAAAACTTCGTTACAAAATGTATGGACGCGATTAATTTTTGAAACTGTGCAAAATGGCAGACCTTGTTCTATCAATTGATTATTCAGATTGTGAAGGTAATATTTAGCACCGTCAGCAACATATTTACTGATTGACGCCTCTCTATCTCAGACAGTACACTAAACAATGTGTTTATGACAACATTTCGCTTCCAAATGAAAATAAAAGAGAAAACATAATCAAAAGAGCCCGGGATTTCTTCTAGAAAACAAACGGAGAATGACTACAAGCGCACAGGAAAATACCGAAATCCAGAAAAGGATCGAATCTCCATCAACGGACCAATCGTCAAAGATTGAACACGGGAATTCGAAACACGTGGCTTTTTTATGGCGGACCTTTAACACCTTTATCAAACAAAGTACCTTCTTTATTCAAAACACAGCGTCTCAGTAAGGAAGACTTGGTTTTTTTACAATACCATGTGTTCCAACCACGTGCGCATTCCGAATATGAAAGCCGTGGATATGGAAAGGTTGAAGACTTTTCAATACATCTCCTTTTTAAAAACGTTGCCTCAATTGGGAAAATTTTTATAGATAAGAATCTGATCAGGCAAACAAATAAAAACCTGCAAAGTTTTAGCTTGTGAAATTCAGCGAATGTAGATGAAGAATGTGGTGAATATCAAAAGAGATCACTTTTACATATAAATGGCAAAAGAGGAAGTGCCATAGCCTACTGATTGTAATAGAATGGTATAGGAAAGAATTTTGTAGGAATAGAAAGTTAATGCAGAAAAGAAAAGACATCAATGCATATACAGAGTATGATTATTGGGATTTGGGTGACAGAAAATTATCAGCACATTTCTGGACAGAAGGTAATCCTTTTAAATAACAAACCATCCACCTTTTAGGACAATTATGGCATCAATTTCTGAATGTGGAAGTACTGCATTATTGAACTCAAAAAAGTTTAGTACAAGTATCTAGAGAAACCCAATCAAAAACACATGGGTCACAAACCTCTAGGGTACAACCATGCCAAGTGAATACAGCTACTTTGTCGCCAGACCTGAATGTGTACACTTTGTTTTTTACCAGCTCTGTGCCAAAAATTTCTGCCTGCCCTTGAGTTAGCTGAAATAGTTGAGGAAGAAAATGGCAATGAAAATATCAAATTTTACAAACAAAACAGTTGCATTGTAACCTTGTCTAGCATGCTGAAAGTATCAACACACGAATGGGTCGTTTCACAACAAGTCAACACACTTTGAAGAAACCTTTGACCTCCTGTCCTCAGATACTATCTGATGATCGCAGATGATCAAAAAAAGTACATACTGTTTTGAAAGGCTTCATACAAAATCATTACTGATATCAAAATTGGTCATATCTTTTAGAATCCCTCGTTCCCCAACTTGAATTTTGGAGAAGAATTGCCTTATATGTTGGGAAAAGCAAAAGTGCTTTCAGAATTCTTTTTTTGGGGGGATGGCATTACTCAGGGCACAGGGGGTTAAAGAAAGGGGGAAAGGTTTTTGTAGATTTCAGTCCTTATAGACATTGTGCAGTTATTTTTTAATGAAACTCATCATGCCCTTTTAAAAGGCCATCATCCAACTTTATAGGATTAGTAGAACCAAAGATATTTACAGTTTTGTGTTAGGAGTGTTGCCAAAAGGGGTGCCTGTAGCCGAAATTTCAAATGCCTGTAGCTCTGTAATACAATTAAAAACTCAATGAAATTTTCAGGATTATCTTTTGGCATGGATATAAATTGAGCCCCTAAGTCTCATAAATATCTGAGAACATGAAGTTTTGCGACTGCGTTGATTTCATATAGAATGACCCATGTGCTTGTTTAAATTTATGTTAAACGAAAATAATAGAAATTAAACTAAACTTATAGTCAGATCCTTTCATGTCACTTGATGTGTTACCAATTTGAAGAGTATTCTTCTTACTTTTATCTTCTTTAACACTAATATATGCAATGTACTAAAAATAGCTTGTAATTCATTTCTAAAAGCTGATGCAATAAACACATATACATAAAGCAGTAAACAATTTGCATATGAAAAAAAATTGGATGCTATGAAGTCAAAAGAATGAAACTATGATCACAGAACTATGGGCATTAACAAATAAGGAAATACCACTAGTTCAGCTTGGTGTTCCAATTCAACTTCAAATCGAAGCTCATTGTCTTGTTCAAGAATCCACTCCTTCTTTGCAATTGAACTCTACAAAATTTAAGGAAACAGAAAAATGTCTCTCTCTTAATTATACATAATTATGACTTTACATTGGAAAGGCTCAGCTAAGGTCGAATTCACAAATGAAGAAATTTTCCATTATGACTTCTAGTATCAAAATGCCATGTGAATGTTGTTAAATAAAATCATAATGCATTGCATTATATGCAATGTGCAAATTAAACCCCCAGCAGACAAAGAGCTCAAGATCTCCTTCTCCCAACAACAGCTTACAAACAAATTTTATCATTAGCAAAATATGGTCTTTTTCCTAATACACAAGTGGTAGCTATAAAAATTGTGTTTTAAAGAAGCTTTGATTACATTAGGTTACTGTAATTGTTGCACGACTAAAACTTTCACAAGTCTCAAATAGGTCCAGGAATTCTTTACTTAGGTAAAGCTATACATATTTGACATAAAGCAACAAGGAAATCTTCATGACAAGTACCCTGGGAAGCTTCTTGTGGTTGCTGAAATTATCAGCAATGTTCAGATAAGAATGGAATCATCGTGTGATATAACTCTTTGAAGGAGAGTTATAAATATTAGAAAAGGTAAGAAATGACCTTGTTCAAAGGGTAGAGATATAACTCGTAGTGGCACAGTGCACCAGTTACATCAGGCAACTGGTTGATACTTTCATATTTACTAATAGAAATATTAAAATTTTTGTCTCTATAAATCATTCATGATGTTAAGATTCAGACCATTCACAATTGACATTCAGGAAGGGATTAGCATGCATGTCCAGTCACTCAATCTAGTGGGAAGCTAAGTCATACAGAGGGTGGGATGAGTTTATGTGATTATTTATACGTACAATTAATATTATCAAATAAGATATATTATACAGGCCTTGCTGGGAACAAAATGACAGGGGGTGTGATGAATTTACCTCTTGTGGTGCCAAGGCGCGCAATGGTGTGTTACTGCACCAAAGTACAGTCAGCTATATACAGATTAGACTCAGAACTTCAAATCAATACATTTTACTCAAGCAAGCTTAATAATTGTTAAAGCCAGCATATCAAAATGAAGAACATAACTTCACCATCTCGTTGGCCACCCAACATCGTCAAATTCGATATTGGACGAAATCTGACAGTCAAAAATGATGGCTGCGACGTCAATATAGTCAACTGCAACTAACACGGCCAAATAAAAAACTAAGAAACTAACTGATAAAATCAATCAAACAACGTTCCTTCTCGGCTCTCCCAGCTCGCAATATGAGAAAATGAATGAATATTGATCTTGTTATCAAGTCATCAATGTTTATCTTAATATTTACAAATTGTGATGTTGAGCCAAGTACATCAATGAAGTTTCTTTGAAGCCAAACAATTTTGGGGTATTTAAGCATTTTGTCAACAGAATCAAAGTTACTTGCATTGTATACTCTACTGGATAAGTCAACACTTGTTGTTGCAAAAGACTTACTATCCCAATATTCCCCCAAATCTATTTGGCTCTAATTATTATCAGAAGCCTTTAACAGTTGGAAGTATACACGCTCTTTTATAAGTAACCACTTTATAAGGAACCTACATGAAGAAGGCCGAAATATATAAAGAACTTATACTACTAAAAACGAAATCCCTAAGGAACTTTTCGATTTGAAAATTTTTTATAACTGCAAGAATCGAGAGCAAAAAGCCCCTTCCATTCATTTGGAGCCAATACTCGCATATATTGTTTGCTATTCGTGTGTCAAGTGCTTTATTGAGTAGTTTCCCCATACTCTATCTCGCTCCCCTCTCTATTAAGTGTTAAGGCTTTTTGGTATGCAGTAAAAATTAAGGAACTTTCGGTAATAAAATCTGATGACTTGAGGTCTACGAATAAGGAACTTTTGGAACTGGGCCTTGTGGTAGGTTCCTTATAAAAGAGCGTGTATATTGATGTAGGATAACATTGGCACTACAGCAGGGGTTAAATTTAACCTTTTATAACTCATTTGGTTGAAGCAAACAAGGTAAAATGCATTATACAGCTAATGAAATTACATATTAAAAACAAAGATCTCACCGTCTCTGCAGTATCCATGCCTTTATACCTCGACGATACCAGATACTTCAATGATTTGAACGTTTTTCTCTGCAGAATTTGTCCTAAAAGCGTGCATTGGCAACGCAGCCTCATTCTGGCTGAAGCTCCTTCGGCAAGTGACTGGAATAGAGGGCGACCAAAAATTCAATGCATTGGCAACGCAGCCTCATTCTGGCTGAAGCTCCTTCGGCAAGTGACTGGAATAGAGGGCGACCAAAAATTCAAATTTCCCCATTCTGGCTGGCGACTTCTCAGTTCCCGCGACGATAAACGTATTCTTGCTCTTGTTTGCGAATTTGTTACAGAGTATTTGTTATTCAACCAACCCAACCCCTCTCCCCCCAACAAATGCTGGTCGATATGTACTTATCTTGCCTGGGCCCTTTATCTATATTTTCCTTAAACTAAATTTTGCAATTGAATCTGCATGGACATGCTTACATTGGTTAATTAGTTAGCTCTTTACCCGTCAAAATTTACAAGGTATAGTCAGCTGTGGCCAAAACGGAGGGACAGTATGATAAAGCCTGCATGTGTTGCCAGTGCTTTTCAGTGTAAAAAAG